>JAQISU010000094.1:6210000-6810000 GCA_029339505.1 Unio delphinus | reverse complement strand
TCCCTAGCCATTTTCAGGATCGCTGAAAATCTGGCAATGAACATGCTTGGGATTTGACGGCCCGGTTAGCTAGGGTTCTTAACAGGGCAGCTCACCATTCCATGGCCAATGCGCTGACTGCTTCTGCCAACCTAGACCTGATACGTCGTGACGCATGTCTGAAGGGCACGTCGCTTAAACCCCATCATAAGCTGGCTAGATATGACCGACGCACATTTCACGTCCCTATCCCACGAGTAGCGGACATTCTCCGCTGTGCTTGTCGGGACTAGGCTTATCAGTTCCATGTCATACCTTTTGGCCTAAATTTAAGCACTTGGGCTAGTACCAAGGTTATGGGTTACGTCGTCACCCTGTTCCGCTCGACTTCATCTATTGCGTCGGCAGTATATTTGGATGACATCCTCCAGAAACATCTGTCAAGTTCTATTCTGCTCAAAGGCAGAAACGATCTTATATCACTTTACGTCATATAGGCTTTCTCGTGAACTGGATAAAGTTTGATCTCTGTCCAATCCGGATTTTGGTCCATCTGGGTGTGGAGTTTCTCCCGATCTGAATCTGGTAAGGCTTCCTCGAGTTTGCGATTATCCAGATAATTGCACTCATAGAGTCCGTTTCCGACAGGATGTGCATTTTAGCGAGAGAGTTGCAGATCCTCGGATTATTCAATGCGGCAGCAGACTTGATCCCGATCAGCCGTCCTTTTATGCGCCCTTTACAAAGGACGTTGCTAGCGTAATTGCGCTCTTTTCAAGTCCCTTCGATCCCAGAAAACAGTCATGCTCACGCCAGAGATACAATCATTCTTGATTCAATGGCACAACCCCTGTAGGCTGTCCACAGGGATTACTCTGGAGATACCCCAAGGGGATAACGGTAGGTTCCGCCACTAATACCTATGGTTGGGGTGCCCACCTGTTGCCGAACTTCGATACTGTCAGCGGCACGTGGGTGCCAGGGGCGAGCCCTTTCCACATCAACCTTTCAGAAATAACGGCTGTCATCAATGCCTTTCATTTCGGGCAGGATCAACTCTTATTACAAACTGCCCTCATTATGTCAGACAACATTGTGGTGGTGCCTTGCCTCAAAACAAGGGGACACCAATCACCAGACCTGTGCAATCTGAACTGGCAATTTCTACATTGGTTCGACAATCTCCACCTCAATGTACAATTCAGACACATTCTTGGCAGACTCAATGTCTTGGCTGACACTCTATCTAGTCATTCACACAGAATGGTCACTCCATCAATCGGACTTTCTTCCAATTGACACACTTTGGAGACGTCCGATGATTGATCTTTTGCAACAAGATGGAATCGCAAGTTCTCCACCTTTCATCTCACAGGTTCCAGACCCAGAAGCTTGGGTCGTGGATGCTCGATCAATCACCTGGGAAGGGTTGTGGGCATTCTCCTACCCTCCCACGGTCTTGGTACTGGAATTAATCCAGAAGTTAAGGGGTCAGAATTGTCAGATGGTTCTGATTACCCCTCTCAGATGGAACAACTCCTGGGTCTCCGATCTACTCAATCTAGGCGATAGATCTACCCAAGAAGATTACAGTCAGCACAAGTATTCACAAGCAACCGCGGCCAGGGGTGTTCCACCCCTGTCCGGACCGTCTTTATGTTCAAGCTTGGCTCTTGTCCAGACAGCCTTGCAAGACAAACAATTTAAATCTTTGATTGCGGAGAGAATCTCGAGAGCAAGAAGGCCCTCTACTCTGAAGGTTTACGAGGGCAAGTGGCATGTTTTCAGAGACTGGTACCATATCATTCACATTGTTCCTCTGAGTGTCACAATCCCTCAACTGGCCAACTTTTCTCTGGCTTTTCGAGGAGAAACATCTGGCTCCAGTTATTCTCAAATGTTACCGCTCCATGATATCAGACACATTCCGCCATTCTGGTACATGTGCTATCAGCCATGACAAAGATTTGTCAGATCTTTAGACATTTAAAAAAAAAAAAAAAAAAAAAAAAAATTTAATCGACTTATATCCCTCACCCTGTTTTCAAATGGAATCTGTCCTGGGTTTTAACATGACTCAATTCAGACAGTATTGAGTCTTTAACCCACGATTAGTTAAAGCTACTATCATACAAATTGGGTTTCTTGATAGCCTTAGCTTCAGCATGCAGGGTGAGCGAGTTACATGTCCTTTCTAGTGACCCGAACTCTCTTTCGTTTCGATCAGAGGGTTTGATGGTCCTCTTGACGCAGCCAGGCTTCGTAGTCCAAAATAGATTACCATACATTGCGATCAACGAGTCGTCATTAGCTCGCTTTCTTTATAGATAAGTCAGGATCAACAGCCATGTAAGATCCTGTTTGGGCACTCTAGCACCATTTCAATGCATAGAGGTGAGTCAGGTCACATACTAGCACCTCTTTCTTCTGGTGATAGCTGGGATATGAGATATCACCATTCAAGCCCTTGCTTCATGGCTGTAGTGGGTTATACGCTCGCCGTACTCTGAGAATTCGCAAATCAGTCATGACATAGACAGGAAAGACGAATTTTCGTCTTTTGGTAGGGCTGGATTCGCGAGGTAGCAGGCTAATATCCCTAAAGTAATGTGATTGGGTAAGTATTCTCGGAGAAACATAATTTACTAAAAAATTTGCTTTATCTGATAATAAGTAATAAATGTTAGGTAATTTATCAGATAATAATTAATACATGTTAGGTAATTTATCAAATAATAAGTAATACATGTTAGGTAATTTATCTGATAATAATACATGTTAGGTAATTTATCTGATAATAATACATGTTAGGTAATTTATCTGATGATAAGTAATACATGTTAGGTAATTCATCTGGTAATAAGTAATACATGTTAGATAATTTATCAGATAATAAGTAATACATATTAGGTAATTCATCTGGTAATAAGTAATACATGTTAGGTAATTTATCTGATACTAAGTAATAAATGTTAGGTAATTTATCAGATAATAATTAATACATGTTAGGTAATTTATCAAATAATAAGTAATACATGTTAGGTAATTTATCTGATAATAATACATGTTAGGTAATTTATCTGATAATAATACATGTTAGGTAATTTGTCTGAAAATAAGTAATACATGTTAGGTAATTTATCTGATAATAATACATGTTAGGTAATTCATCTGGTAATAAGTAATACATGTTAGATAATTTATCAGATAATAAGTAATACATATTAGGTAATTCATCTGGTAATAAGTAATACATGTTAGGTAATTTATCAGATAATAAGTAATACATATTAGGTAATTCATCTGATAATAAGTAATACATGTTAGGTAATTTATCTGATAATAAGTAAAACATGTTAAGTAATTCATCCGGTAATAAGTAATACATGTTAGATAATTTATCAGATAATAAGTAATACATGTTAGGTAATTCATCTGATAATAAGTAATACATGTTAGGTAATTCATCTGTTTGTTCTAAGTCATGCTATAAATGAGGATTTAATTGATTTATATACAAATTTCTACCATAGGCCCTACCTGCTGATGGTGTTAGAAATGATGGAGGGAGGTGAACTGTTTGACAGAATCAGCAAGGAACAAAAATTTACAGAGAGAAAAGCTGCAATGTACTTAAAACAGGTGACATTTTTCTTCAGAAATTTATATCTAAACATGAAATTTGGATTTTAAAAGCAATATTTGTTAGATCGTCTTCTACAGAATTGGATAGGAAAAGATTGTAACAGCAGCTTTTTTGAAAAGATCAATTGCTAGTAAGTCTCTATATTACCTGAAATTGATACAGACTGATGTAGTCTCAGTGTTACCAGAAATTGATGCAGATGTCTCACTGATACCAGAAATTGATACAGATGTCTCACTGATACTGGAAATTAATACAAAATTAATGTAGTCTCACTGATACATGTACCTAAAAAAAATTCAGATTTCTTACTGATTCCTGAAATTAATACAGATGTCTCACTGATACCAGAAATTGATACAGATGTCTCACTGATTCCTAAAATTGATACAGATGTCTCAATGATACCTGAAATTGATACAGATGTCTCAATGATACCTGAAATTGATACAGATGTGTCAGTGATACCTGAAATTGATACAGATGTCTCACTGTTACCAGAAATTGATACAGATGTCTCACTGATACCAGAAATTGATACAGATGTCTGACTAATACCAGAAATTGATACAGATGTCTCACTGGTACTGAAATTGATACAGATGTCTCAGTGATACCTGAAATTGATACAGATGTCTCACTGATACCAGAAATTGATACAGATGTCTCACTGATACCAGAAATTGATACAGATGTCTGACTAATACCAGAAATTGATACAGATGTCTCACTGATACTGAAATTGATACAGATGTTTCACTGATACTAGAAATTGATACAGATGTCTCACTGATACTAGAAATTGATACAGATGTCTCACTGATACTAGAAATTGATACAGATGTCTCACTGATACTGAAATTGATACAGACATCTAAGTGATACCTGAAATTGATACAGATGTCTCTATGATACTTGAAATTGATACAGATGTCGCACTGATACCTGAAATTGATAGATATCTCTATGATACTTGAAATTGATACAGATGTCTCACTGATACTGAAATTGATCCAGATGTAGTCTCACTGATATAGATGTCTCACTGATACTAGAAATCGATACAGATGTCTCACTGATACCAGAAATTGATACAGATGTCTGACTGATACCAGAAATTGATACAGATGTCTCACTGATACCAGAAATTGATACAGATGTCTGACTGATACTAGAAATTGATACAGATGTCTCACTGATACTGAAATTGATACAGATGTAGAAGGATCATCACAAACTCTTAAATACAAGCTTTAAAGTTTGAATTTTCCAAAAAGTTCTTATATAATTTTATATTATATTAGTATACTTTTGAGTAAATCCGACAAAATAAACCAAAGTATAAAAAGTAATGTTATCACACATAAAGTAGTTTACATACCAAAGAATGTCATAAGATTCATTCATACAAACTTATTTTTGTTCTAATCCATTTTTGTATTTTGCTAGTGTAGCTGGCTTCAGTTGAGGTTCTTGTTGCTGGATAATGCATTTGAAACATTGATTATATGGTTTTCCTCACTTAATGATGAACATCTATTAAGCCCTGGTTTTTAAGGAATATACGTATTCAATTTGTAAGATCATGAAACATTGATATTTAATGGTTTTCCTCACTAATGATGAACATCTATTTAGCCCTGGTTTTTAAGGAATTAAAGGTATTTAATTTGTAAGATCATGAAACATTGATATTTAGTGGTTTTCCTCACTAATGATGAACATCTATTTAGCCCTGGTTTTTAAGGAATTTAAGGTATTTAATTTGTAAGATCATGAAACATTGATATTTAGTAGTTTTCCTCACTAATGATGAACATCTATTTAGCCCTGGTTTTTAAGGAATTTAAGGTATTTAATTTGTAAGATCATGAAACATTGATATTTAGTGGTTTTCCTCACTAATGATGAACATCTATTTAGCCCTGGTTTTTAAGGAATTTAAGGTATTTAATTTGTAAGATCATGAAACATTGATATTTAGTGGTTTTCCTCACTAATGATGAACATCTATTTAGCCCTGGTTTTTAAGGAATTTAAGGTATTTAATTTGTAAGATCATGAAACATTGATATTTAGTGGTTTTCCTCACTAATGATGAACATCTATTTAGCCCTGGTTTTTAAGGAATTTAAGGTATTTAATTTGTAAGATCATGAAACATTGATATTTAGTGGTTTTCCTCACTAATGATGAACATCTATTTAGCCCTGGTTTTTAAGGAATTTAAGGTATTTAATTTGTAAGATCATGAAACATTGATATTTAGTGGTTTTCCTCACTAATGATGAACATCTATTTAGCCCTGGTTTTTAAGGAATTTAAGGTATTTAATTTGTAAGATCATGAAACATTGATATTTAGTGGTTTTCCTCACTAATGATGAACATCTATTTAGCCCTGGTTTTTAAGGAATATAAGTATTCAATTTGTAAGATCATGAAACATTGATATTTAGTGGTTTTCCTCACTAATGATGAACATCTATTTAGCCCTGGTTTTTAAGGAATTTAAGTATTCAATTTGTAAGATCATGAAACATTGATATTTAGTGGTTTTCCTCACTAATCATGAACATCTATTTAGCCCTGGTTTTTAAGGAATTTAAGGTATTTAATTTGTAAGATCATGAAACATTGATATTTAGTGGTTTTCCTCACTAATGATGAACATCTATTTAGCCCTGGTTTTTAAGGAATTTAAGGTATTTAATTTGTAAGATCATGAAACATTGATATTTAGTGGTTTTCCTCACTAATGATGAACATCTATTTAGCCCTGGTTTTTAAGGAATATAAGTATTCAATTTGTAAGATCATGAAACATTGATATTTAGTGGTTTTCCTCACTAATGATGAACATCTATTAAGCCCTGGTTTTTAAGGAATATAAGTATTTAATTTGTAAGATCATGAAACATTGATATTTAGTAGTTTTCCTCACTTAATGATGAACATCTATTAAGCCCTGGTTTTTAAGGAATTTAAGGTATTTAATTTGTAAGATCATGAAACATTGATATTTAGTGGTTTTCCTCACTAATGATGAACATCTATTTAGCCCTGGTTTTTAAGGAATATAAGTATTCAATTTGTAAGATCATGAAACATTGATATTTAGTGGTTTTCCTCACTAATGATGAACATCTATTTAGCCCTGGTTTTTAAAGAATATAAGTATTCAATTTGTAAGATCATGAAACATTGATATTTAGTGGTTTTCCTCACTTAATGATGAGCATCTATTATGCCCTGGTTTTTAAGGAATATACGTATTCATTTTGTAAGATCATGAAACATTGATATTTAGTGGTTTTCCTCACTAATGATGAACATCTATTTAGCCCTGGTTTTTAAGGAATTTAAGGTATTCAATTTGTAAGATCATGAAACATTGATATTTAGTGGTTTTCCTCACTAATGATGAACATCTATTAAGCCCTGGTTTTTAAGGAATATACATATTCAGTTTGTAAGATCATGAAACATTGATATTTAGTGGTTTTCCTCACTAATGATGAACATCTATTTAGCCCTGGTTTTTAAGGAATTTAAGGTATTCAATTTGTAAGATCATGAAACATTGATATTTAGTGGTTTTCCTCACTAATGATGAACATCTATTTAGCCCTGGTTTTTAAGGAATTTAAGGTATTTAATTTGTAAGATCATGAAACATTGATATTTAGTGGTTTTCCTCACTAATGATGAACATCTATTTAGCCCTGGTTTTTAAGGAATTTAAGGTATTTAATTTGTAAGATCATGACATGTTTCTCCTTTGAAAGTGTCATAAAATGTAGCTTGAAAATCAACACTTTAGACAGTCACATAAAGCGAGTCCTTTTAGCTACAGGAAGGGTTTTGTTTGGTTTTGTTGTATCTTTATAATGGCATTTTCAGCACGCGATTGACTTTACATTTTGGCCTGCATATTGGGTGACAATAGAACCTGGGAACATCCTTGGAAGAACCACAACTTACAGGAAGTTACTGGAAAGCTTTTCTCATATACCCATGATGGTCAAGCTGAGGCTTGAACTCACATGGACAGGGGTGAGATGTCACTAATCTGTGAAGGCAATCATCTTGTACAAACTTGGCTGCCTGAGGATCCACACTTGAAGGGAGTCATTTTGAATTTCTATATTGATACATAAAGGATTCATTTTTTGTATTACTATAGAGATTGGCTTACTGTTATGGCCAAAGACATAGTTTTAAAGCTTATCTGCATATAAAAAGAATTATACCTACCAACAACACTAAAATATAGCTATTTTTGGAATGACTTCTTCAGGTTGCTGATGCTGTCAGGCACTGTCATGATTTAAATGTGGCGCATAGGGACCTAAAGCCAGAAAATCTACTTTTGAAAGACAACACTGAGGTAAGCTGTTTAACACACAAGACCTAAAGCCAGAAAATCTACTTTTGAAAGACAACACTGAGGTAAGTTGTTTAACACACAAGACCTAAAGCCAGAAAATCTACTTTTGAAAGACAACACTGAGGTAAGTTGTTTAACACACAAGACCTAAAGCCAGAAAATCTACTTTTGAAAGACAACACTGAGGTAAGTTGTTTAACACACAAGACCTAAAGCCAGAAAATCTACTTTTGAAAGACAACACTGAGGTAAGTTGTTTAACACACAAGACCTAAAGCCAGAAAATCTACTTTTGAAAGACAACACTGAGGTAAGCTGTTTAACACACAAGACCTAAAGCCAGAAAATCTACTTTTGAAAGACAACACTGAGGTAAGTTGTTTAACACACAAGACCTAAAGCCAGAAAATCTACTTTTGAAAGACAACACTGAGGTAAGTTGTTTAACACACAAGACCTAAAGCCAGAAAATCTATTTTGAAAGATATCACTGACTGAGGTAAGCTGTTTAACACACAAGACCTAAAGCCAGAAAATCTACTTTTGAAAGACAACACTGAGGTAAGCTGTTTAACACACAAGACCTAAAGCCAGAAAATCTACTTTTGAAAGACAACACTGAGGTAAGTTGTTTAACACACAAGACCTAAAGCCAGAAAATCTACTTTTGAAAGACAACACTGAGGTAAGTTGTTTAACACACAAGACCTAAAGCCAGAAAATCTACTTTTGAAAGACAACACTGAGGTAAGTTGTTTAACACACAAGACCTAAAGCCAGAAAATCTACTTTTGAAAGACAACACTGAGGTAAGCTGTTTAACACACAAGACCTAAAGCCAGAAAATCTACTTTTGAAAGACAACACTGAGGTAAGTTGTTTAACACACAAGACCTAAAGCCAGAAAATCTATTTTGAAAGATATCACTGACTGAGGTAAGCTGTTTAACACACAAGACCTAAAGCCAGAAAATCTACTTTTGAAAGACAACACTGAGGTAAGCTGTTTAACACACAAGACCTAAAGCCAGAAAATCTACTTTTGAAAGACAACACTGAGGTAAGTTGTTTAACACACAAGACCTAAAGCCAGAAAATCTACTTTTGAAAGACAACACTGAGGTAAGTTGTTTAACACACAAGACCTAAAGCCAGAAAATCTATTTTGAAAGATATCACTGACTGAGGTAAGCTGTTTAACACACAAGACCTAAAGCCAGAAAATCTACTTTTGAAAGACAACACTGAGGTAAGCTGTTTAACACACAAGACCTAAAGCCAGAAAATCTACTTTTGAAAGACAACACTGAGGTAAGTTGTTTAACACACAAGACCTAAAGCCAGAAAATCTACTTTTGAAAGACAACACTGAGGTAAGCTGTTTAACACACAAGACCTAAAGCCAGAAAATCTACTTTTGAAAGACAACACTGAGGTAAGCTGTTTAACACACAAGACCTAAAGCCAGAAAATCTACTTTTGAAAGACAACACTGAGGTAAGCTGTTTAACACACAAGACCTAAAGCCAGAAAATCTACTTTTGAAAGACAACACTGAGGTAAGCTGTTTAACACACAAGACCTAAAGCCAGAAAATCTACTTTTGAAAGACAACACTGAGGTAAGTTGTTTAACACACAAGACCTAAAGCCAGAAAATCTACTTTTGAAAGACAACACTGAGGTAAGCTGTTTAACACACAAGACCTAAAGCCAGAAAATCTACTTTTGAAAGACAACACTGAGGTAAGCTGTTTAACACACAAGACCTAAAGCCAGAAAATCTACTTTTGAAAGACAACACTGAGGTAAGCTGTTTAACACACAAGACCTAAAGCCAGAAAATCTACTTTTGAAAGACAACACTGAGGTAAGTTGTTTAACACACAAGACCTAAAGCCAGAAAATCTACTTTTGAAAGACAACACTGAGGTAAGCTGTTTAACACACAAGACCTAAAGCCAGAAAATCTACTTTTGAAAGACAACACTGAGGTAAGCTGTTTAACACACAAGACCTAAAGCCAGAAAATCTACTTTTGAAAGACAACACTGAGGTAAGTTGTTTAACACACAAGACCTAAAGCCAGAAAATCTACTTTTGAAAGACAACACTGAGGTAAGCTGTTTAACACACAAGACCTAAAGCCAGAAAATCTACTTTTGAAAGACAACACTGAGGTAAGCTGTTTAACACACAAGACCTAAAGCCAGAAAATCTACTTTTGAAAGACAACACTGAGGTAAGTTGTTTAACACACAAGACCTAAAGCCAGAAAATCTACTTTTGAAAGACAACACTGAGGTAAGCTGTTTAACACACAAGATGAAAAGCCAGAAAATCTATTTTGAAAGATAACAATGAGGTAAGCTGTTTAACACACAAGATGAAAAGCCAGAAAATCTATTTTGAAAGATAACAATGAGGTAAGCTGTTTAACACACAAGAGGAAAAAGCCATAAAATCTACTTTTTTATAATAAGTATCACTAAGTATACAGGAAACCTGATATTGTGTTCTGCATCTGATATTATAATAGAAGAAATATATTTACTACAAATTGTCTTTTGTACCTTTATTGATGTTACTGGTGTGTGAATCTGTGATGCTGATGTTTTTCTTGTACATATTCCATAAATAAGTGATAATTAAAATATATTTAGTGACCAGTTTATTTTATTAATGCATTAGACTCAGTTCAACAGCGATTGATATATAATCATCTTAATGCAACGAATATAGTCCTCAAGTATGGACATATTTAAATGTCATTCTTGTCAGAAATAATAGGTTATAAACATTGCTGAAATCAAAATATATTTTGTTTATTTTAAATTTAGCAATGCAGGCTTTAGACATGAAGTGTAATAAAGACAAGCAAACAGTTGGTATCAGTTTTCATTTAAAACAAAGAACTATAATGTTAAGTCAGGACTGTTCCAGAATTTAATGATTTGGAGCTGAGACAGCACTTTTTAAAGACTCCATTTCCTTTCGCTTTGACTGAAGATTATACTATCCATTTAATTTTGATTTGACTGATGAATACAAACCAGCCCTAATTATTACCATAACCCTATGTTTTATTATTTGCCCTCATCCCAGTTATAACCTTGATTATGAACACAAACCAGCCCTAATTATTACCATAACCCTATGTTTTATTATTTGCCCTCATCCCAGTTATAACCATGATTATGAACACAAACCAGCCCTAATTATTACCATAACCCTATGTTTTATTATTTGCCCTCATCCCAGTTATAACCTTGATTATGAACACAAACCAGCCCTAATTATTACCATAACCCTATGTTTTATTATTTGCCCTCACCCCAGTTATAACCTTGATTATGAACACAAACCAGCCCTAATTATTACCATAACCCTATGTTTTATTATTTGCCCTCATCCCAGTTATAACCTTGATTATGAATACAAACCAGCCCTAATTATTACCATAACCCTATGTTTTATTATTTGCCCTCATCCCAGTTATAACCTTGATTATGGAATAGCCCATACAAAAATGCCTTAATACGAAGTTATTTGTTTAATACGATCTTATTTGTTTCAGGATGCGCAAATTAAGCTGTCAGATTTTGGATTTGCTAAGATTGATGATGGCAATCTTCAGACTCCTTATTTCACTCCTTATTATGTTGCACCACAGGTAAATATATATATAGGTTGATAAATGTTTCTTGCTCACCAGACAGACGTATCTCAAATTTAACCTTGGGCTAGATAACTCATACCTTGGGGTAGATAAAGTTATATTAAAAAGGATTCAATGACAGTTTTTACAGACTGTGACCCATGTAACTTTACCAGTGTAACTTTACCAGTGAAACAAAGGCGAAATGCAAAGAAAATGCAGAACATGTGCACTTATAGATGCAAAACACAGGACACATAACATTGAGTGATAACACCCCCCCCCCCCAAACAAAGAATGAAATGTGACTGCATTGCATGTATAGATTGGAAAATCTATTTTTTAATCATCTCTGAAATTCTCATGGATGAAGGCATTTTCATATGATAAGTATGTGTTTGTGAGATTTGGATTTATAATGTAGCATTAACAATTTTTCAATCATTTTGCTGCGATGTCTGCAGTGTGGCAGTTTGTAGTAATGTCTAGCACTGGTCCATCATCCCGCAGACATGTAGCATGATGACCCACCCAGTAACATTATCCTGACACCAGGCCGACCAGTCCTAACATTAACCTCTTAATGCTGAGCTCCAAGTGAGGCAGCTTTAAGTACCATTTTTATAAGTCTTTAGTATGACTCGTCCAGGGATTGACCCTATGACCTCCCACATCCACAGCGATCACTCTGACCACTAGGCCACTGGATCAGTCGCTCATATGATAAGACAAAATCAAGTTCTTTTACTTAAGCAGACAACATTTCACTCCATGCAAGCTATGACACTTGTTGAGGCAGACATTAAAGCCAACTGTTGTTGATGTGATGACAGGATTTTGATATATTCATTTGTTTAGGGATACAGAAGTTTGCATTTTGTTTTTTTTTCAGTGTGTGTGTGGATGTGAGTGTATGTGTGTGTAATTTCACGTTTGTTTTTGTGTTGTTAAAGTGTAACATTTTCAAATCATGAACAGGATTGGATACTTTGACAGCAAAGATTAACTGAATGACAATATTGTTTTTAATGAAAATGTTTGCAATTATTATCTTGTCATTTGATTTTAAATTACTTACTCATTTCAGATTTTAGAGGCACATAGACATCAGACTAGAATAAAAAAGGGATTGATTCCGACTTGTAAGCCATACACTTATGACAAGGTAAATGTAATATTTGTCCTGAGTGACATATTTATTTGATACATGTAGGTCCTTGATCACTAGTGATTCAGAAACTTAATTTTGTTTGAACAAGTGAAAATTTCCTTGAAACAAATCAAGGGTTTTCTTGGTTTTATATACTTTGGTTTTCCTCTGCTTTTCTACATGATATCACCAAAGTTTAACAGTAAGAAAGATTTTGCATCACACGCCAAAACTTGGCTACAATGAACATACCTTTCACGATTGCCTACAGAGTCGCACTTTGCTTTGTAATAATATAACACATATCACTATACACCTCTCCCTCGTTAACTTGTGCACAACGGGGTCCACAAACATAGACTGTACTATAAGCGAGGCATGAGTTACCTAGGTACCTCCAAAAATTGAATAAAAATTATTTCACATCGAGTAAACTGGGGTGTGTGGGCGGCGTTAGGGAACTGGGCTGTTTAATGACTGAATCCTCATTTTACAATCATGTTGATAATAATTTTTAACATGCTTTTTTGAATGAAGTTGTTCTTTATTTGGTTTAAATAACATTTATTTTCTAAATGTCCAACATGTGAAAGATTGTTTCAACTGATTTCAACAACCATCATGTGTACGTGAAAAATCGGTGCATTACGTCACTGTTTTTTATTTTCTTGATGAGTCTGGTTGCTGTAGAGATGTTTGATAGTGTCCTGCCAAATCAGGAGTTCACAGAGCAGGGAACTTGAGTAACTGTTGATACAAACAAGATTCATTTTTTTCAAAAACACACGACATTTAATTTGTGAGACACTATATCAAAACTTAATTGTTGTATTGTCCAATTAGCACAATATTGATGTTGTGATTTCATTTGAAATAATGGTGAAACTTCTTATCATCCTTGAGGGTATTTTTAAGTGCCAATTTTCAAGAATTCTCTGAAACTTGCTCACCCACAATGGTCTGCATCTGTGAAATCAAGCTGTTTATTTTACCATGTATTCTTTCTGCTTGGCTGCCTTCATATCTTTGATCACAGTTAATAAAGAGTCAGTTAATTTATGGTAGTTTATGTTGCATACACAATAGCATTTACAACAGTGTTCGATTTATCAAATTAATGAGTTCATCAGACATACGACCAAGGCCGCTAGACTTTAAGTCTGTTGGATTTTTTTTTTTAAAACTTTTATTTTATTCCACCTCATTTATTTGATTCAAAATACATAATTAACATGATAATAAAGAGGAGGCTAGCTTTTAATTCTGTGCAACAATTCAACAAATACCTTTGCAAGTCAGTTATCATAACACAGTCGGCAATTAATTAGGTTCTCAGAGAAATTCTTGCAGACATAGATGTTTTGGTAAATTGATGCATTTTACGTTTAGTTACAAGAGGACACATTGCATTTATGATGATTACACTTAAAAAGAACTGAAAGATAGAACTAGAACACAAATTTGAATTGATAAAAAAAATATTTAATTTGTATTTATTTATTAAAGTATTGCCTCCACTCGGCATAAGTGAAATTCTCAATTGATCAAAATTTCCTTATATATCATTAATTGTGGTATACTAGAAATGTCATTTGGAAAGATAATGTAAAATTTGTTTGACCTGTTTTTTAATTTGATATTTCATAATGTTGATTAAAATTTCCAGGTCATATCTTCTGTTTTCGATGATAAAATGAGCAATATATTTAAGTTTCCGTTTCCAATTTTGATCGCATTTTTCTTCAAGTTAATAAAAAGGAGTATAAATGTTTGGGGTATTTTCTAGTTTAAAAATTGGAATCCATGCCTGCCCCTGTGATATAAAATGGTTTGCGAGTTATTGAGGAAGTGGTGTACATGGTTGGAAATACAAAATATACCACTATATGTATCATTCATATAGTTAGAAGGCGATACAATACAATCCACAATATACATCATTCTTACAGTTAAAATGTGATACAATACATACCACTATATGTATCATTCATACAGTTAAAATATGATACAATACAATCCACAATATACATCATTCATACAGTTAAAATGTGATACAATACAATCCACAATATACATCATTCATACAGTTAAAATGTGATACAATACAATCCACAATATACATCATTCATACAGTTAAAATGTGATACAATACAATCCACAATATACATCATTCTTACAGTTACAATGTGATACAATACATACCACTATATGTATCATTCATACAGTTAAAATATGATACAATACAATCCACAATATACATCATTCATACAGTTAAAATGTGATACAATACAATCCACAATATACATCATTCATACAGTTAAAATGTGATACAATACAATCCCCAATATACATCATTCATACAGTTAAAATGTGATACAATACAATCCACAATATACATCATTCATACAGTTAAAATGTGATACAATACATACCACTATATGTATCATTCATACAGTTAAAATATGATACAATACAATCCACAATATACATCATTCTTACAGTTAAAATGTGATACAATACATACCACTATATGTATCATTCATACAGTTAAAATATGATACAATACAATCCACAATATACATCATTCTTACAGTTAAAATGTGATACAATACAATCCCCAATATACATCATTCATACAGTTAAAATGTGATACAATACAATCCCCAATATACATCATTCATACAGTTAAAATGTGATACAATACAATCCACAATATACATCATTCATACAGTTAAAATGTGATACAATACAATCCACAATATACATCATTCATACAGTTAAAATGTGATACAATACAATCCACAATATACATCATTCATACAGTTAAAATGTGATACAATACAATCCACAATATACATCATTCTTACAGTTAAAATGTGATACAATACAATCCACAATATACATCATTCTTACAGTTAAAATGTGATACAATACATACCACTATATGTATCATTCATACAGTTAAAATATGATACAATACAATCCACAATATACATCATTCATACAGTTAAAATGTGATACAATACAATCCACAATATACATCATTCATACAGTTAAAATGTGATACAATACAATCCCCAATATACATCATTCATACAGTTAAAATGTGATACAATACAATCCACAATATACATCATTCATACAGTTAAAATGTGATACAATACAATCCACAATATATCATGATACAGACTCATTCCGTGTCCATTTTTCTGTGCATGTAATATCTATGTCACATTGTTATCAGCATAAGCTGTCAGCAAAGTTACTAGTAAGCTTGAATATATCATAACCACATTGTAGATTCCACACGTTATTTTAAAACTAGCTGTACAATGCCTTTGTGATTATTTCACTGCTGAAACCAAAATATTTCTCCTTTGAATACGTTCCCCAATCACATTACTTTAGGGATATTAGCCTGCTACCTCGCGAATCCAGCCCTACCAAAAGACGAAAATTCGTCTTTCCTGTCTATGTCATATAGACAAAGGGCAATAACTCTTGCCCATTACCTCCCCTTGCCGCCCGTTAGGTGTCGCTTCTTTAGTTTTTTAGCTTCGCTTGTTGTGTGTAAACACGTACAATTAGACCTCCAATGAATCCAAGCCATCTTAGTGTAAATTCTGACCATCCGAAGTTAAATTTGGAATTACTGTGTTGGATAATCATTCCTCAACAGGTCGTATACATTATTTTACAATATTTTCCAATTTGAGTGACTTTGTCACCTTTTCTAGACTTCGGACCAGGTTGCAACGTGGTCAAAGCACGCTTATGGCGGTACTAGCATGTAATACATGTAGCACTCAATAATTTCGCTTATTCCGTATGTAACGTTTACGATATTAGCGACTAATAACGTGCTGCATTGATAATATGTGCTTTATTTATCTTCTTTGACGTTTCAGTAGACTTCAAAAAAGTCTTTGAACGACCAATTTGCGACTTTAATGGCGGACTTCGTGTTGTAGTCACGAGTTCACGCAACACTTAATCATTTCGCTTCCTACGTTAGTTACGGTTATGGAATAGCGACTTAATAGCGTACTGAATTGTTAATTTGTGCTTTCTTTATCTTCTTTTCCGTTTCAGTAGACTTCATCTCTGAACGACCAGTTGCGACTATTAATGGCGGAATTTCGTGTTGTAGTCACAAGTTCACGCGACACTAAATCATTTCGCTTCCTCCGTTAGTTACGGTTATGGTAATAGCGACTTAATAGCGTGTTGAATTGCTAAATGTGCTTTGTTTATCATCTTTTTCATTTCAGTAGACTTCGTCTTGAACGACCTATTGCAACACGCTCACGGCGATAACTAGTGTGGTCATTAAGAGTTAACATGGCACGGAATAATTTGACTACTCCGTTAATAACGGTTATAGTATTATCGAATTAATAATATGCTGAATTTTTAATTTGTGCTTTGGCGGAATTCATGTTGAAGTCATGAGTTCACGCGACACTAAATCATTTCACTTCCTCCGTTAGTTACGGTTATGGTAATAGCGACTTAATAGCGTGCTGAATTGCTAATTGTGCTTTGTTTATCATCTTTTTCGTTTCAGTAGACTTCGTCTTGAACGAACCATTGCAACATGCTCACGGCGATAACTAGTGTTGTCATTAAGAGTTAACATGGCACGGAATAATTTGACTACTCCGTTAATAACGGTTATAGTATTATCGAATTAATAATATGCTGAATTTTTAATTTGTGCTTTGTTCTCTTCTTTTGTCGTTTCAGTAAGCAAAGTCGACAACGAAGGCATGAATGGCAAAATGGGTGTTGGCAATGTGGAAATGGAGGAAATTATGTTGACATGGTTTAGGCTGCCCAGTGGGTGTAAATTTCACCGCAGATCCGTACATGGCTTTCGGGCCTGTAAGTCAGGACGCATGGAGTCTATGCTGGATCAATTGGATCCATTTTAATATGCACTTTCGCCGGCCTTCCAGCTGTCAGTCCAGCCGACACCGTCAGTTCAGCCGGCACTTCAGCAGGCAAACCGGCGTTAACCGTCCATCCGGCACCGTCCGTTCAGCCCAAATGGCACCGGACGGCCAGCCGACCTTCCAGCTTGCATCAACAGGCACCGGCCGTTCAGCCCAAATGGCACTGGCCGGCCAGCCGACCTTCCAGCCTGCGTTGACAGGCACCGGCCGTCCATACGGCAACGACCGTTCAGCCCAAATGGCACCGGTCGTCCAGCCGACCTTCCAGCCGGCATCAACCGGCACCGGCCGTCCATCCGGCAACGACCGTTGAGCCCAATTGGCACCGGTCGTCCAGCCGACCTTCCAACCAGTATCAACCGGCACCGGCCGTCCATCCGGCAACGACCGTTCAGCCCAAATGGCACCGGTCGTCCAGCCAACCTTCCAGCCGGCATCAACCTGCACCGGCCGTCCATCCGGCAACGACCGTTCAGCCCAAATGGCACCGGTCGTCCAGCCGACCTTCCAGCCGGCATCAACCAGCACCGGCCAACCATCCGGCAACGACCGTTAAGCCCAAATGGCACCGGTCTTCCAGCCGGCATCAACCTGCACCGGCCGTACATCGGATTTACGGAGATTATAGTGATGTACCCGTCAGTCAATCTACACTACTGGTTACATATCACTACCATGAGAGAAATGTTATAGATGAATCTCCCTCCAATCAGACCATTCGAGAGGCAGGTGCCGGTCATAGCCGGACCTTCGCCGACATTCCGGCCGACCATATACCAGACAAATTAGTCGGTATTGCCGGTGTACACCTCCCGTCATGTCAAATACGTGACGGTGTGATTTTAAAACAAGGGAGAATTAGTGATATTATCAGAGGTGACGGAATTGAGTTATCTATGCCACTTGGTATGTGCTACCCAGATATGACAGCTTTTACCAGAACAGGTCTTTCAGGCCGACCATCCGCCAGTTCAATCAGCCGGCAGTGCCGGCCGTCCATATGTTCACGGCTTCTCCACAAGGGAGATTTAGTGAAAGTGTCAATTATGACAGAATTGCGTCATCTAAGTCACCTTGTATGCTGTACAGATATGCAAGCTGTACCAGAACCAACATTCCCTCTGAGTGAATGGTAGATGGGCGTGTAGTGCTGGACGCACTACATAAGCATTATGTAATTGTTATTACCTTACAGTCGGCAACATCCGGCACCGGGCGTCCATCCGGCAATGACCGTTCAGCCCATATGGCACCGGTCATCCAGCAGACCTTCCCGCCGGCACTAACCGGCACCGGGCGATCCGGCAATGACCGTTTTGCCCATATGGCACCGGTCGTCCAGCCAAGCTTTCAGCCGACACTTGCCGGCACTGACCGTTCATCCGGCTCCGGCCGTCCAGCCCAACAGGCACCGGTCGTCCAACCGTATGGAGATTTTAGTCTTATACCAGTCCATCCGACTATACCGCTGTACCAGCACGGGGACTTTTATCATACCGCAATCCGCACAAATCGGATTGACGAAGATTCTAATGATGTTTCCGTCTGTCAATCCGTACTACCGGTTACATATCACTACCATGACACAGATAGTTGGCGAGGAATCTCTCGATCCAACCCGACCATTCGAGCGGTCGGTGCCGGTCATAGCCGGCCCGTCGCAGTCATTCAGGCCAAACATATGCCAATCAATTCATTCGGCATTGCCGGCCGTCCATAGGCTAACAGCTCATCCACAAGGGAGAGTGAATGCCTTTATCAGAGATGATGGAATCGAGTCATCTATGCCACCTGGTATGCATTACCCCGATATGGATGCTTTACCAGAGCAAGATTATGTACATAGTGAGTGCGATGAGTCGCAGGCAAATCAGCGGTATGCAGATCCAACTATGGAACGGACTGAGTTCAGCTTCAAAGCCGCAGTGGAGGAAATTTATAAGGTGTTGGCCCCTTCAGAATGCCCTCCACCTCCTGCTGCCATTACCGACTATAAGGTTAGAGCGTCGGTCGATCTGGATGAGGGGGAAGAGACTCTATCCTTCCGCCTCCTTCCCCAGTCGACGAAATTAAGGAAATTAATGACCGTCTGTCGACACGCATAGGGGATCCAGGAATTGCTAAGGTTTTTCTTTTCTGAAAGCCAAGTACCAGCGTCGTTTTCAGGTCGATGGTACAAAACTCACTCCGATGCGTTCAGTACTGAGGTCCCGGCTCTGGATAAAAATATGGCAGCAGTCCATATGTCTGCTCCATTGTCTTATAAAGTGGACTAAACGGTGTTCAATGCCAAGTCCAAGCTGGTTCGAAATGTAGTCGCTACGTCTTCACTGTTAGATCTAGCCTCCCTAGCCATTTTCAGGATCGCTGATAAATCTGGCAATGAACATGCTTGGGATTCGACGGCCCGGTTAGCTAGGGTTCTTAACAGGGCAGCTCACCATTCCATGGCCAATGCGCTGACTGCTTCTGCCAACCTAGACCTGATACGTCGTGACGCATGTATGAAGGGCACGTCGCTTAAACCCCATCATATGCTGGCTAGATATGACCGACGCACATTTCACGTCCCTATCCCACGAGTTGCGGACATTCTCCGTTGTGCTTGTCGGGACTAGGCTTATCAGTTCCATGTCATACCTTTTGGCCTAAATTTAAGCCCTTGGGCTAGTACCAAGGTTATGGATTACGTCGTCACCCTGTTCCGCTCGACTTCATCTATTGCGTCGGCAGTATATTTGGACGACATCCTCCAGTAACATCTGTCAAGTTCTACTCTGCTCAAAGGCAGAAACGATCTTATATCACTTTACGTCATATAGGCTTTCTCGTGAACTGGATAAAGTCTGATCTGTCCAATCCGGATTTTGGTCCATCTGGGTGTGGAGTTTCTCCCGATCTGAATCTGGTAAGGCTTCTTCGAGTTTGCGATCATCCAGATAATTGCACTCGTAGAGTCCGTTTCCGGCAGGATGCGCATTTTAGCGAGAGAGTTGCAGATCCTCGGATTATTCAATGCGGCAACAGACTTGATCCCTCTCAGCCGTCCTTTTAGGCGCCCTTTACAAAGGACTTTGCTAGCGTAATTGCGCCATTTTCAAGTCCCTTCGATCCCAGAAAACAGTCATGCTCACGCCAGAGATACGATCATTCTTGAGTCAATGGCACAACCCCTGTAGGCTGTCCACAGGGATTACTCTGGAGATACCCCAAGGGGATAACGGTATGTTCCGCCACTAATACCTACGGTTGGGGTGCCCACCTGTTGCCGGACTTAGATACTGTCAGCGGCACGTGGGTGCCAGGGGCGAGCCCTTTCCACATCAACCTTTCAGAAATAACGGCTGTCATCAATGCCTTTCATTTCGGGCAGGATCAACTCTTATTACAAACTGCCCTCATTATGTCAGACAACATTGTGGTGGTGCCTTGCCTCAAAACAAGGGGACACCAATTACCAGACCTGTGCAATCTGAACTGGCAGTTTCTACATTGGTTCGACAATCTCCACCTCAATGTACAATTCAGACACACAGAATGGTCACTCCATCAATCGGACTTTCTTCCAATCGACACACTTTGGAGACGTCCGATGATTGATCTTTGCAACAAGGTGGAATAGCAAATTCTCCACCTTTCATCTCACAGGTTCCAGACCCAGAAGCTTGGGTCGTGGATGCTCGATCAATCACCTGGGAAGGGTTGTGGGCATTCTCCTACCCTCCCACGGTCTTGGTACTGGAATTAATCCAGAAGTTAAGGGGTCAGAATTGTCAGATGGTTCTGATTACCCTTCTCAGATGGAACAACTACTGGGTCTCCAATCTACTCAATCTAGGCGATAGATCTACCCAGGAAGATTACAGTCAGCACAAGTATTCACAAGCAACCGCGGCCAGGGGTGTTCCACCCCTGTCCGGACCGTCTTTTTGTTCAAGCTTGGCTCTTGTCCAGACAGCCTTGCAAGACAAACAATTTAAATCTTTGATTGCGGAGAGAATCTCGAGAGCAAGAAGGCCCTCTACTCTGAAGGTTTACGAGGGCAAGTGGCATGTTTTCAGAGACTGGTACCATATCATTCACATTGTTCCTCTGAGTGTCACAATCCCTCAACTGGCCAACTTTTCTCTGGCTTTTCAAGGAGAAACATCTGGCTCCAGTTATTCTCAAATGTTACCGCTCCATGATATCAGACACATTCCGCCATTCTGGTACATGTGCTATCAGCCATGACAAAGATTTGTCAGATCTTTTAGACATTTAAAAAAAAAAAAAAAAAAAAATTCAATCGACTTATATCCCTCACCCTGTTTCCAAATGGAATCTGTCCTGGGTTTTAACATGACTCAATTCAGACAGTATTGAGTCTTTAACCCACGATTAGTTAAAGCTACTATCATACATATTGGGTTTCTTGATAGCCTTAGCTTCAGCATGAAGGGTGAGCGAGTTACATGTCCTTTCTAGTGACCCGAACTCTCTTCCGTTCCGATCAGAGGGTTTGATGGTCCTCTTGACGCAGCCAGGCTTAGTAGTCCAAAATAGATTACCATACATTGGCGATCAACGAGTCGTCATTAGCTCGCTTTCTTTATAGATAAGTCAGGATCAACAGCCATGTAAGATCCTGTTTGAGCACTCTAGCACCATTTCAATGCATAGAGGTGAGTCAGGTCACATACAAGCACCTCTTTTTTTCTGGTGATAGCTGGGATATGAGACATCACCATTCAAGCCCTTGCTTCATGGCTGTAGTGGGTTATACGCTCGGCGTACTCTGAGAATTCGTAAATCAGTCACCTTATTGAAGCTGTTGGCTGACATGCAGAGTCAACCTTCTACAGTTTTATCTTCAAGTTTGTACTCGCAGAGGCAAACATTGATTCTAGTAGGTCCGGTGTTGGGCAGCCCAGACGCCCACCAGACTCATGTACAACAATCAGCACAGCCTATTAGCTTCGCTGGATTCGGCAGATAAATTTTCGTAGGTAAGAAGATTTCAATATCTATCTTCTTAACCGTATAAAAGGGTCACATATCACGTGACCCTGGGCTGTGTTGCTGATTGAAAATTAGGAGACCGGGTTATCATTCACATGGGGAATCCAACCATCATTCCCTAGAGGATACCCGTGTGGAGGTCGGATGCTCCGCATTCCCTCCTCCTATTACTTATTCTCCTAAAGTAATGTGATTGGGGAACGTATTCAAAGGAGAAAGCAAATTTTGTAGTAAATTATGTTTCTCCGAGAATACTTACCCAATCACATTACTAAGAAACCCTCCCAACCACCCCGCCATGCGAGCATCCTCGTGTTTTATATATCGCTCAGCTTAAAAACTAAAGAAGCGACACCTAACGGGCGGCAAGGGGAGGTAATGGGCAAGAGTTATTGCCCTTTGTCTATATGACATAGACAGGAAAGACGAATTTTCGTCTTTTGGTAGGGCTGGATTCGCGAGGTAGCAGGCTAATATCCCTAAAGTAATGTGATTGGGTAAGTATTCTCGGAGAAACATAATTTACTACAAAATTTACTTTCCAGAAAGTAGAGCTGTACCGATTAATCACCCGTACTCATAATCGGGCTGATTATTAGAACAATCGGTATAATTAGTATTAGCAGAAATAATCGGTGCCGATGCAAATTAATTTCCAAAAATATAATTTAAATT
The DNA here is from genome assembly GCA_029339505.1 of Unio delphinus. Taxonomy (NCBI): domain Eukaryota; kingdom Metazoa; phylum Mollusca; class Bivalvia; order Unionida; family Unionidae; genus Unio; species Unio delphinus. The sequence continues at coordinate 6,786,548 of JAQISU010000094.1, read as the reverse complement.
ATAACATTCATCTTGACATGGCTTGAATTTTAAAACAGAATTAAATAGTGGAAACTAAGGAATAAACATTTGATTTGGGGATTAATTGAAAGACAATATATTCTTGAAAGACTTGGGGATTAATTGAAAGACAAGATATTCTTAAAAGTAACTACTGTTTTAACACACTTGTTGTAAACTACCGCTGATTTTTGCTGAGAACTCCCAATTATTACATTATGTCCTCGATTTTCATTTTCTTCTAAACAAGAAAAGTCCCACATGTTCTGTTGCATCACCTGTGAATTATTGTTGTGACGAAATAATTACTTTTCTATAAAGAATTCGCATCTTCACTAAATAGAATGTTAAGTTTAAACATTATTCACATAATTTAATGATTTTTTTACCTATGCAATAATACAAAAATAAAAATAAACCAGAACAAAAACATAAGCCATAACAATAAAATCATCCACAATTAATTTAAATTCCAATAATGATCACTACGAATGCTTAACTCCAATGTTACAGTGCCTTCCCACGAAAGAAACTTACACGAGTTAACATCTGGCATTTTTAGACCATATATACCAATTAATTACAGTGGGACCCCGCTATAACACGCCCCGTTATAACACGAATTCGGATATAACACGGTCGTGGCATGGCTCCCGAAATTTCAGGTAAATTATTACAGGTATTTTTCTCAAAGACCAAAAAAAAAATCTTTTAAGTATGAAAAATAAAATACGTCAAGAGTTTAATTATCATTCTCATTCTCGTCTAAAAAGTGCAAAAAAAACCCGTGTAGAAAATGTATTATCATTTTGGGGAGGAAATCACACACAAAATTGAATATAAAATAATTGTATGCTTCTAAAATTTCAAAAATTAACAAATTTCTTCTAGTTTTGTGCCAAAATAAACATCGGAAATACGAACCAATTGCTGGGCCTACTGAGAACTTTGATCTTTGTTTATTGTTAAAAAATGACAGCTCATAAGTGTCAATATTATTATTACTGATCCCTGAGCAATGAAGCCATCGTGTCTACTTTGTGTTTGTCTTGAATGCATTCCGAATACAATCGTTGCTCTAATAATCTCCGATATATGTTCTCTTAATTTCATACACAACTAAGCAACAGCCAATGCGGGGGTTGATAAAAGATTCTCGCCAGAATGTATAAATCAATTAATTTAAGTACATTGTTTATCATCAAAGTGAACTGCCAAGCTAAACTTGTTCAAATCAGGGAGAAACGATTTATACAGCATCAAAGAAGCAAAAGCTGCCAACATGTGTGCGTGGCTTGGCGGTGCTGTTTTATGCAATCTGTTGACTAGTAAGTTCGAATTCTGCAACTGAGAGCTATAATGGACTTTGCCAAGAGCAAACGTGACATTAGCATAAAGCAGCTATAAATCAGAGTTTTTCAAAAGATAATAACTATTGACAGATGAGAAATGTAATGGTATAAAATGTATACGACACAGAGGTCTCGGAAACGCTTAATTACACGTATTTGAATGCAAATATTTGATCTGGGACACATAAATCACGCCATGCAGGAGTCCTCCGTACACATGCAAATAGCTGGGAGACGAAGTTAGTGTTGATTACTTTATCATTTTAGCTGTGCTGTTATTTACAGTGACATAATTCATTGGTTAAAATACAGCTGTTCTGCCTGCTGTATTTATTAGAGTACATCAAAAGAACATGACGCAATAGCTGGGCAGCAAGTTCAAAGGACTTTGACTAGCAGCTTGAGTGGGAAAATGTGCTGAAATTTACAATGACTGAATTCAGAGACAGAGAGATCCTGAGATGTACATGTAGTTATTATAAGAATACACTTTAGCTTCCATTATTTAATCTACGGACATGTACTATTTCATCATTCATTACGTACACCCGTTACGTAATTTTTGTTATTTTCTTTTCATTGAATTCAGTCACATAATGATCTGTGACAAAATTATTGAATTTTTTACATCCGTGTGTGGATATTTTCGATGGAAATATTTGTATTATGGATTCAATGTATGTTACAAGATTCGCTGGTGAGTACACGGTGTTGATACTCTTTTCATGCAATATATTATACATGTATATATAAATTAGACACGTGTATGTACCAATGCATGGTTCTCTGAATAAAGTAATATATTATATCTGCAATTTCTGTTACCACAGCAAATGTTTTTCTCATTTAATATATATTGATCAAAAATGGTAATTGTGCCATGCATTTTGGCACCCATCTTTATGTACCCCCCCCCAATTAAATCCAAAAATGTGTTGGTATTATTACATCGCTGCTTATAACATGGTTCAGTTCATAACACGTTCGGATTCTATGGCTCCTAACTACCGTGTTATAGCGGGGTCCCACTGTACCATCATTAAATGTTGTTGTTGTAGCTGTTGTTGTAGAGTTTAACGCCATTTTTCAGCACACGATAAGGTATGCATGGTGGCCAGTATTATTGGTGGAGGAAGAACCCGGGAACGTAAAATTGAATATTGTCCCCGGGCTCCAAACACTCTAGCTACGCCTCTGCATCAATGTACTGGTATAGTTAGTGTTCAAAGTTCCTCTTGTCACAAGCCAGTTTCAGGCATTTTAATGATTAACTGGCCTGTACTGCTGTCGCAAAACTATAGAGAAATTCACCAATTATCATCAAAGGAGACGCCGAAACATCAAGCTTTCCATTGTGTGGAAAGTTGTGATTTTTGTTCAGCCAAAAGACAAAACTAAAATTGATTGATCTTGATCTTAGTCGATCTATATGAGAATTTTAGCTTTTATTATTACCCCTCTTCATGAGCATGTAAATTATGATGGTTATGTGCCTTGTACAATCAAACGTGCGTACCTTTTTAAACATACTGCCTCAATTTGTAGGATCGCTTTTATCATTGAAAATGAGTAACTCGTGAGAGGTGATTCATTGTAAATGAAACAGCTATTAAGGACTATCTGAAATGTTATCTAGAAGAATGCAATTTGGTCGAAACAATGAATTAAGCAAAATCTGCATCCAATATGTTTGGGAATAAATATGGATTTAAGTGACGCTATGCACGCTTTGCACTGTGTAAGTACTGTACATTATAGTACATAGTCTCCCCGGCCCACGAATTATAAAGTCTGTATTTACCTTTATTTAATTTCATGTTGGAGAAATAATAACAAAATCAATCATAGTATTTTATAACAGTTTAATGATTGTCGGGTCAGCGAAAGTTACTTTTTTAACATGCCTATGTCTTCAGACATGGAAAAAAATATTGTTTCATGTTCCAAGAGTTATAGCCGTTACAGTAGTCAACAAAAAGACCTAAAAATGGTAAAGTTTAGACATTGGCCCATGGATAAGCTGACCCCCCCTTCTTCAAGGCCTTTATTTTTTCATAAATTATTAAGCTTATGCGCGAGTATATATACTGTGATAATGATATAATCGGTCTCATAATCGGTATTGGGAATTTTAATAATCGGCTATATGCAGTATCGGCATAACTAGCAAAAAGTGACATCGGTACAGCTCTACCCAAAATGATTTTTAAATACCTCTGTGGAAGTTACATTAAAGATTTTGTCTGACTTATGCACTGATATTAAATCAACAAGCAATCTTTGATAGGGGCACATTACAGTTATTATAAATCGAGTGACAGGTTGTTCGTGAAGTTGTTTGCATTTGCAACATGCACAAGGGAGATAATGTTGGAATACATCTATTGCATAAATGTATTTTGGCTGCATTTTCTTTGGATATTGTACTTATAGAAATTGCACAGCTAATAAATTGGTTGATCCCATGTGCTTGAACAATCAGCATGAATTAGTCTAAAATAAAATGTCTTCAGCAAATATTAAAATAAGAAAAATAAACTTTGTTACAAAATATCAGCTTCTGAAAGTGCTTTGAATACATAATCAGAAATATATAAAATGTAAAAATGTTATCAGCTCTTTTCACAGTTTACCTTTCAAGTTCAGGAAGTGAAAATGAACATCAAGTAGAGCTAGCAGGTTTTTGATAAAGGCACATTTGAAGTAAGGCCAAGCTGTGTACTATATAACCAAAATAAAGGGAATTAAAAATTCTTTAAATATTACCTAAGATATAAAAGGTCGTTTTTAAATAGCACTATTACCATTAAGGAAATCTTAGGAAGTTCTTTTTCATTAAAAATGTAACCCTTTGTAAAATACAAAACTGTATAGAGTGCCACCATACTTAAATTTGTAATGAGAAATAGAAATGTTCATCATGTGACCTTTTTATCACTTTACATAACCTTATTCAACTAAAAAGCTATTATTATATTGTGTCTCTGAGCCTGGTTTATTATCAGGCTGAATATTGGAAACAATTGGACTGGTTTATTATCAGGCTGAATATTGGAAACAATTGGATTGGTTTAATATCAGGCTGAATATTGGAAACAATTGGACTGGTTTATTATCAGGCTGAATAGAGGAAACAGTTGGACTGGTTTGTTATCAGGCTGAATAGGGGAAACAATTGGACTGGTTTGTTATCAGGCTGAATATGGGAAACAATTGGACTGGTTTATTATCAGACTATATATGGGAAACAATTGGACTGGTTTATTATCAGGCTGAATAGGGGAAACAATTGGACTGGTTTATTAACAGGCTGAATAGGGAAACAATTGGATTGGTTTGTTATCAGGCTTAATAGGGGAAACAATTGGATAAACAATGTCAAGCAGGTGGATAATTATTCACAAAAAACACTTTTGAAATCTTTAATACCTGCCTGAAGTTTTCTTTCTTTTCTTGACTTTTAATCATTTATATCCTGATAACTGACTTAATTAATGCTTCATTTATGTATTGTCTCACTAATGATGCAGTATGTATTGGAATATTTATCAGAGATGTTATTGATATCACAATGCTGATAAATATTGCTAAATTCTTACACCTCTAAATGCATAACATTTTTATGAGCTTAAATTCCAGTGCCTAACCACTTATTGTCACCAGTGTGGTAGTTTGATTACATCTATTGAAATGAAATGTACATTATGCACCAAATCTAGGTTACTTTGACCTACAATCCAGGGTTTACTATTCCAGTTCAAAACCCTACTGGATTACTATCTTCTGAATCATTTCCTACAAATCACTTTTGTCTGCAAAATTCTGTGAGATTTCTTTAAACTTCAGAATGTGAAGAAATTTCTATGCAGCAACAGCTATGGGACTGAATAAGCCTTTTTAATTTTCATTTAAAAAAATGTTTTGCAAATATTTCCTTTAAAAAGAAATGCATGTGAGCAATATCGTTAAAGGTTTCTAGAATTTCAGGCTTAAAATATTTAAATTTGCTTCATCAATACATGCAAGAGCAGACATGTTAATATGTATCTTATACTGATGCTGTTATTCAATAAATATTGTTTAAACCAAGAATTTCACATATAAGGTTTTCACAATGTGAAGACTTTGCACAAAACTCTTAAAGCCCTGACCCCCTTCCTTATAGATTTCATCACAAGGCAAGAACCTGTAACACTTAAAAATGAGACAGAATAAATAACAGAATGGATATACAAAATGTAAGCCCAATAATTTTATAGTTAATAACTTGGTAAAAGAATAAATTATTATATTATGAATGAAAGAGTATTTTCACAGAATATCATTGTTAGTATTCAAGCTAAGAATTTCTTGGATATCGGTGTTAATATTAGACCTACTTATTAATAGTGAGGTAAATCATTTTTTCACAGATATCAGTGATATTATTAGAGATAAAAATTTCACAGATATCAGTGCTAATATTAGACTTATTTATTAATAGTGAGGTAAATCATTTTTTCACAGATATTAGTGCTAATATTGACTTACTTATTAATAGTGAGATAAATCATTTTTCACAGATATCAGTGCTATTATTAGAGATAAAAATTTCACAGATATTAGTGCTAATATTGAGTTATTTATTAATAGTGAGGTAAATCATTTTTTTCACAGATATTATTGCTAATATTGACTTATTTATTAATAGTGAGATAAATCATTTTTTCACAGATATCAGTGCTATTATTAGAGATAAAATTTCACAGATATTAGTGCTAATATTGACTTATTTATTAATAGTGAGGTAAATCATTTTTTCACAGATATCAGTGCTATTATTAGAAATAAAAATTTCACAGATATTAGTGCTAATATTGACTTATTTATTAATAGTGAGGTAAATCATTTTTTCACAGATATCAGTGCTATTATTAGAGATAAAAATTTCACAGATATTAGTGCTAATATTGACTTATTTATTAATAGTGAGGTAAATCATTTTTTCACAGATATCAGTGCTATTATTAGAAATAAAAATTTCACAGATATTAGTGCTAATATTGACTTATTTATTAATAGTGAGGTAAATCATTTTTTCACAGATATCAGTGCTATTATTAGAGATAAAAATTTCACAGATATTAGTGCTAATATTGACTTATTTATTAATAGTGAGGTAAATCATTTTTTCACAGATATTAGTGCTAATATTGACTTATTTATTAATAGTGAGGTAAATCATTTTTTCACAGATATCAGTGCTATTATTAGAGATAAAAATTTCACAGATATTAGTGCTAATATTGACTTATTTATTAATAGTGAGGTAAATATTTTTTCACAGATATCAGTGCTATTATTAGAGATAAAAATTTCACAGATATTAGTGCTAATATTGACTTATTTATTAATAGTGAGGTAAATGATTTTTTCACAGATATTAGTGCTAATATTAGACCTACTTATTAATAGTGAGATAAATCATTTTTTCACAGATATTAGTGCTAATATTGACTTATTTATTAATAGTGAGGTAAATCATTTTTTCACAGATATTAGTGCTAATATTAGACTTATTTATTAATAGTGAGGTAAATCATTTTTTCACAGATATCAGTGCTATTATTAGAGATAAAAATTTCACAGATATCAGTGCTAATATTAGACTTATTTATTAATAGTGAGAAAAATCATTTTTTCACAGATATCAGTGCTATTATTAGAGATAAAAATTTCACAGATATCAGTGCTAATATTAGACTTATTTATTAATAGTGAGGTAAATCATTTTTTCACAGATATTAGTACTAATATTGACTTATTTATTAATAGTGAGATAAATCATTTTTTCACAGATATCAGTGCTATTATTAGAGATAAAAATTTCACAGATATTAGTGCTAATATTAGACTTATTTATTAATAGTAAGGTAAATCATTTTTTCACAGATATTAGTGTTAATATTAGACTTATTTATTAATAGTGAGGTAAATCATTTTTTCACAGATATCAGTGCTATTATTAGAGATAAAAATTTCACAGATATTAGTGCTAATATTAGACTTATTTTATATTAATAGTGAGGTAAATCATTTTTTCACAGATATTAGTGCTGATATTAGACTTATTTATTAATAGTGAGGTAAATCATTTTTTCACAGATATTAGTGCTAATATTAGTCACCTTTTGAAAGTGAAGTCAACTTATTGACACAATGTGATATTGTCAATTCATTTGTTGTGAATATCAGTTGTCATGGTTTCACTCAAATCAACATTTTTGTAGGGACCAGAATTCATTGATTGGGGAAGGGATCATTGCTCATTGGGTCTTTAAATCTGGTTCATAGAAACCACAAAATCCACACAAATTTGGTGGAGGAAGAACCCAGGAAAACCCTTATAAGAACCACCCACCCATGGGAAGCTACTGACAACTTTTCTTACATACCAAAATTGGAGACACTCAAGACTTGAACCCACATGGAAAGAGGTGGGATGGAAGTGATTGGCAAAGACAGGTGTTTTGACCCACTTGGCCATGTAGCCTTTTTTTAAAACTTAACTGGTGAGATGAAAGATAAAGATGAATCATGTAGATAGGTTTCACTATGCTGTGAAAATTGTTAATTGTTTTCCATGTGTTGTTCCACAGAGTTGTGATATGTGGAGCCTGGGTGTCATACTGTACATCATGTTAAGTGGTTACCCACCTTTCTACTCAGAGACACCAAGTCGGCAGATAACGACGGAAATGAAGAGAAAGATCCTGTTAGGGGACTACCAGTTTCCTGAGACAGAGTGGCAGCAAGTCTCAGAGGAAGCTAAGTCAGTAGTTAAAAGGTAAAGTTAGGAGTGCTATTTATTTTTAATAAATTCAGCAGGGGAAGCTGCAGTATTTTGTAGCCATATATTTGTAATTTTCTGACTTATTTTCAAGATACACCAGCCATCACCCTTTAATTTATGTGTATTGGATGCCTTCTTGTTTGTATACCTTAATTAAATTTGCATTGGAATATTTTACAAAATCGACGTAAGCTATCAAAGAAATTTTTTTGCTTTTATTGACTTAAAACTACATAATACATTCATATAAGACCTGTTGAAAGCCAGTCTTTCATTTCTACTATTTAATTACTAGAGAATTCATATATGGATTTTTCTTAGAATGCATATTGGGCATACATTTAGGGGAATAAAATATAGTTTTTAAGTCAATGAATGACAGGAAATAAGTTTGTGTGATATTTAACATTGATTTGATGACATTTGCAAGGATGGACCCATTAAGTTTTACATTTAGCTCAGGTTTTCTATAGTCAGTATGCATACTGTTATTAGTTAATATGTCTAATCACACATTAATTAATGTCTAATCACACATTAATATGTCTCATCATACATTAGTTAATGTCTAAGCACACATTAGTTAATGTCTAAGCACACATTAGTAAATGTCTAATCACACATTAATATGTCTCAGCATACATTAGTTAATGTCATAGCACACATTAGTTAATGTCTAAGCACACATTAGTTAATGTCTAAGCACACATTAATTAATCTTCCCCAGCACATGATTAAATGAACAAATGATTTAACTGTTAAGGTATGTACTTGTAACTCATAAATACAGCCCACCAGTCTATGCATGTACTTGTAACTCATAAATACAGCCCACCAGTCTATGCATGTACTTGTAACTCATAAACACAGCCCACCAGTCTATGCATGTACTTGTAACTCATAAACACAGCCCACCAGTCTATGCATGTACTTGTAACTCATAAACACAGCCCACCAGTCTATGCATGTACTTGTAACTCATAAATACAGCCCACCAGTCTATGTATGTACTTGTAACTCATAAATACAGCCCACCAGTCTATGCATGTACTTGTAACTCATAAATACATCCCACCAGTCTATGCATGTACTTGTAGCTCATAAATACAACCCACCAGTCTATGTATGTACTTGTAGCTCATAAATACAGCCCACCAGTCTATGCATGTACTTGTAGCTCATAAATACAGCCTACCAGTCTATGCATGTACTTGTAACTCATAAACACAGCCCACCAGTCTATGCATGTATTTGTAACTCATAAATACAGCCCACCAGTCTGTGCTTGTACTTGTAACTCATAAATACATCCTACCAGTCTGTGCATATACTTGTAACTCATAAATACAGCCTACCAGTCTGTGCATGTACTTGTAACTCATAAATACAGCCCACCAGTCTATGCAAAGCCAACATGTGAATTGCCAGTAAATAACCTTCATATTTACTATTTTACAAGAATTGGCTTAACTGCTACCACTATACTAATTACAACAACATACAGGTACTGTGTGTACACAGAAGACAAATTGAAGACAGTTAATTGGGTCAACTCAATTTAGTATCTGTGCAGTAGAATTGTCCTTCATTGAATTCCCAGACAGATATTGTACAAGGCATAAAGATTCAGGAATAAACATAGATTGAGATATTTATGAAAACCAGGCTCTCCTAAGATATACGCCTGATCAGGTAAATATTCAAGAAACATTTTACTTGAACAACGGGTTTTTCACTCACAAGATGAAATATATGTTATTCGCTTAGAACAAGGAAGTTTTCTTTTTCTTTTATGTTCTAATGAATTGGTTAGCAACATGTATAACATATTGAAGTTACAGATTGTTTGCGCATAATAATATCAGCTGTTTATAAGTTATGTACTGCAGTTCTGTGTATATTCAAAAAGAAAATATCAGTAACAGAATTCTCCTCCCTAATTGACAGCACATTATAAAAAAAAAAACAAAGTCAATTCATTGAAAACAAAATGTCTGCTTATACCAATATTAAGTGGAACTTGGACAAACTAAGAATGAAAATTAGAAAATCTTGGTTATCTCAACTATAAATTGAGAAAATTGAAAGGATTACTGTTTTGGCGAGAAAAAAGAATGCTCTTTATAAAATATATATATTTTTAAAAAGTATACATTTTGATCACCTTGAAACAAAAGATATATGTTTGTGATCACTTTTATACAAAAAATATATATTTGTGATCACTTTTAAACAAAAAATATACATTTGTGATCAGTTTTAAACATGAAATATATGTTTGTGATCACTTTTAAACATAAAATATATGTTTGTGATCACTTTTAAACAAAAAATATACATTTGTGATCACTTTTAAACATAAAATATATGTTTATGATCACTTTTAAACATACAATATATGTTTGTGATCACTTTTAAACATATATATTTGTGATCACTTTTACAAATTATAGGATGGATTTGGTTGTCATGCAACTTAAATTTTGATCCCTTTCATGCTAGAATAAAGCATACCCAATACCCATCCAGTGTTACCCAATGAAGAGTAAAAAAAAAATTATTGTTTAAAAAGTAAATGCATAACAATTGCCAAATTACTGATTTCATTGATAAATTCTGTACAGATTCAAATTTCAGCCTCCAGACTAAGGTGTGGTAAGTGGTTCCCCACCCCCACAATGTGCAGCACATGTACATAGTTGTGGTATGAGCATTAATTAGAATAATTAATGACTGGTCAGCTGAGTCAAATGACCCCAGACATTTGTTTATGAATTTCCATAATCTAATTCAGAGTTCTGTTGTGCCAGACAAAATGTTATTGTAATCTCATATGAGCTAGGATATTGTTATATTAGGTAGTATAACAGTCATATGTGAGGTAGTATAACATTCATATTTGAGGTAGGATAACATTCATATGTGAGATAGTATAACAATCATATGTGAGGTAGTATAACAGTCATATGTAAGGTAGGATAACATTCATATTTGAGGTAGGATAACATTCATATGTGAGGTAGTATAACGATCATATGTGAGGTAGGATACCAGTCATATGTTAAGTAGTATAACAGTCATATGTGAGGTAGGATAACAGTCATGTGAGGTAGGATAGCAGTCATGTGAGGTAGGATTGCAGTCATATGAGGTAGGAAAGCAGTCATGTATGAGATGTTGGATAAAGATGTTTTACATGGGCATTCTGCATTTTTAAAAAAAATTTAGTTATAATTGGTTCTGTCAGCCAAGATATATTTTTCAGTCTTGTATTTTCCAGCCTTTTACACACCGATCCATCTTGTAGAATGACAGTGTATGAACTTCTGTCCCACATTTGGCTAAATAATGCTCCTGAAACGCAGCTCAGTTCACCAGCTGTTTTCTCAGATAAGGTAAGGAATATCAGTTATGTATCTCATTACTATATTCCCCAGTGAGAAAGCCATGTGGAATTAGTAGAATCCTTTAAACATATTGTTTTAGGGTAGAAAGATTCCACCTTTAAGATCAGAATTCTGTGTCAGACATGAAAGCTTACCATGTATCTGGCACAGAATTCTGCTTTCATGAAGAGGAATAAATCCTATTTTCTGATGCAAACTTCTGTCCTCTCAAATACCAAAGCATATTGATAGATTATTTCCCTTGTATAACATAGTAACAATACATTAGCATCAGAGTCACAATTGCATATTGTTAAAACTAACACACCTGTACAGCAACACAACATGCATTGAAAATGTCTCACCTTTTAAAAGGAGTATTAGAAATTAGGTTTACACTGAAAAATTCAGTGTAAACTTTAAATGAAGTTTAAGCAAATATCAGCTTTAAAAGAACAGTGGCCAATTCTGTTGTGGTAAGGGCAGTACAGTGTCCAAACTGTAAACACTTTGTCCTCCTTTTTTAGCAGTGTTAAAAATGTGAACACTCAGGTGAAATAAATAACATACACTCTCATCCCAGAAATTAAGGACAGGTAAATATTAATAAATTATTCTAAAATTTTTCTTTGAATTGATTTTTCTTTCATGAATTATGCTGAAAAGATAAATGTTTAAAAATTACAATAATAACAACTTTTTAAACTTGAACCACGAAACTAGGCTTCAGAATCCATCTCAATCAGTGCTAAACATCTTTCTTGCATAATACTAATTTCAATGGATGGGTGTGTTTGGTTACCGATGTGTAGCAATTATTATTTATTTTCAGTAATAGGATAAAATGTCTAGTGTTCATAAAAATAGTGAATATTTTTGCCGGTTTGTTTGCACTATAATCACAATGAAAGGTGCGATAAAATACAGGAGTCAATTATTGAAAGATAGATATATCACCTGTTGTTGCTCTACAATTATACACACCTTGGAATGAGAGAAAAACCTTTTTCTTTTGACTGGACATGATGACATGAAAATGACATCATCTTACCTTGACTGAAGTGATGTCCAATACAGTTGAAATACATTGGACAGTTAACATCAGTAAGAACTTAATCACTTTGTTTTGTACAGAAATTAGAGGTAAAAAAATCCACTACTATTGGTTGTGTTGGATATGGAATTTACAGCCCCTGGGTCAAAATTTTGGGAAGGAATTTTTGGCAAAGTTGTTCTGACTCTAAGATAGGATTTACCTATCCCACATGTTGTTGTTTTGTTGTTTTAGGGTTTAATGCCATTTTTCAGCACATGATAGGCTATACATGGCGGCCAATATTATTGGTGGAGGAAGAACCGGGGAAAACCCCCGGAAAGAACTCCTGACCCACGAGAAGCTACTAGCAAGCTTTCTCACATAACTACATTAGCTGAATCTTAGACTTGAACCCACACAGACAAAGGTGAGACAGCAGTAATCCTTAACGGAAAGCGCTTTAGACCACTCGGTCACTTGGGGCCCCATCCCACATGTAAGATGGATTCTATCAATCTCACTTGCTACAAGACATCGTACATCATGTTGTTATATTTATTTCGTTTTCTTTTTAGCAATTTTTAGTTGCTTCAAACTATGCATTGAAATCATAAATTGTCTTTGTCATCATTTATGTTGGTCATATCTATTTATTTATTTACCAATTAAAATGCGACATTTTCCAAAACCACCAAAAAATAAGTTCACTCAATTCAAATTGTTATTTGAGGTTGTTTTTTTCTGTAATTCTGGATTCTGTGTTTGCATGTTTAGCTTTGGCTAATTACACTCATCAGAGGAGATCAAAGATACTAGCTTTCAAACAGGACAGTCATCAAGTTTCTTTGGAGCAAAATATGTTCATAGAGGTGAATGGCCTTTGTCTGTAAACCACAGGGAACAACTGCTTCAGCCTCATGGTTTTGCCATCATGTTATCTCACCTCTTGGAACCATATTCCACAGTGACCTACTTTTAATTTCCTGTGATTACATAAATTTATTGGCACTATAATTACTATTTAATTGGAGGTTGGGGTGGGTTTTTCAGGATCCAATGCCAATGAAGCAGGCCAGAAGTGGATATTGAAGCAAATATTAGTTTTGCTGTATAAAATTTACATTGCATGCATAGAATTGAACTGAGATTGAGAAAATGTTTGAAAAGTCATGAAAGCTCTTTAATAGTAAAGATCTTTGACCCCTTAAGTTAGTTGTTTTTGTCAATTCTTTATATCCCCATAAAAAAGTGGAGCATTATATGTTATTAAGCTGTCTGTCTGTCTTGGCCATCTGTTGGATACGAATTTCATCTCTGCATAATTACTTAAGTTGTTCACCATCTCCATTTACCAAAGTTTGTGGTTGGTTTGCAGATGGGTTATGAAGTACCCAATCAATTTTGGGGTCAAAAGGTCAAAAGCCTTAGTCCATGTGACTTTAAGAGCAAACTTGGTTTCTGCACAATAACTAGATCTGCATCTAAAGTCACCAGACTTTGTAGATGGCTTGCACTTGGGATAAGAAGAAGAAACCTATTGATTTTAGGGTCACAGTTGAAAGGTCATAGTGATGAAAGGAAACTGTTTTTCAACACAATAACTTGAATTTCCAATCATCCACATTAACTAAATCATTAGAAAAAGCTAACTCAGGTATGAGGTATTGCTTGTTATATAACCAAACTTCTTGAATGGCATGGGTAAGGAATAAAATTAAGATGATTTTAAGGTCAGAAAAGGTAAATGGTCATGGTCATTGAAACTGAAAGTAGAATTTTTTTACCTTTACCAAACATTTGTGGATGGCTGAAACTGAAAGTAGAATTTTTTTTACCTTTACCAAACATTTGTGGATGGCTGAAACTGAAAGTAGAATTTTTTTACCTTTACCAAACATTTGTGGATGGCTGAAACTGAAAGTAGAATTTTCTTTACCTTTACCAAACATTTGTGGATGGCTGAAACTGAAAGTAGAATTTTTTTACCTTTACCAAACATTTGTGGATGGCTGAAACTGAAAGTAGAATTTTTTTACCTTTACCAAACATTTGTGGATGGCTGAAACTGAAAGTAGAATTTTTTTACCTTTACCAAACATTTGTGGATGGCTGAAACTGAAAGTATCAAATTTTTACCAAACATTTGTGGATGGCTTGCACTTAAGGATTAGAAGAGGCCTTTGGATTTAAAGGTCAGAATGTCAAAGATAATGTCATTGTTGCTCAAAGAAAAGTTTTTTTTTGCAGACTCAATTTTGTTGTTAGGTAGGTCTCTTATAGATAACTTTGTGAATATCTTGCATGTAGGGTAATAATAAAAACTTGCTGCAGTCTAAAGATAAGAAGACATGTTATATTAAAACTTGTTCATAAATTCTTAAATTAGTGAGTTTTGAATTATTGTTTAGAATTTTTGAATATTGCATGCTGTGCTTAATTTTGATCTTGATATCAGTCCTGATATTTTTATCCATCATTTTTATTTTTCCTGACATAGGAAGGATTAGCGGACATAAACCTGGCTCACTCACAGCAGTTGACAGCTATGAGGATCCCTGATTGCCCATTGACACTCAAATCCATCGCTGAATCAGAAAACCCAATCATTAGAAAAAGGAAATTCAGGTATGAGATATTGCTTGCTTTTTATGATTTAAATAATGTACACTAAGTTGTTCAGATGTTGTGATATGGTTATTGATGCAAGGGAAACTATCGTGATATGATTTTTGAAGCATGGAAAACTTGTTATATGGTTTTTATGGTTGGAGAAGCTGTTACAGTGTGGTGTTTTGAGGCAGGGGGAACTGTTGTGATGTGATATCATTGGCATAGGAAACATGAAGCAACTGAATCTAAGAACTAGCCCAGGATGGATGAGAATTGGGTAATTTGGAATGACATGCTGAAATTAGCAACTTTAAAAAGTCATATATTTTGTTAAATGTTCTTTGTAAACAGTTCTCATTATGCTGTAAAAATATACAACAAAATATTGTTCAATAAAATTTTGGGTATTGGTTCCAACAATGTAGGAAATAAATGTAACTTGAATATTAAGTCTTGTCATGCAATATTCATGTTTCTGTTTTATCTGTTAATTCAGTTTAGTTAACCAGTTTTGATTATGATATTTTCTTGTTCAGCAAATTATGATCCATACCTGTCCTATATTCTAAGTGGGCTTGTGACTTATTTGGGCATGATAAAATGAGGGCATGGTATAGTTATAATTATATCACAGTGGTTCTTCTTTATTTCTTCTTCTTCTTCTTCTTCTTCTTCTTCTTCTTCTTCTTCTTCTTCTTCTTCATTATAATAATAAATAATGATAATACTAATAATAATAATAACATTATTATTATTATTATTATTATTATTATTATTACATGATTGCAGCTATAATAATTAGTAATATCATTATATACTTTTAATGCTTACACCTTACATATTTTGGTTATGTTACATTCATATTATCAGAAACATGCTTTTAGTAGGTGTACAAGTTGTAGAATTTTTGTAATTCTTTTTTTTAAAAAGAATACATGTCCACAAGCTTTCGTCCTATCTTGAGTTAAAAGATTGCTGTGTGTGTGTGTGTGTGTGGGAGAGAGAGAGAGAGAGAGAGAGAGAAATGCAGACCCCTTTAAATCAATGCCATTACCACTCTTAAGGGAAAGGATTTCTAATCTCAATAAACTGGTCCTTTCCATAAAATGCATCTAAGAGTCAATAACTGTCAATGTCAAATGAATATAATGAGATATATTGGATGGTGATACCATGTGATTTAGTTACAAATGCATCTGTATCAGATATAGTGCTTGCTTGTAAAGTTATGATTGTATGATTGACAACATTTCAAGATGAATACAGAACAGTGTTTTTAATGAGGTCAGTTTGGTTTTTATCCAATATGAATATATAATGCATTGTTAATTGCTCAACCACTGAAGATCATGCAAAATTACCTCATTCCTGTGACATTACATGCTCATTTTTTCATATAATTACGGAAAATATGCAAAGAGAGCGAACCTGTTATTTGCACTAGATTCTAAAGAAATTAATTTGAGTTTCTATGATTGGGCTTCTTTTACTTGATATTTTAACTTTGAATATTTGAAATATTACTGTCATAATGCCTTTAAATACACATTGCATGTATTAATGTATGTGCTTATTTATAAGTTGAGTCTAAATGTAAACTGTACACACCCATATCTGCTGTTCCATTATGAACCAGTAGATCTGTGTCTAGGCAGTGTGTTAGAATTAATCAGTAGAACAAACAACATAGTTTACTGATTTGCTACTGAATAATGCATTGACAAATCAGGGTTGACGTTGTTGGCAGTGGACTTAACATGCCAGTTGACTTGACCTATCAGTTTACTTGATTTATCACTGGACTTGACCTATCAGTGAATTTGACTTATTAGTAGATTTGACTTATTAGTGGATTTGACTTATCAATGGACTTGACTTATCAGTGAACTTGACCTATCAGTAGATTTGACTTATTAGTGGATTTGACTTATCAGTGGACTTGACTTATCAGTGAACTTGACTTATCAGTGGACTTGACCTATCAGTAGATTTGACTTATTAGTGGATTTGACTTATCAGTGAACTTGACCTATCAATGGATTTGACTTATCAGTGGATTTGACTTATTAGTGGACTTGACTTATCAGTGAACTTGACCTATCAGTAGATTTGACTTATTAGTGGATTTGACTTATCAGTGGACTTGACTTATCAGTGAACTTGACCTATCAGTGAATTTGACTTATTAGTGGATTTGACTTATTAGTGGATTTGACTTATCAGTGGACTTGACTTATCAGTGAACTTGACTTATCAGTGGACTTGACTTATCAGTGGACTTGACCTATCAGTGGATTTGACTTATTAGTGGATTTGACTTATCAGTGGATTTGACTTATCAGTGAACTTGACCTATCAGTGGATTTGACTTATTAGTGGATTTGACTTATCAGTGGACTTGACTTATCAGTGAACTTGACCTATCAGTGGATTTGACTTATTAGTGGATTTGACTTATCAGTGGATTTGACTTATTAGTGGATTTGATTTATTAGTGGATTTGACTTATCAGTGGACTTGACCTATCAGTGGATTTGACTTATTAGTGGATTTGACTTATTAGTGGATTTGACTTATCAGTGGACTTGACTTATCAGTGAACTTGACCTATCAGTGAACTTGACCTATCAGTGGATTTGACTTATTAGTGGATTTGACCTATCAGTGGATTTGACTTATTAGTGGATTTGACTTATTAGTAGATTTGACTTATCAGCGGACTTGACTTATCAGTGGATTTGACTTATTAGTGGACTTGGCTTATCAGTGGACCTGACCTATCAGTGGATTTGACTTATTAGTGGATTTGACTTATCAGTGGATTTGACTTATCAGTGGATTTGACTTATTAGTGGATTTGACTTATCAGTGGATTTCACTTATCAGTGGACTTGACTTATCAGTGAACTTGACCTATCAGTGGATTTGACGTATCAGTGGACTTGACCCATCAGTGGACTTGAATTATCAATGATTATATACAGTATATCGAATATTGCATATGACCTTTATGTCAACAATGTTGTCATTTAAGTTTTCCTCAACAATATTAAATTGTTTTACATAAGCTTGTCATCAATAATGTTAAAATTGTTTGCAAAAGTTTTTGAAAGTCATGTAAAATTGAATGCAATGTTTACAGGTAAGACTTGTATTCTTTGTAATGTGCTGTTTAAAGTAAGGCCTAGTGTTCTGTCTGCTGCATTTATTTTCTTTGAGCAATATTAAGTGGAATGTTTCCAGTGTAATTTAAAATTTTCTTCCAGGCAGAGTAATGTGGATGACAGTATATGTCAGGATTGTATAAAGAAACCAACCCTGTCTCCTGCCTTCCTCAAATCTCTCAGGGATATTATCGGCTACTGTATACTACCTCCCAAAGGTAAATATTAAGTGATTAAACTTCAAAGGTGAATACTAAATGATTAAATTTCAAAGGTAAATATTAAGTGATTTAAACTTCAAAGGTAAGTATTAAGTGATTTAAACTTCAAAGGTGAATACTAAGTGATTAAATTTCAAAGGTAAATATTAAGTGATTTAAACTTCAAAGATAAGTATTAAGTTATAATAGTATAATGCACAACCCAAATGGTATGTACTACATTTTGATGTGTATAATGCAGACTCCAATTAGTATGTACTATATTTTGATGTGTATAATGCACACCTGATTGGTATGTACTATATTTTGATGTGTATAATGCACACCTAATTGGTAGGTACTGTATTTTATATGTGTATAATGCACACCTAATTGGTAGGTACTGTATTTTATATGTGTATAATGCACACCTAATTAGTAGGTACAGTATTTTGATTCACATAATGCACACCCAAATGGTTGACCCAGAATAAGGTAAAATTCTTGATAGTTTGCACTGATTGCTCGACTGTTTTTCCTGTCATTATGTGGCACGAGATTAAGACCAACAATTTTTTTAAAGATATCATAAAGAAATAACACAAAAGTATCCATACCGTAAGAATATCTTTATGATTTTATGGTTGGCCCTTAAAAGGTTTAAAGGTTCACAGTGTTGATGGAGTTCAGATCAAGACCTTCAAATTCCTCTTTGTCATCACTCTTAAAAAGTTGCTCTATGTTCTCATCTCTCATTCTTCTCCCAAATAATAAGTGATTAAACTTCAAAGGTAAATATTAAGTGATTAAACTTCAAAGTTAAATATTAAGTGATTAAACTTCAGATATCAATATTAAATGATTAAACTTCAAAGGTAAATATTAAGTGATTAAACTTCAAAGGTAAATATTAAGTGATTAAACTTCAAAGGTAAATATTAAATGATTAAACTTCAGATATCAATATTAAATGATTAAACTTCAGATATCAATATTAAATGATTAAACTTCAAAAGTAAATATTAAGTGATTAAACTTCAGATATCAATATTAAGTGATTAAACTTCAAAGGTAAATATTAAGTGATTAAACTTAAGATATCAATATTAAGTGATTAAACTTCAAAAGTAAATATTAAGTCATTAAACTTCAAAGGTAAATATTAAGTGATTAAACTTCAGATATTAATATTAAGTGATTAAACTTCAAAAGTAAATATTAAATGATAAACTTCAAAGGTAAATATTAAGTGATTAAACTTCAAAGGTAAATATTAAGTGATTAAACTTCAGATATCAATATTAAGTGATTAAACTTCAAAAGTAAATATTAAATGATTAAACTTCAAAGTTAAATATTAAGTGATTAAACTTCAGATATTAATATTAAATGATTAAACTTCAAAGGTAAATATTAAGTGATTAAACTTCAAAGGTAAATATTAAGTGATTAAACTTCAAAGGTAAATATTAAGTGATTAAACTTCAAAGTTAAATATTAAGTGATTAAATTTCAAAGGTAAATATTAAGTGATTAAACTTCAAAGTTAAATATTAAGTGATTAAACTTCAGATATCAATATTAAGTGATTAAACTTCAAAAGTAAATATTAAGTGATTAAACTTCAAAGTTAAATATTAAGTGATTAAACTTCAGATATTAATATTAAATGATTAAACTTCAAAGGTAAATATTAAGTGATTAAACTTCAAAGGTAAATATTAAGTGATTAAACTTCAAAGGTAAATATTAAGTGATTGAACTTCAAAGTTAAATATTAAGTGATTAAACTTCAAAGGTAAATATTAAGTGATTAAACTTCAAAAGTAAATATTAAATGATTAAAATTCAAAGGTAAATATTAAGTGATTAAACTTCAGATATCAATATTAAGTGATTAAACTTCAGATATCAATATTAAATGATTAAACTTCAAAGGTAAATATTGAGTGATTAAACTTCAGATATCAATATTAAGTGATTAAACTTCAAAAGTAAATATTAAATGATTAAACTTCAAAGGTAAATATTAAGTGATTAAACTTCAGATATCAATATTAAGTGATTCAACTTCAAAGGTAAATATTAAATGATTAAACTTCAAAGGTAAATATTAAATGATTAAACTTCAAAGGTAAATATTAAATGATTAAACTTCAGATATCAATATTAAGTGATTAAACTTCAAAGGTAAATATTAAGTGATTAAACTTCAAAGGTAAATATTAAGTGATTAAACTTCAAAGGTAAATATTAAATGATTAAACTTCAAAGGTAAATATTAAATGATTAAACTTCAAAGGTAAATAATAAGTGATTAAACTTCAGATATCAATATTAAGTGATTAAACTTCAAAGGTAAATATTAAGTGATTAAACTTCAGATATCAATATTAAGTCATTAAACTTCAAAGGTAAATATTAAGTGATTAAACTTCAGATATCAATATTAAGTGATTAAACTTCAAAGGTAAATATTAAGTGATTAAAGTTCAGATATCAATATTAAGTGATTCAACTTCAAAGGTAAATATTAAATGATTAAACTTCAAAGGTAAATATTAAATGATTAAACTTCAAATGTAAATATTAAATGATTAAACTTCAGATATCAATATTAAGTGATTAAACTTCAAAGGTAAATATTAAGTGATTAAACTTCAAAGGTAAATATTAAGTGATTAAACTTCAAAGGTAATTATTAAATTATTAAACTTCAAAGGTAAATATTAAGTGATTAAACTTCAAAGGTAAATATTAAGTGATTAAACTTCAAAGGTAAATATTAAATGATTAAACTTCAAAGGTAAATATTAAGTGATTAAACTTCAGGTATCAATATTAAGTGATTAAACTTCAAAGGTAAATATTAAGTCATTAAACTTCAAAGGTAAATATTAAGTGATCAAACTTTAAAGGTAAATATTAGGTGATTCAACTTCAAAGGTAAAAACTAAATGATTTAACTTCAAAGGTATATACTTGTTAAATTTATTGTTATTTCAAAATGCTTAAAGACATGCATTAGGACCAGAATTTTCATGTGTGTTTTTAAAAATCTGTAATTTGTACAGACATTTTGATTGTTAATAATTTGTCAGTTATATGAGATATAAACGTTAGTGCATCATGAATACAAGCTTCTGAAATGTGCATTGGAACATTTTGTTATAAATCTTTTTTTACACTATAATTTTCTGTTTAAATTACTCCACTGATTTGGATTTAGAGAATAAAATATGCTGATGATTGGAAATTGGAAACTTTCAAATTCATATGGCCCAGTAATGTAGCTGCAATGACAAAGAACTTGGCCTCAAATCGTTTTGAAAACACTTTTTAAGAGAAGTTTCTTTTCTGTATAAATACTTCCATACATGAATTTTAAAAAATAATTAATGTGACTTGCATTTTTTTCAAGAGTGAATGTAAAGTTTATAAATTAGGTTTGAAATTATTTATTTATTTATTTATTTATTTATTTATGTATGTACGTACATATATATATATACTCTCATTATGCAGTTGATGATGATGAAAATGTACTCAATGACCTGGTTGCAAAATGTCTGGAACATAATTCTAAAGAAAATGGATTCCATTCCATACTTAGTACCTGGAACTGGGATGGTAAGATTATGTTTACAGTAGACTTTCAGATCCATTTCATCATGAAGAGGCCAAAATCAAAGTTTAATTAATTCCTAATAATACTAGCTTACACTTAAAAAACCATCATATCTATCATTTTTTTAATAATTGCGTATGTCTTGCAATATTTGAGGTCTGTATCAACACTGTATTTACTTGCTTATAATATGTCCAAAAGCAGACAACCAAGTGACTGGGTGGGACATCATGCTACAGTGAAACCTGTCTGGAAAGACCACTGTTTTGTGAGACCACCTGTCTTGAAAGACTATATTCTCAAAACACGAATTTAATGATTATATAGCATTGTGACCTGTTATGAGAGACTACCTGTCTTGAGAGACCATAATTTTATAACTGTAAAGGTGGTCTTTCAAGACTGGTTCTACTGTTCATGTCTGCCCAATTGCATGACATTACTATAAACTGCTGCCACACTGCAGACAAAACTGGTTAAAATTTTGTGTTGGAATTTGTTTTGCTGTTTTGTAAGTCCTACCAAAGATGAACATAGGACTGTGTGAAGTAGTCATTTTAATGACAGGTCAGAGTGGTCTTTCTATCTTTATTTGCTTTGTTATAGAAAAACCTTAGATTGAAATTCAAGGTCTAAATTAATCACATAATTTGAAAGCATTTCCTTGCAACCAAATGTTTCTTCACATCATTTGCCTAATACTGGTTGGTTAAATAAAAATGGACATTTTCAGCCTTTAGAATGAACTGACTGGTCATACGCTAATGACTTTAATCATTTTTAGGTAAACGGTTCAACAGCAAGGTGGATAAATCTTTACTAGCACATCTAGTCAGTGAGTTGGTTCAGATGTTGACAAGGGGAGGCAACCACACAGAGGAAAATGGAGTGTTATAAGAGTTATGTTTGTATTAATGTGGACTAATTAATTGTGTTCTAAGAAAAACTACACTTATTGCATAATGAGATTGTTTTTTGTTTGCATTCATTCATGTGAAATACATTTACCAAAGTGAGGTTTCTAATTTTTCAAAAGAATTCAGTTCCTAGAACTTAAGCTTTCATACCTTATGTTATAAAAATTGTCCATAATTTTAATAGCATATGCATAAAATGCAAAAGTCAGCATGGAATTTACAATAAAATATAAGCAAAACTAGAATAATTATAAGATTGCAGTTGCAGGGTATTTGTCAGCAAATTTTTTTTTTTTCTTTCTTCAAATGATTGTTATGAAAAATCAAACACTTGTGATGATGTCATCACATCAATAGCAGGTGTCTTTTGTGCCTTCTATGACAAAAACAATATCATGGCTTGTACAGGCTGAAATATTGTTTGTCATTGTAAAGAATTGATTCCTGGATTTTCATGTAGAAGAACCTTCAACCATGGGTGGTTGAAATCATAGATTTTTGCATCCATTTATGAAATACATTCATATTTTATTCCATTTATTATTGTTCTGCCTTCTGTGTTTATGATGTTTTCTCCACAATGCATATATCATTTCATTTGCATTCCTTTAGAATTTCTTTTGGATTCATTTTTCTGCATTCTGGAAAGCTGTGGTAGTGTACATAATAAGCTGTGTCCATAATCCAAGGATTACAGGTGTAATTGTGCTCATAATCCAAGGGTAATGGGTGTAATTGTGCTCATAATCCAAGGATTACGAGTGTAATTGTGCTAAGAATCCAAGGATTACAGGTGTAATTGTCCTCAGAATCGAAGGATTACAGGTGTAATTGTGCTCAGAATCCAAGGATTACAGGTGTAATTGTGCTTATAATCCAAGGATTACAGGTGTAATGCCCACCTAGACCGGTCTATTTTGGTGTGCCTTTGGAAATTGCATTTAGAAGTCTTTTTCTCATGATATGACAGATAAAGTGTTAAGAGTGCTGTTAATACCAACAAATACAAAAGAATATTATATTATATTATATTCCATGCTCCATTTTCATTTAATTTTTAAAATTATGTTTCAAAGATTGTAGGAAGAAATGTTTGGTAATTTGACATAGTGATCCAGTGAATGGTACCTCAATTTGACATAGTAAATCCAGTGAATGGTATTCTGTGAGAGATATTCATTAAACAAATTGTGGTTTAAATAGATTTTCATATTAAACTTCATTTTATATGATTTCCTGTTCTAAAGTTGAACAGTTAAAGACTGGATTGTTGAGAAATCAGGTTGGAGTAATATTTAATTTATACATTAGTTGTATTTTGTATGAAACAATGGTCATTAGCTTTTGGAATGAAGGCAATATATTGTTATTTATTATACAAAACCTTTGTAATTAGATAATTACATTCATGTTTGTGTTGTGTCCTTATGAGCAGCTTTTATCAAGTCACCTTTGTCATAAAGCTTTACTTGGCATGTCTCCTAATAATTGGTCCAGACTCCTTACTCCACTATATTACAAATATACTCTTTTGATTTGTCAGAATATTTCAAATAAGAGTAAAGCTTCATGATAGAAAAGCCTTGTGCACAGAATAGGTAGATTTTTATGCAATAAAATTTGTAACCTATTAACTTTATTGGTTATAGACCAGAAGAGGTTAATATTCATATTTATGTTGTCCATTACCTGTCCATCATCTGTCCATGCACAAGTATTTCCTATTGCCACTACTTGACTATCTTTGAGAATGGCCATGTAACTTTCATCACGAGGTCCAGTTGGTCCTAAGGGAAAATGGAGCTGTAAGGTCTTCATGGAAAAAACAGCTTGAGAATCTTGTTATCAGTGCACCTTCTCTGTAGATGGTTCTATTGTCTTGTTTTTTCTTTCACCTAACACCTCTTGTGATGTCTAGCTGGTTGAAAATGGAAGTACTGATCTAACATCCAGTATGGCTGCCATAGAGTGTCCATCTTGATAATCTTGTTGTTTCTACTCTGAACACTTGGCGATATCAACAATGGGTTTTCACCAAGTTGCCTTTTAGGATGCCAGTTTCTCCTAAATGTTTGCATGTTTTGTGCCCCTCGCAAATTCTTGTTGTCACTTCTACTAATCATTTGACCATTGCTACATATTTTTTTAACCAAAAAACTTTTTATTGTGCCTAATTGGGGAACCCTGAGTGGCTGAGTGGTCTAAAGTGCACCCATTATGGATAACTGCCATCTCACCTGTCTGCGTGGGATTGAGTCATAAATTTTGCCAATGTGTGTATGTGAGAAAGCTTGCCAGTAGCTTCTCGTGGGTCACTGGTTTCTTCTAGGGGTTTTCCCCGGGTTCTTCCCCCACCATTAATACTGGCTGCCATGTATAGCCTAATGTGTGCTGAAAAATGGCATTAAACCCTACAACAACAACAACAACAGCAACAGCAGCATACTGTATTGCTAGTAAAGTGGTTATGTTGAAAATCATGTTTTGGCTACTTGTTCTAAATGAATGTCCATTGCATTATGCTAAAAGATTTCTTATGATGTTAGTTAATTCTATGTACAGAAGGTGCAGATCTTGCATCCAATATGGCTACTAAGATAGACATCTTTAATATATTTCTATAGCTTCTTCTTCTGACTGGATATTGGTAGTAACAAGTATGGCAATTTTTTTCTAGTAGCAGTTTTTGGTTGAAAAAAATTTATGAAGGAGTTTTAAAACCAAACCTATGTGACCTTGGAGTCAAGTTGAAGGACGTTGCATTTTCGTACTGCATTGAGCTTATGAATGCAATGACTGGTACATATACATGTAGATTTTGACCAGGCTTCATATTTAATTGCATTCCAAAATAACAAGTTGATCGCAGTCTGACGTAGATATTAAGGTCAAAGGTCCAGACTCTGAGTTTTAGGTGTGCCGAATTGTGAGCATGGCAACACAAACAAATATGAATGGACTGGTATCATTTGACCCAGTTTTTGTATATATCAGAAGAATATCTTAAATTAAATCACTTCATTGTTATCCCACAAAATGTTATGTATACATTTAACCAAATTTAGAACATGATAATATTTTGACATTGAAACAAATTCTGTTATCTTCTATTCATGATATCAGGTTCAAGGTCAAAGATCATGAGAAAGAAATTTGTACTGTTAATAGTTATCTTATGAGCATGTTAACTTGGGTATAATACATAGTACAGTTATAAAATTTGGTATGTTGGGAGTTTCTTAAGAATATCAGAGATGGTTAAAATACTCAACATTTATAAAAAAGAAATGGACATTCCATATATACTTACATATATACCTGTTCGCTTATAAGCCGATCCATCTCAAACTGAATACAGGGCATATAACCTTAAAAGAGTATGATCCGCGTATAAGCTGATCCAAAAGTCAGAGGTGACATCACAAGATGCAAGCAGTATGTTCTGAGTGCATTTATTTAGGTAAATTTAGATTAACAAAAATTACCCGTATAAACAATGGTGTAAATATCATGGTATTTGGTACAGCCATGCTGTGGGAATGGACATGTTGGGTGCCCAGCCCAACCAGGAAAAAAATTAAAGCAACAATAGGAGGGGAGGGGGGTTTACTGGTGCAAAAAGTTTGTTGTGGGGTCTTGGTGAGATAGTTACACCACTGCTTATAACTCTCTCAGGGTTTGCATGTACGATTATTACATAGAAATGGTATAAATTTGTTTGAAAAGTAATTTTTTTAATTTAATTTTGTTTTCTTATTGTTTTTGTCTAGGTTAGATTTGTATTACATGATTGGACAATAATAAGAATTGAGCAATCGCGGGTTGCTGTAACACTGCCTCTTCCTTTTGACTCAATTAGTGTTTGTTTATACACTATTGACTTTTTATATCAGTACACTAGTAATTACATTTTCATTTTGCCTAGAAATTGTAAATACCTAACTCATTAAAATATTATTGCAGTATGAAAACAATGGACAATAATAGGGCTTGGTTCAGCACTCACAATTCGACTAGTGAGCATATTAACAAAATGCAACCAGGGCATGTACATTGTGGGTTTGAACGCATGCTAAATGAAGTACATTCCGCTGAATGAACTACATCCCTTGGATTCAATACATGGGCACCACTACACTAAACTTTAATGCTATCTCCAAATACAGTAATGAAGTTTCAGAAATAATGCTTAGAAAATTATGCTAATACCATAAAAACAGAGTTTTGTAGTTTGCTTTGATATAAGCGACCTTACAACCCCATTTTACAAAGCAAAAGTAATGATGCTAATATTATGGAGTGAAAGGTAATTACACATCAAAGTACTGGTATAGTTGCCGGTCAAAATTCCATCTTAACGCAAACCAGTTTCAGAGTTTTAACAATTAACTGGCCTATTATTGCTGTTAGAAAATAAAAGACAAATCTGACAATTATAGGCAAAGAAGATGCCAAAACATCCAGCTTTCCATTGTGCAGAAAATTATTAGTTTGTTTAGCCAAAACACAAAAGCAAAAAAGATTGAGAATGATCTTAGTTGATCTATATTCATCATTTTTTTTATTTATAATGATCTTTCTTTCATGAATATGTAACAGTTAATGTGCTGATTGTACCTTGCAAATGTGTGTACCTTTTCATAAAGATTACCTCAGTTTGTAGCACCACTTATAAACATTAAAAAAGAGTAACTCACGAACATTTGGATCAGTGTGAATGAAAAAGCTATTACAACGACCTGAAGTGTTATCTGGACGAATGCAATTTGGTTGAAAAAGCTATGACAACGACCTGAAGAGTTATCTGGACGAATGCAATTTGGTTGAAAAAGCTATTACAGCGACCTGAAGTGTTATCTGGACGAATGCAATTTGGTTGAAAAAGCTAATACAACGACCTGAAGTGTTTTCTGGATGAATGCAATTTGGTTGAAAAAGCTATTACAACGACCTGAAGTGTTATCTGGACGAATGCAATTTGGTTGAAAAAGCTATTACAACGACCTGAAGTGTTATCTGGACGAATGCAATTTGGTTGAAAAAGCTATTAAAGCGACCTGAAGTGTTATCTGGACGAATGCAATTTGGTTGAAAAAGCTATTACAACGACCTGAAGTGTTATCTGGACGAATGCAATTTGGTTGAAAAAGCTATTACAACGACCTGAAGTGTTATCTGGACGAATGCAATTTGGTTGAAAAAGCTAATACAACGACCTGAAGTGTTATCTGGACGAATGCAATTTGGTTGAAAAAGCTATTACAATGACCTGAAGTGTTATCTGGACGAATGCAATTTGGTTGAAAAAGTGAATAAAGCAAAATCTGCATAATTATGTTTGGGAATAAACAAGGGTTAAAGTGATGCCAGATATGATTGGTACTGTGTAAGTACATTACATTATAGTACAGTCTGGTCACCAGGGTAAACTCAAACTGACCCATGAAGTTTTTTTTTACTTATTTAATTTCATGTTGGAGAAATCAGAAAATATGCTCATGCAAAATAATAACAAAAGCAATCATAGTTTATAACAGTTAAGTAAGTGTTGGGAAACCGAGGATGTATTTTTATTTCACATGCATATACATCTTAGAATACAGAATTATTATTTTTTTTATTGCATTCCAAGATTTACAGCCATTATGGTAGTCAACTGTACTGTATTTTGATGTCTATAATGCACAACCCAATTGGTAGGTACTGGATTTGGATGTGTGTAATGCACACCTGATTGATATGTACTATATTTTGATGTGTATAATGCACAACCCAGTTGGTAGGTACTGTATTTTGACATGTATAATGCACACCCAAATTGGTAGTTACTGTATTTGGATGTGTATAATGCACACCTAATTGGTATGTACTATATTTTGATGTGTATAATGCACACCTAATTGGTATGTACTATATTTGGAAGTGTATAATGTACACCTAATTGGTATGTACTATATTTTGATGTGTATAATGCACACCCAAATTGGTAGGTACTGTATTTGGATGAGTATAATGCACACCTAATTGGTATGTACTATATTTTAATGTGTATAATGCACACCTAATTGGTATGTACTATATCTGGATGTGTATAATGCACACCTAATTGGTAGGTACTGTATTTTATATATATATATAATATACATCTAATTGGTATGTACTATATTTTGATGTGTATAATGCACAACCCAAGTAGTATGTACTATATTTTGATGTGTATAATGCACACCCCAATTAGTGCTATATTTTGATGTATATAATGCACACCTGATCGGTAGGTACTGTATTTTGATTCACATAATGCACACCCTAATAGTTGACCCAGAATAAGGTAAAAATCTTGATAGTTTGCACTGATTGCTCGACTGTTTTTCCTGTCAATATGTGGCACAAGATTAAAACCAATAATTTTTTTAAAGATATCATAAAGAAATAACACAAAAGTGTCCATACCGAAAGAATATCTTTATGATTTTATGGTTTTCCCTTGAAAGTGAAGTTTGAAGGTTTACATTGTTGATGGAGTTCACTCTGTTGCATCAGATCGAGACCTTCAAATTCTTCTTTGTCATCACGCTTAAAAAGTTGCTCAATGTTCTTATCTCTCATTCTTCTCCCACTCTCCTATATTGGACATTCCCCAAGTGACTCTTTCACCATATGCTTTTGTATGGGCAGTAGCAGTAGGCTTTGCCTTACACTGTGTACAAGTTTCTTGAACTCCCCATGTTGACACTCCAGTCCACTCCAGTGTTCTAACGGTTACAGCATCTGCCTCAGATGCAGGAGGTCGTGGGTTCAACCCCCAGCTAAGTCATTCCAAAGACACAAAAAATGGTGCTAACAAATGCTTTGCTAGAAAATTAAGAGGTTAGTGTTAGAAATGGTCGGCTTGGTGTCAGAATAATGTGACTAGGTAGGACGTGATGCTACATGTTTGTGGCATGATGCCCCAGTGCTAGACATCACTATAAACTGCCACACTGCAGACAGCGATATATTTTAAAAAATCAAATCACACACACACACACTCATATTGACAATTTTTCTACCTATATTCATTCAGATTCAAGACTGAACACAAGATGTTATTTGCAAGTTCAGGTGCTGTATTTGTACTCATTTGACCACTTTTGACACCTCTGAAAAATATGTAAACATCCAAGCTGGAATTTACCATGACAATACATTTTAGTTATATTTGGCACATCAAAGATTTAGCCAGTGCAAATTACCTTGAAAAGGTACATGCTGAGTAAATTAAACAGTCAGCACTGAATTGTAACAAAAAGTAGACAGTATTGCTGGTGAGGATGAGAAATGTAATACAGGGCCAAAAATATTTTCCAAAGAAATTAAATAAATTGTGAATTCATCTGGTAAGAGTAATGTATCTGTATTTAGGACATCAAAATTTAGCCATTGCTCATCTTAAAATGACCACATTGCATCAGCGAAGTATTAATCACTGTTTAGTGAGAAAAAAGTATCAAGATTTGTGATTTAAGATAAGAAATAAAACTAAGAATAAAGTTTATTTTTCAAGCCAATGTTATAAATTAATTTATTATTAAATTATTTTGTTTCATGATATGTATCAATGTTACCATAACAAAAAAAGATATCCCTAAAATGTGCTACTGTTTGAATTCCAAATATTATATTTCACTTCAACCGTGAATAAAAAAATTATTACATGAAGAATTTTTTTATTAGATTAACTGTTTTCAAATATTATACATTTTCGGGTAGGTAATCATATTTGTTTCTGCAGCAGTGCATTTCATTGCATAGCTCTAATGTATTTTGTATTGAGTAGGACAACTAATTACCAGTTGTATTTCCATTCAAGTCACAGAAAAGGTAGTATGATATATATTTCCATTCAAGTCACAGAAAAGGTGGTGTGACATGTATTTCCATTCAAGTCACAGAAAAGGTGGTGTGACATGTATTTCCATTCAAGTCACAGAAAAGGTGGTGTGACATGTTTTTCCATTCAAGTCACAGAAAAGGTGGTGAGAAATGAAATGAGTTTATTAACTTTACCAATTAAACTGCTGAGGTTTGTAAGCATTATTTATTTATTTAATAATCTAGTAAACAGCTTACCATGTTTAATGTTATTTATCATACACGAAAAAATAATTAATAATTTCAATGTACGAAAGATTACATGTAAAATAAATAATTATCATTTGGTGGTACATGTACTGACTGTGTACAAGAAATAAAGGGATAGTACCTGAACAAGTTCTACAGAGCACACACTACTCGACAACCAAACATACAAAGTAAATATATTTTCTGTCTCATTTTGCTCTTAAAAATCAAGAGTCTATTTACATTAAAAATAAAAGTACTCAAAGATATTTGTTGTTATCATTGAATGAGAGAGAGAGAGAGAGAGAGACAGACAGACAGACAGACAGACAGACAGACAGACAGACAGAGAGAGAGAGGATTATGTCTCAGTGTGCAAGCTCATCTGCATTTAGTTCATATGAAGCTGTTAAGTAGTGTAATGTTGGCAAAACTATTAAAATGGTTTGAACATGTATTAGTTATGGGTATTTTTTATTGGTAAATTGTACACAACCATACAAGACCACATTGTCAAGAAATTAAGTGCAACTTGTAGTTTTATAGCAACAAATAATCTCATTATCAAATTTCAATAAAAAATAAAGAACTTGAAATCGCGTTTTAGTTTATGTGCATGAGTGCACGAATGTATATGTGTGAAAGAGAAAGATGAAACAAAATTTTGTCAGTGTACATGACCATATTTATTCAGGATGGTTTTTATTTGAAGCAAAGAGAACAAAAGACTGTTACCTGATGATTGTGATAACTTTCTCTTGTATTACAACCCTACTATATTCAATTATCAATAAACACCGCTAAATCGATAATTCATTCTTGTTTTAGCTATAATGTACATTGGACCGCTCTGGTGGTCTAGTGGTTAGAGCATCCGCCTCGGATGTGGGAGGTAGTAGGTTCAATCCCCAGCTGAGTCATACTAAAGATTTACCAAAATGGTACTAACAGCTGCCTTGCTACATGTTTGCAACATGATGACCCAGTGCTTGACATCACTATAAACTGCCACACTGCAGACATCGTAATGATATGACTGATTTTTTTTTTTAAAGCTACATAATAATCCAAATCTCTCTTCACACACACACTGTACACAACAGCCACATGGCAATGCAGTGTTATTTACACATTCTTAGCGCTTTCGGTTATTCCATTTGAAACCAAATTGAGTGCAAGCGTCAACAGAAGAGGTCAAACCTGCGAGACTGCCAGTTGGTAAATGAAAATTTTTTGCAGGGGGTGCGGCAGTCAGTCACAGCCAGGAGAATTAGTATAGTAAGCAGTCAGAAACTAAAGCTAATATTTATTAAGCATTGTTATCAGAATTTTGTTGACATATTTTCAGCTTCATTTGCATGATTTAAGTTGTCAGTAATATATATATACATACATAACTTCGTCGAAAACCCAATTAAATCACACACATTAATTCTTGTAAAACCAAAATGGCAATCGATATTTTCGATCTTGTTTTCAAACATAAATCTTAGATTTTTTTATGTCTGATAACTTAATGGATTTTTTAAAAAAAAATACAAAGTTATATATATATATATATATATATATATATATATATATATATATATATATATATATATATATATATATATATATATATATATATATATATATATATATGAAATTATGATACATTTAAATAATTATTATTTTGAAAACTAGATTGTATACGAAAAACTAAAGGGTACGAAAAAATAAATAAAATACAGATAGTTACAGTGTGACAGATTTAATATTTAATGCCTCATGAGATTAATCTGAAAATTACCTTTTTTCCTGTTAAATGTCTGGGGAAAAAAATCGGGACAAAACAGTGCATAGTATACACACCACAGTTAAGTGTATGTGTATGTGTTAGACGCTATATGTTACAGAAAGCTTCTTTTTAGGGGCAAAATTGTAGATGTTTCTCTGGTTCTAAGCTCAATCACAGGTTTTCATGCATGCATATATAAGTAGTGATCCATCCATCAACTGTTTTTCATCGAAATTGTTAGGTTTGTTCTGCCAAAGACTGTTTCACACTAACATCACAACTTTCATGCGAAAATAGAAAATTAAGAACTTGTTACACAAATAGTATAAAATTACCAGGACTTAAATTTGATTTAAGATGGGGGTACAATGTAGTTGTTTTTTTAGTTTTGCTATCTATTGTAAATGAGTGTAAAAGAATGTCAGGAATATTAAATTCTCAGTCCTATGATATACGTTCAAAGTTGCACAGTAAAAGAAAACTTTATTTCCATTTTGCACATGAGATAAAAATATTTATTGAATTTTGATGTTTCGTAGTGATTTAAAACATTTCTTTTATTTTTATAATGCATTAAAATAGCTTTACTGGTAGTTTTCTTAAAATGTCATTATTGATATGGTATTTAAGTTAAATATTTGACGCGACACCTATTAAAGTAATGTATAATCCCCCAGAGGCGTAGCTTTGATATTTTGCGCCCGGGGACAAACTATAAAATTGGCGCCCCAGCGATCTTGTGACAGATTTATTACCCTTGTTTTCTTATTATAATGTAACGTCGCAAGCCTCATTTTGGCGCCCCTGTACCTTGGCGCCCGGGGACATATGTACCCCCAGCCCCCCCCCCCCCCCCCGCTACGCCTCTGTAATTCTCTAACCTCAAGCGTCATTATAGTTGTAGAGCAGAAGGGAAAAGTGGCGGGTAATGTAAAATATTGACGTAAAAGCTAACACACCCAGTGTGATGTACATTATAGTAATAATACATCAAGTTCATTTTATAATCATATTAAGCAACTTCAAAGTTATGAACATCATGACATGTTGAGCCCTGATCTTTACCTTGAAAATGGCACTTTCAGTGTAATACGGAACATATTTCGTAGTGATGATGCAAAAGTTTCAACCCTTAGTCTCAAACGGTTTTAAAGTTATAAAGCAAAAGGTAAATTGTGACGGAAACGTAAAAGATCGAGCAGTGACTTTGACTTTGACGATATAACATTCTGTGTAACAATTGATACCTTAATCTCAAACGACTTAAAAATTATAGAACGGAAGAGAACGTGTGATAAAAAATAAAATTTTGAGCCGTTACTTTGAACTTGAAGATGTGGTACGCGACACGTCTTCTAGTGATGTAATATGCAAAAAATAAGTTTTATTTCTTACTGTCCGACATCTTTAAAGTTACAATGAAAGTGTTAGACGTAAAATATTGAACCAGGACATAGGCCTTGAAGATATCACTCCACCCCCAGCCAACCAAATGTGGCATGCTGTACACCTTATAGTAGTGATTCATAAGTATACCATGTTTCTACCATTTCTGAATCGGCTTTAAAGTTCAACTGCGGAATGGAAAGTGTGAGGGACGGATGATGGACACGCAGATGCTATGGCCAATGATCTCTATCAAAAGACGAGGACAATTGTAATACATACAAGTAGCAGAAGTCGTTCTGGTAATATCAGTAAGTCATTCAAGTGGATTTCCAAGTATTAGTGGTAATAGTCGATATCCGAGTAGCAGTGATAATAGTAGAAAGTCAGTTTAGTGGATTTCCATGTAGTAATGGTAATAACACTAAGCCATTGTAGTGGATTTCCATGTATTAATGGTAATAACACTATGCCATTTTAGTGGATTTCGAAGTAGTAGTAGTAATATCAGTATGTCATTCTAGTGGATTTGTAAGTAGTAGTAGTAGCAGTAATAGTCATTTTCGTGGTTTTCCAAGCAGTATTGGTAATAGCAGTATGGAATTGCAGAGATTTCTAAATATTAATTTCAATAGTATAAAGTCATTCTAAATAGTAGTTGTAATGTCAATACGTCCTGCTAGTGGATTTCCAAGCAGTAGTGGTAATAGCAGCATGTACTTTTAGTGGAATTCTAAATAGTGGTGGCAGTAGTAGTGAGTTATTCTAGTGGATTTGTAGCAGTAATGGTAATAGCAGTTAGACATTCTAGTAGATTTCCAAGTAATAGTGGTAATAGCTGTTTGTGATTGTTATGGAATTATAAATAGTGATGGTAATAACAGTATGTCATTCTAGCGGATTTCCATATAGTAGTGGTAATAACAGTATGTCATTCTAGTGGATTTACAGGTAGTAATGATAATAGTAGTATATCATTCTAGTGGATTTGCAAGTGGTAGTGGTAATAACAGTATGTCATTGTAGTGTATTTCCAAGTAGTAGTGGTAATAGCAGTATATCATTGTAGTAAAATTCTATATAGTGGCGGTAATAGCAGTGAATCGTTCTAGTGGATTTGCAAGTAGTAGTTGTAATAGCTGTATGTCATTCTAGTGGATTTGCAAATAGTACTGGTAATAGCAGTATGTCATTTTAGTGGAATTCGAGGTAGTAACGTATTTTCGCGCATATAACGCGCATACGTGTATAACGCGCACACGCAGAAAACGCGCGGAAATTCCGTCCTTGCGTACAAAAATATCTTGGAATGCGCGCCCATGCATATACCGCGCGGTGACCAACACAGGCCTGCCAGAGGAGCCTCATGTGATATGCGTTAC
This sequence comes from Unio delphinus, assembly GCA_029339505.1. Taxonomy (NCBI): domain Eukaryota; kingdom Metazoa; phylum Mollusca; class Bivalvia; order Unionida; family Unionidae; genus Unio; species Unio delphinus. The sequence continues at coordinate 6,750,775 of JAQISU010000094.1, read as the reverse complement.
GCGGATGTATATCGTCTCTCGCTCACCATCCAGCGATTTAACGCCAGCGCCTTTATCCCTTTCTGCTCATAATAAATACCGTTATTACCGGTAAAGTCGTAAATGCCACAACGTAATATTTTTCGCGTAAACAGAGGCAAAATAGCTCTATAGCTATAAAACTATGTGTATTTACAGGTCTCCGCTAATTTCCGGCTGGAATGCACGCATGCCGGTATAGGGATGTTAATATCGTTGGGTTTTTTTTCATCCAAAAACCGATTATCGTTTGTAGAAATCCGATTTTAAACCGATTATCGGTTTTTGTTCTACACAGAAATTACAAGAAATATATTCTTATAATGCAAGTTAGTGTATGCTTCGTGCGAATAAAAGATATTCATTACATACCATAACGTACAGACGCGCAAGCGGCGCAACACAGTGTCAACTTCGAATTGTTTTTTTCTACTTAAAGATTTGAATAAACCTCATTTATACTGTATGTGTATGAAATATATCTTGTATTAATTGTCACCGGTTTATTAGGGTGGTTGCTCGAAATTCATCGATGTGCTTTTGGCTGTAAAAAAAAAACTGGGATAACGCGCTTACGCATATACCGCGCCGGTGTGTGTGTGTGTGTGTGTGTGTGTGTGTGTGTGTGTGTGTGTGTGAGCTGATTGTAAAAACGCGTATTACGCGCGCGTAGTAGTAGTGGTAATAACTATGTAATTCTAGTAGATTTGTCAGTTGTAGTGGTAATAGCAGTATGTCATTCTATTGGATTTCTAATAAGTAAAGAAAGTTTGCGCACAGGTTTCAATTAAAAGTGTATTTCAAGTTTTGATACAAATGTTTTTCAATTATGCGAATATTTTTGTGAGAAATGTGTTATAAAGGCACATGAATCATATTTTCAAAACATTTGGGACTTTTTTCCTTCCTTTGAATGTGGAGTAATAGGTTTTCGTATGCCTGCTTCTTTCACATTTGGTGATCCTATTGGAATGAAGCATATGAATTGAAAGGCGCTAATACACACACACGCACGCACGCACATACACACACACGCACGCACGCACACACACACACACACACACACACACACACACACACACACACACACACACACACACACTTATATTGAGCTTTATTTATCAACCTCAAGGACGAGTTCGACTATTCTCAACATATATGCACATTTTTTTAGGTGATTTTATCTCTGACTGGCAGAGCTAGTTGCCACTCGTCAGGCCATATTTCTGAATCGGATTGATCAAAATTGCTGCGTGTGATAATATCATCAAACCCTCAGGAAAGTTAGATCATGCGCAGTATAGCTGCATATTAATGAGATGATATTGCTTCTGATTGGGTGAGCATTATAACCCATATATCTGATCAGATCTTGAACCAAAAAATGGTTTAAAGGCTCAACCATTTGTATTTGTTGCATTATGGACACCTTCTGTCCAGATAAATGGAGTTTTTAATTTTCTAAAAATGTTACTCGTGTGACTGTATTTATGAATAAGATATTTAACTGGAGACATAACTGACAGAACTTTGTATGTAAGCTTATATCACCGAGATTTTGTATGATATTGAAGAAACAAAAGAGAAAGAAGAAAAAAAGACTATCAAAAAACATTTGTGCATATGAATGAGTCATGCTGACGTCTAATTAGCTGGTGTTGCTACCATACTAAATGCTGCATTTCCGATTAGATTTTCATCAAACGTTTTACAAGTGCATAAACTTGTATCATTAAGATCTCGTGTCAGCTTGATAATGAACATATCAGCATATTAAACAATCAGTTCTTACTTGAGCCCAGTGCGTCATAGAGTTAATTGGGCTTCTTGCCAGAAAATTGTTAGAGGTAATATTTTAAGTATCTGTCTCGCTTTAGAAGGCATCTTTCCATTTGTTTATTCTGAAAGAGCAAAATCGATTCTCAGTAGGACGTAAAAGACATCTTTCAGTCAAGACGGTAGATTTGATTGGCTTTTAATGTATTATTTTATATTATAATCGTTAAAACGTATTTTTTTTACCGTCATTTCTATTTTAAACATATATGGTTCAATATATAGTCATATAAATATGTTACAAAGCCAAGAACTAAAGTGTATTCGTTCTATTTTTTTCCTAATTGTATTTGATATAGTCTAAGTTTGGGTTTCTAATAATAACTAATATTTATATTTTGTAAACATCAGAATCATTCAAGTTCCAAGTTTCCATTAGGTAATAGATTGTTTTTCTTATATAAATTTGGTAATGGTGACCTGAGGTCAAGTAGAGAAACTGAGAGGCTTTTTCATTCGTGCTTTACTTTCGGACACAATCAAATTGTATTATAAGTTGTGTCCACAATTATTTCGGGCTGGAATCTAGTTCTTCAAGTTATTGAATTCAAGTGATTATTTTCTCTGGAAAGACGAAAACAAACTAATAAAATTCTTGGATAGGGACAGTCATTGAAATTTACAGTGAATTCAAACCTGGAATTATATTTTTGCGATTCCAGAAAAGACTGTTGGCACATCAACACCCAAGAAGCGAAGCTACCCCAGACATATTTTCACCTTCAGTTTTTGATTTATTTTGGATTTCTATTTAATTTTATTCAGAGCTCTTATTCAGTCTTTTTCAAAGGCAAAATACAAAACATAGACAATACAAACAAATAAAACACAAAAACCGTTGTGTTTGCAAAACTTTACATTACTGTTTTTACAGTGGTGGAAAACACTTTTATTGATCTAGAAATCGATGAGCCATAACGACATCTGTTGTTTTAGGTAAATTTATGCAAGCACATATTATATCCTGGATATTTCATTCTTAAGTAGCAATTATAGCCTATTAAGCAAATTTTAAAAAAAAAATATTTAAAAGAAAATGTGTCGGCTGATAAAGATAATTTTATTTGTGCATGGCTGTCTTTTTCTAGTCTTTTTGGTTTAAACCGGTTGCTTTCAATGTTCTAATAGCCTGTACTTGCCATTGAAAAAGATTCATTAAGTGTCGAAAGCACTAAGGCTAGTTTGATAATAGTTTTGCATTGTTTGTTGTCAGTTCATTGCATTTATATTAATCAGTCCCTGACACACGTGATCTCTTGCTGGATCCAGTACACTTGAAATGACCGTTATTCGCCATATGATTTGTATTCTTTATATATATATATATATATATATATATATATATATATATATATATATATATATATATATATATATATATATAATATAATATAATATAATATAATATAATATAATATAATATAATATAGCAGGAAATTAGGTCATAAACAGTGCATAGTTAAGCTCGTTCAGTGGTGGGGGGATTGTCACAGTAAAATATTTTTCGTTTTCTTTCTACTCATGACCATTACTGATATATACTCTTTCGTTTATTTTGTTTTCATCTTTGTTCATACTAATCTAATATTTTAGCCTGACACGTTCTATATATGATCGTTACGCGTTTTCGTAATAAAAGAATGCAGTAAACGTATTTTTTCCGCACCTTACACCGTACATATTTCACAACAGTGCCTTTTTCCAGTTTTGAATATTCGTCGGTTCTGTTGTGATGCGAATTTATGCAAAGGTATGTCACGTGACTAAGATAACTTGCACCAGCATTCACTAATATTGTCGCATTTACCAGGTTGTATTTTTATAATTAAAAATAAACAATATATGGAAGCTGGTCACTCATTACTTACTGCAATATATGTATTAGGATATTTCATCAAACTCATTGTGTATGAGGAAATAATTATTTAATTTTCTATTCAAACCCCCAACCAACCACACCCACGTCATGCGACAATATTACTTCTAGCACGTAATCTTTGAGTGTAAATACCATCTGACAACACACGCAAGACGTCTGGAAAGGCTACATATTATTATTAGATTTAGAGACTTACTTGTATCTGTACAAACAAAAGATGTGATTCAGGCCCTGAAAACCAATATTGAACGGCATGTATTTTGTTTGATTGTGGGGAAACGAATTGCAACTGATAATAGAGCATAGATTATCTAGGATGTGTTTTGGCAGTGTAACTTCACACAATCTGTTAGACATTTACGTTACCCTGACGTTTGATAAATACAAAAATAAATTTGGTCTCAACAAGCAGAACATTATTTTAATATAGCAATTATTTGCATTTCTACTTGTAAAATATAAATCTTCATAATTTACATTATAAATGTTGAATAACATCACACGGGCAGCTCCAAAAAGTGTCTAATTAGTGACTACGTTTATTCAGTTGACACGCCCTTTCCAAGTAGTTTGGTATGCAAGTGTCAATTGGTAAGTATACGTATTTACCGAAATGTAATTCCAGTGGCTGTGTGCATACAATGCTAAATTTAGCTTACATAGCGAGGGACTTGTTGCGTTTGTTCCACCTACTTCAATCGTTTTGGGATTGAGACCTTTGTTGTGTGTTCAATGCATGACAGCCATTCGATAGTTACGTTACCCATATGCTCGACTCCTGTTTTAAATTATATATACGCACAGAACTAAGTAACTAATGACACTTTAAGCATATACATGATCACTGAGGCAAGAAACAGAAGCAACAGTCACTGTTAATAATAATAATAATAATAATAATAATAATAATAATAATAATAATAATAATAATAAATAATAACAGTAATAATAATAGTGTAGCATTAATACACCGCCTTATCTTTAGAAGAGACAAGATTTTTAAAAAAACCACTGAGTTACAAAACAAAAACATGCTGAGAATAATTAAGGACGTAAACATTATGAAGTCTTGAATTCTGTACATGTAATCAAAATGGGCGAGTTTTAAGAGTACTCTTGAATGAGATCATAGTGTCTTGTGTCTAAAATTAATGGTCAATTCCTTCAACTTAGATGAGTCATGGTACGAAAAAGAACGTTGTTGGTATGACTTCGTTTTAAAAATGGGATAAATGATAATACTTGCGTCAGAAGAGGAGCGTGAGTTTTTGGTTTGAATATACACATGGGTGAGGTCAGATCGGTATAGTGGAATGGAGCTAGTCAAGGAAATGTAGCGTAGTGAATGGATTTTGATTTCGGTTTCTACAACATAATCTTTATAATGGTGGTTTGAAATACGGTGGGAATATCCTGGATGAGAGAGAAGTATTGATAGCATCGGTTAGTGAAAGCAGTTTTGAATCTTTGCACTCAAACAGCAGTGAACTTGGAATCGGATCGAGTTCACATGATTTGGGGATCTTCGTCATAACTGTATGTACCAAATCCACATAGACAGGATCACATGTTGTTAAAGGTAACCGTGTATGCTCTTTATCACAACTGTATGCTAACAATGAATCAGTTGAACCTGTGTTGTCAAGTTTATCTATAATGGATTAAACTTTGTTATGTAAGAAATCGGCAAGCTAGTCCTGAAGGTCGATCGGAGAGAAGGGCATTGGAATTGATCTACATTTATTCCTTGATATTAGAGTGTTCGTAATCTCAAAGAGCTCTTTGCTTTTGGAACCTTTAGTGATCTTGGTACTGTACTGATTTTGCTGCATAAACTATGCGACATTCATTTCTGCAGCTTCAAAGATCTGATTATAAATAGTGAAGATGGTGGAAAGCCAGATCATCTCAGCTTTACTTTGTTCTCTTTTAACATTGCTAAACTGGTCTCTAACACTGCTATACCATGGAGAACACTTTAATAGCATGTACTTGCTTGTTTGTCAAGCAATAAACGCAAAGACTTGTCAAGCTGTATTGATGTTGGAGGTAATGAAATTGTTAGGTTTGTTTGGATGTTATGCATTATTCGATTATATTTATGACACGGATGTTCTCTTAGTAGCAAACAGAGATGGAGGGTTAGGGAATAGTACGTTGAAATGGAAAGTGACGCAGAGGTGATCTGATGCAAGTTCGTGGGACGTCAATGACGACTGCAGAATAGTATCATCAGGTGTAATCCAAACTAGAATGTGACTATGATTATGGGTGGGTTGGCTAACTGAGCGAGGTTAAAATGTGAATAGACTTCTATTTGCTTTTATGTGTATGGGTTTCCAGGACAAACAAAGTGAAAGGTGAAATCTCCAAGAATAATCAGGCTACCTATCGAATTTCCATACAACAAGAAGTTAGGAAACTGTTTCAAAAATAAAGATTCAGTAAGCTTGTTTTTCATTTAGGAAGAGGGCAGTAGAGGCTGAAAAAACTGATGGATTGATCTTTGTTCCACTGTGGCTTAGGTTTGGATCAGTTCAACCAGTGCGTATTCGTAATTGAAAGATGCAATGCAGATAAGACGTGGAATAATGAAGTTCTTTGCGATTACAACAATTCCACCTCCGCACTGCCGTGCTAACCTCTGCACTGCTTCTTGTAGACCTGTATGCCTGTAGAGTCATCTGGAAGGAGGATCGTTTGTATTCCATGTGAGCATTTTGACGCTGTTCTTCATTTAAGAGGCAAATTATATCATATTGACCCTATGAACCGATAAAATCATCACGTAAATAGATTAGAACTAGTGCATTCATATCGATATAAAGCTTTGAAATACTGGAAAGATTCTCAGATGAAAGAACAGTTCTAACAAGTCTTTGCTTTGTGATATAATATATATTTCATTAGGCCACCAACAATAAAACAGTAGAACCGTTCCGTTCATCTAGGTGGTTGGAGCGTACGCCTCGGAAGCAAGTTTGAACTCCGGCTGAGTTTTACCAAAGATTTATAAAATGGTGCTTGAAGCTGGAGTTCATCATTAAGATGTTAGTATTAGGACTGGTCGGCCTGGTGTCCGGATAATGTGACTACATATCTGCAGCATGGTGCCGCAGTACTAGACATCACTATAAACTGCCACACTGCATACATCGTAGTGAAATGACTGGAAAATTGTTAAAGCTCCGTTATAAATCTAAATCATATACGCTCACACACACACACATTAAATGGATTTTAGAAAGTTTGACGGCAAAGCGTTGTCTATTTAATTTGTTTCAGTGTTTCAAGGAACTCATGGAGCGATTGACGTTAATGTTCGATGTGTAATTATGATGTGCTAATCAAGTCTGAGTTGAAAACCCATAAAAGCATGGCAAAATATCGCGTTAGACGAAACTCGCTGTTTCCGCACAGCAAGTTAACAGTTATACACAGACGTCTTTGGACAACAAAAACCAAAAAACAGTGATTATGTTACATCAAACAGCAGAGTCATAAAAATGTCTTTAATGTGTTCCCAAGTTAACTATATGATTGAGTGTCATCTAAATTGAGCTTCCTCTCGCGGTCAATTTAATCCAAAGAGCGAGAATCTTATCCCATTGCTCCGAAATATTCAATAATATCTTTGATTAAAAAAAAGTAAAATGAAATTATCAGCTAGACGTTATACCAATAGAAAATTTAGTACCTCAGCTAAATTATTTTAGGGACCAACAATTCTATTTTTTGTGGCAGGGGCAGGGGCAGAGGCCTGCCATTTGTATGCTTACATTTCTGGAAAAATATGTTGCCTTGATTTAAAACAAAAATTGCACCATATTATATCCATTATAATAATTTATAATCTTGAGATTAAAGAAAAGAAAATATTTCTTAAAAAGTAGATTCGACCCTCAAAATATTTATCAGAGAGGGCCCCTGCAAACTTAAAGCACCTTGACTAAAAAAAACAAAAATATTTAATGGACCGGATTAATATATTAAAAGTTAAAAATGTATTTTACATTTCATTTAGCCACCGCGTTTGGACACGTGATATATATATATATATATATATATATATATATATATATATATATATATATATATATATATATATACGCACACACACACACACACACACACACGAAACCACCATAGTGAAAAGATTACAGTCCTCACCTTCCATGATTTGTCTGCAGCATTTGACACAATAGATCATGATATCTTACTTCACCGTCTCCAGCACGCATTTGGCATTCAGAATATAGCCTTACAGTGGTTCAAGTCTTACTTAGTCAACAGGACACAAACTGTATCAGCAAATGGAGTACATTCCATCCCAGTTGATCTGTTGTGGTGTTCCACAGGGGTCTGTTCTTGCACCTTTTCTCTTCATTCTATACACCCAGCCGCTCTCAAGAGTTATAGATCATCACCCAGTGTCTCACTAATTGTACGCTGATGACACCCAAATATACAAGTCTAGCCACCCAACTGAAGTTGATACTACCATCCATGGAGTAGAGAGGTGCATTTCTGATGTGAAATCATGGATGACATGTAACAAGCTGCAGATGAATGATGATAAAACTGAGGCTATTCTGATCACAACAGAAAAATTTTCTCATTCACATCCTTTACCTCAGACAATAAATATCAGCAACACAAACATTAAATGTTCCCACTCAGAACAAAACCAAGGTGTTACTCTAGAGTCTAGACAGTACTCTCAAATTGCACCAACATGTCATGAACATATGCAAGGCTGCATATCTTGAACTGAGATGCATCAGTTCCGTTCGTAAATATCTTTCAGTTGATGCCACTAAAACACTTGTGTGTTCATTAGTACTTTCAAGACTGGACTATTGTAACTCAATTATGTCTGGTTCTCACAATATTTACTCCAGAAATTTCAAAAAGTTCAAAACACAGCTGCTCGGATTATCTTTAGAGTACCTCGATCAGAGCACACCTCACCACTGCTCTGTACCCTATACTGGCTATCAATTCGATACAGAATCAAACACAAAATTTGTTCTCTGTGCTATGTTTCAATGATAGACTCCAGTCCAACATACCTATCCGGCCTCACCCATGTGTATACACCAGCAAGATACTTACACTCTTCTTCGGACAATCTTATACTCATTGTTCCCACTATGAAAACAAAGTCATATGGACAACGTTCTTTTGCATACCAGGGCTCGGTGATATGGAACGAATTGCCCATTGAAATAAGACACAAACACACAGTAGTCCCTTTTAAGAGTGCTCTTAAAACTCACCTTTTTCGAATGCAGGAACAAACTTAGAGATCAAATAATGTTTTGTATCTTATTTGTTTTCAGCATGATTTTATGTTTTCCAATTTCATTATTTTTGTCATTTGTTTTTTCTTTAGTATAGTCATATCATTATAGATGGTGTAAATCGCTTAGAGATTCTAAAGATTAGGCGCTATACAAAGTCCTCATTATTATTATTATTATTATTATTATTATTATTATTATTATTATTATATAAGAATGTTGTCAAAACAATTATTCATTCATCCTTTTAAGTTCAGTCTCTCGGAATATCCATAATTCATATGTGATTTGAGAGGAATCATTTATTCGAACAATATTATCAGAATTACAATTTGCTCTTTGATATTTTGGAACAAATTAATATTTCATTATTATAGTGAATTGATTCAAAAACACTCTGGGTTATATAATTGTGATACATCACGACTGCTGGCACATTAACCTATTCAAGACTATCGGTATATCAATATATTAAATATTGTAATTAATTCGGAACACATTATATTTTAGAACTTGTTATAGAACATTTACGATTATTTAGAAGTAAAACAATTAAAAAATATTGTAAATCCTCTTAAACATTGAGCATATAACTTAGAGAAACAAATTATTTTGTTGATTTTACTAGATTTGTTGGTTTGGCTTTTTTCTGTTACTTAATTTAATACCATAAGGCTGTAACACTGTATTAAATTACCTAAAACACTAGACACTAAGAGCAGTTGGTTAAAATTAGTGAAAACACTAGACTCTAATAGAAGCTGTATTAAATTACCTCAAACTACAATAGACTCTAATATGATCTGGCTTAAATTATCTAAAACACTAGACACTAAGAGCAGTTGGTTAAAATTAGTGAAAACACTAGACTCTAATAGAAGCTGTATTAAATTACCTCAAACTACAATAGACTCTAATATGATCTGGCTTAAATTATCTAAAACACTAGACACTAAGAGCAGTTGGTTAAAATTAGTGAAAACACTAGACTCTAATAGAAGTTGTATTAAATTACCTCAAACTACAATAGACTCTAATATGATCTGGCTTAAATTATCTAAAACACTAGACTCTAATAACAGTTTGTTCAAATTATTGAAAACACTAGACTCTAATAGAAGCTGTATTAAATTACCTCAAACTACAATAGACTCTAATATGATCTGGCTTAAATTATCTAAAACACTAGACTCTAATAGAAGCTGTATTAAATTACCTCAAACTACAATAGACTCTAATATGATCTGGCTTAAATTATCTAAAACACTAGACTCTAATAGAAGCTGTATTAAATTACCTCAAACTACAATAGACTCTAATATGATCTGGCTTAAATTACCTAAAACACTAGACTCTAATAACAGTTTGTTCAAATTACTGAAAACACTAGACTCTAATAGAAGCTGTATTAAATTACCTCAAACTACAATAGACTCTAATATGATCTGGCTTAAATTATCTAAAACACTAGACTCTAATAACAGTTTGTTCAAATTATTGAAAACACTAGACTCTAATAGAAGTTGTATTGAAATATCTAAAACACTCGACACTAGTAGCAGTTGGTTAAAATTACTGAAAACACTAGACTCTAATAGAAGCTGTATTAAATTACCTCAAACTACAATAGACTCTAATATGATCTGGCTTAAATTATCTAAAACACTAGACTCTAATAGAAGCTGTATTAAATTACCTCAAACTACAATAGACTCTAATATGATCTGGCTTAAATTATCTAAAACACTAGACTCTAATAACAGTTTGTTCAAATTATTGAAAACACTAGACTCTAATAGAAGCTGTATTAAATTACCTCAAACTACAATAGACTCTAATATGATCTGGCTTAAATTATCTAAAACACTAGACTCTAATAGAAGCTGTATTAAATTACCTCAAACTACAATAGACTCTAATATGATCTGGCTTAAATTATCTAAAACACTAGACTCTAATGACAGTTTGTTCAAATTATTGAAAACACTAGACTCTAATAGAAGCTGTATTAAATTACCTCAAACTACAATAGACTCTAATATGATCTGGCTTAAATTATCTAAAACACTAGACTCTAATGACAGTTTGTTCAAATTATTGAAAACACTAGACTCTAATAGAAGTTGTATTGAAATATCTAAAACACTCGACACTAGTAGCAGTTGCTTCAAATTAGTGAAAACACTAGGCTCTAATAGAAGCTGTATTAAAATACCTAAACTACAATATAATATAATGGGATCTGGCTTAAATTACCTAAACACTAGAATCTAATAGCAGTTGGTTCGAATGATCTAAACACTAGACTCTAATAGAAGTTGGATTAAATTTTATATTAAGAAAACTAATCTCTAATAGCAATTGATTCAAATTATTGAAAACACTAGACTCTAATAGAAGCTGATATAAAGTCAGCATTTTAGTATATAATATTCAAATAGTATTGAATATAAGAAGGGATTCAATACGCAAAGGAGAATGCTAAAGCATTTTAGGCAATGAAAACTTGAGAATCACAATTTTCACTGCTTTTATTCAGAGTTTGAAATTACCTAGATGGTTATCTTTGCTTTAAAAACTCTTTGCCTAATAGTGTGTTAAAGTACTGTCATTTGTATTACTACTCAAAAGGCATTTCTCACCTTCCCGAGCGTTCATTTGTTAAAATCTACACGTCTTGTATTATTTGATAATGATAAAACGCCACAATGCTTCAAAATACAAACACGTGTCAGGTCATTTACCCGCCATGCTATCATCCTCTTGATCATTATCATATTACTATTCCAAATTTCTCGCATACGTTAGCTCAGGTCTTATGTGTCCTCCTTTAGATCATAATGTTTAATGTACATTTTAATTTATCTTATTCCAGTCAAAAAAAAAACATATGTTTTGCTCTTTCTGCATCCTTTTCTTCCCAAAACGAGATTTAGATTTTTAATCTTATGCTCCAGAGTTTAAAATGTATAAAAAATATTATAAAAAAAATAATCACCTTTCCTCCTTTATTTTATTGTCTAGTTCCTGTCATTTCAAAATCAAGGTTTGGATTTTACTGGGCTAAAATCTTTATGTTTTCATCTGGAATATCTTTTTTCATCCACAAAATGATCTTTGTGTCCCACTAATATTCCAATGGTCAAAACGATATTCTCAGAGGCGTACAAATCGACTTACAAGACTCGTCGTTTTAAGTAAACTATGCGTGTATCCGAAACTTATACATTCGATGAAGAACACAAATGCAATCACCCTGTGGCAGAAATAGAATACCGAGCAATATGTTTTATTCGTGTTCAAAACAAATTAGTACCATCAAATGTCAAGCAGATTTGGTTTCTCAAATCCCTTTAATAAAGAACATCTGAATGTCGGCGTCTAATGATCTCAATAGACAGTTATCGACTTCATTTAAACCGGATGAATGTAGTTCCAGTATCAATGCTATTTTTAAGACCAAGACTTAAAATGTCAATTACTTTCAGCAATACAAAGTTGCATTTTTTTTATGTATGATCTGTATCTGAATTCTTCTCTATCTACCATTTTCTCTGGCACATTCTTCTACCCACCATCGTTTGAATGTGTATGGTGGACGTCACCTAAATCACACTCCGTTGGACGCTTTGTTTTCTTATAAGGTCTCAATGGATAGTTTCGCATTTTGACACCTGCCTAATATTTAAGGTAGAAGACATGGGCCTAATTATCACCATCCTAGCATTTTTCAGTTCACACATAAGCTAAATCTGTAATGTGGGTTAGATTTACTTTGAGTTTGGCTTGGAAACTGGTTGACTTGTTGGTGACTGCCTGTCACAGTTAGACTAGCACAGAAGATCAAATGCGTAAATTGGGCTTCAAATGAGCCGCGAACTTGGCTTGCGTATTTACATATGTCTGCTTCAGAGGTAAATATCTAAAAATCTAGATGGTTGAGGGGTTATGAAGAGTATGCTAATCTTTTTACAGTACTAGTGAACTTTATTCATGTATAAGGCACATACTGATTCTTTTAGCTCTCTTGTCACAGGAAAATATACAAAATACCCCTTTTCTGTAAAAAAAAAAAATGAATGTAAAAAAGAGGGGTTGGGGGCAGTGTTGATTTAGTACGAAAGCCACTGTTGCATGAGGAATTAACTTTAATTTCTCAGTCAGAATCTTACAATCATCATTTCAACAAAAATCCTTAGTTCATTTTTATTCATGTCTTTAATGTAATATTATTATCATTTTCTGCTACAGGTCATTGTCGGATAAACATTTGCTAAAACAACTGTCCTGTAAGACCTAATGAAGATATGACAGCAAACTATAACCCACGAAACTATTCCTGCAAACCAAATGCAACTACTTCACATCCTTTCAAGCTAATTCAAGTTCTGATGGAGATTATGATTCGATTCGACTCTAACCACTTAACGCGTTTCTAATGACAGTAAATTAAAATCTAAAATATTAAGATTTCAGTTTAATTTTTCGAACAAAGAATAAAGAAAATCGATAATAAAAACAGCAACAACAAAGCGTCAGTAACTGAAAACCCCACATCCATTGTGTTTATAATCTTGCGATGCGTAATTTAAAAATTGATTCCTTTGAGAGTGGTATCCTCGTTATGGTTGCAGTTGACCTTACCGCCTCTTGACACATGTGCGAAAGTCATACAGCGAGAAGACTATGAACTCAGTAAATGTGATTGTTATAAGTATGATGTGACCCTTGGTGCTGTATCAGATTTCAGCCTGTTAGTAGAGACATTTGGCCAGAATATTAATGGCAGCATTCTGGATAGTTGATACCAGAGGCTGTCAACACCTTCAGCATCTGTTGTTTATCTTCCTAGGGCTATCTGAGCTTGGACTTCTTGACTTCTGATAAGGCACACATGTTAAATTATTTATAATCCATTATCTGTAGCCCTTTCTAAAACAAGATTAGAGTGCATGAACAGGCAGTTAAACTCAGGGCTTTGTACTGTAAAGAACACTGGTTATTTCTTTCTAGCTTTTGTAAAGATTTTTGCTTTATTCTATATAAAGTGATAGGACCCTTACTTGGTGTTTGTGTGTCCTTTGAACCCGAATGTAACATTTTGGTGGCAGCGGTACGGATTCCAATACTTCTATGTGAATTATTTGGAATTATTCAATACGTTGGAATTGGCAGTGTCTGGTGGTACTGTGTGTATAACCTACGGTTGTTAATTGCTAAATGCAAAGTGTGTATCACTGTAACGAGTGTACACGTATAAGCCCAGAAATTCTTAGAAAAGAAAAAGTAGTCCAGTGGCTGTGAATACAGTGATAGAACTTACAGTACGTATAGTTTGTCATTATGTCGGTTGCTGATAATGTAGAAGTTGAGGGAGCAATGATTGCTTCAGGACGACCAAGAAGAAAAGCGGCAACACATAATTTGATGGAGTTTACAGATAGTGAGATTCCGGAGTATGAAGAGGAAATTAACCTTGAGCACATGCAACCACCCAAGGAAACAAAGCGCAAACCTAGTGCAAAGAAGAATGAAAGAGAATTGGAGTTAAGACAGAAGGAGTTTGAATGGGAAATGGAAAGAGAAAAATTAAGATTAGAAATGAAGCGTTTGGAAATTGAGTTAGAAAGAGTAAAACGTCAAGAAAACGTGACGGAAAAAGTATCTTCAATGCCATTTAAAGTAAAGTTACAGGCATATGACCATGAACGAGGAGAAGATATTGTCACTTTCCTAGCAGAATTTGAAACAGTTGCAAAACATGCTAAGTGGTCTGACGAGCTGAAAGTACTACAGCTAAGAACTCTTTTGACAGGTGAGGCTAGATATGTTGCAACTCAAGCTTGTGGTGATTATCTGGAACTCAGGAAAGGACTGATTGATCGTTTTGGAAGGAGACCGCATGAACATTTCACTGCGTTGGTAAGCATGAAGAAGGGGAGTACAGAGACGTATCGTGGTCTGATGGCCAGAATTGATCAGCACATAAAGCGTTTTTTGGATGATCGTGACCCAGTTATTTGTCTCCGGGAGGAATTTTTCCTGAAAGCCTTGCCACAAGATCAAGCACAGTGGATTAGGAGGAACAAGGGCTCTAGTCCAGTTGTTGAGGCTGCGGAAGATTATATTCTCACCAATATACAACAACAATGGCAGAAAAATATGTTTCGTCCGAACATAAATGGGAATAGTAACAGGGGTATTCAGAACTTACAGCAGCAAGCGAAAGTAACATCAACGAATTACCTGTCCACACGTAAGAATATGCAGTGCTATCGATGCAGGCAGTGGGGACATATTGCAAGTAAGTGTCCAACAGATGACATGAAACATCGTGGTAACCCAGCAACTTGTTTCGTTAGGCCAACAATTGGTGAAAGGCTTATTTCGGAAACAGGATGTGTAAATGGGCGTGAGATCATGTTTGTGAAGGACACTGGCTCCGATATGACCTTAATAAGAGAAGATCTCGTTGACGAGAGTTGCAAGCTGGAGGGACACCAAGTTACGTTATATACAGCAGTGGGTCAGCCATTTACCGCACAGTTGGCAGTGGTAAATATCAACACAACGTATTATAAGGGACCAGCACAAGTGGGTCTTGTTCCAAATTTAGCCGCTGAAGCCCTATTAGGGATGGATATACTTAGTAAGAAAGGGTCATTTGTTGTTACGAGGTCGATGGCAAAAGGACTCGATGATGAGAGGACGGTAGAAAATACTCACCAATGTGAGGATGAGAGTAAAAATGAAGTTGTCAACGACAGCATCGAGCAAGCAGATACTGATCAGCATGATGACATTGAATTTGACACACTTTCAACAATGAATGCGGACATGTTGTCAGATCTACAGATTGCAGATATTTCACTGAAAATTATTAGAGATAAGTCCTTTGCTACGCGGGAAGAGGTTGAGGAGGAGACAATGGCATTCTTCTGGGAGAATGCTATTTTGCGGCGGAAATGGCAATCTGGTGATGGTTCGCGTGGAGGGGAGCAGATTGTTGTACCAGCAGGATTAAGAAAAATGGTAATGGAGCTGGCACACGATCGACCCCTTGCAGGTCACTTGGGTTTTGAGAAAACAAAAGAGAGGATTCTCCAATCATTCTTTTGGCCGGGAGTGTTTTCTGATGTAAAAAGATATTGTACATCGTGTCATGAATGTCAGATAACAGCAAAACGTACTGCAGGTGAGAAAGCCCCAATGGTTTGTCCACCGGTAATAACAGAACCGTTTTTGAAAATTGCAATGGATATTGTAGGACCGTTATCTAGAACGAAGTCTGGACACAAATATATTCTGACAGTGATTGATGATGCAACCAGATATCCTGAAGCTTTTCCTCTAAAGGATATGGAGGCAACGAGTGTAGCTAGAGCACTAATTGAACTGTTTAGCCGTGTTGGTTTTCCAAGGGTCATATTAACAGACAAAGGGACCAACTTCACTAGCACCTTATTGAAACAGTTGTATGAACTAGTGGGTATCCGTGGAGTTACAACCACACCTTATCACCCACAAGCGAATGGAAAGGTAGAACGTTTTAACGGGACATTGAAGTCAATGTTGCGGAAGTTCTGTACAGCCAACAAGAATGAATGGAATGAGATTTTACCATATTTGTTGTTTGCATATCGTGAGGTCCCACATGAGGAAACTGGATTTGCACCTTTTGAGATGTTGTATGGTTGGCCAGTTAGGGGGCCAATGCAGATTTTACAAGGTTTGTTTACGGGAGAGGAGGATGTAAGGAAGTCAACTGTGGAGCATGTTGTGAAAATGCGTGAGAAGTTGGCTGACATCGGGGCTCATGTCAAAGATAACATGTTGGGTCGCGAAAAGAAAATCAAGGCACTTTATGATCGTCACACGAAAACACAAGAATTTAGTCCAGGAGATGAAGTACTTATTCTCTTGTCATCAAGTTCATCCAAGATGAAGGCACAATGGCAGGGACCTTATCGTGTGGTCCGGAAGGTAAACGATGTTAACTACCAGATATCGGTACCCAGTAGGCGAGGTATGGTAACCTATCATATAAATTTACTGCGTAGATACAAACGTGCTGTGCTGCTGGCAATGCAGACAGATGAGAACGATGGTGTGGATATTGATTTTCCTCCAAGAGCAGGTGAAGGTGATGCTGGTGTTAAGCTGGGAGTCAACTTGTCGAAGGAGCAACGAGAGGATATTAGAACTCTGTGCAAAGAATTTCAGGATGTTCTAACAACAAGGCCTGGTCGAACAAACATCTTAACTCACAGCATCAAGACAACGTCGGAGACACCAATTAAACAACGGCCATATAGAATACCTTTCGCGCAACAGAAAGAGGTGAAAGCAATATTGGATGAAATGCTAGAGCAAGGCCTCATTCGGCCCTCAATCAGTCCATGGAGTTCGCCTTGTGTATTAGTTGACAAGAAAGATGGAACTCTTCGGCTGTGTGTAGATTACCGCAAGCTTAATAATATCACGTTATTCGACGCCTATCCAGTCCCACGAATGGACGATCTATTTGAGAAGATTGGGTATGGAAGTTACTTGAGTCAGATAGATCTAACTAAGGGTTACTGGCAAGTCCCTCTAGCTGAAGAATCTAGGCAAAAGTCTGCATTTGTGACTCCGTTTGGGCTCTATGAGTTTAATGTTATGCCCTTCGGTATGAAAACGGCACCCGCCAGTTTTGCCCGACTCATCGACTTACTAGTGTCCGGACTACATAATGTCGCAGCATATTTTGACAACATCATTGTGTCAAGCAAGACTTGGTCAGAACACACAGAAAATTTGCGTGCATTGCTGCAACGTATACGGGAAGATGGACTTACAATAAAGCCGTCAAAGTGCGAGTTTGGAGCAGCTGAGATTGAATGCCTTGGGCATATCATTAGAGGAGGAAAAATTAAGACAGACAAAAATAAAATTAAAGCAATGCGTGAGTTTCCATTACCCACAACGAAAAAGGGAATACGCTCATTTCTTGGAATGGTTGGATACTACAGAAATATATTAAGAACTTTGCTGAAGTAGCAGTACCATTAACCTCCATGACACAGAAAGGAAGACCAAATATACTTGTATGGACTGAAGATGCTGTCCAATCCTTTAAAATGTTGAAGGATGCTCTTACTAAGACCCCAGTTCTTATTGCACCGGATTTCGGTAGGAAATTCATCGTGCAGACCGATGCTAGTGACACGGCAATTGGTGCTGTGCTAAGCCAGACAAAGGACGGTGACGAACATGCGGTGGCCTATCTAAGCCGGAAACTTCTTCCGCGAGAGCAGAAATATGCAACTATTGAGAAGGAATGTCTTGCGATTGTGTGGGCGATTGATTCGTTACGGTATTACCTGTCAGGGACGACATTTGAAATTGTGACTGACCACAACCCATTGACATGGTTGAATCAAATGCAAAGCAAGAATCAGCGTCTACTTAGATGGTGTTTGGCACTCCAACCTTACAACTTCATTATAAAGCACAGGAGCGGCAAACAACATGGGAATGCAGATGGATTATCACGCATGTAACTGAAGTGTGTAGGAATTAAACGACAAAAGATACTGGTGTGCATAGTACACTTCAAAAGTGCTTAGAAACCTACTGGGATAGTTCAGGACTCTAGGATTTTTCAAACTTAAGTGTTCTGTTTTTATTTTATAATCAGAATGAATTTATGCAGATATAGACGGTAACCAATTTGTTGGATTTCCCCTATTCTGGATGGTTACTGATGGAATTCAAAACTCTTTTACAGAAGTTAATTGTAGTGACTCTAAGCTTTATGCTTGTTAGTAATAATGTAAGCATTATGCAAGTTTTATCATTTTTCTGATGTATAAAATTGTATTGTATCGAAAACATAAAGTTTCCTCTTAAGAAGGGAGGTGTTATAAGTATGATGTGACCCTTGGTGCTGTATCAGATTTCAGCCTGTTAGTAGAGACATTTGGCCAGAATATTAATGGCAGCATTCTGGATAGTTGATACCAGAGGCTGTCAACACCTTCAGCATCTGTTGTTTATCTTCCCAGGGCTATCTGAGCTTGGACTTCTTGACTTCTGATAAGGCACACATGTTAAATTATTTATAATCCATTATCTGTAGCCCTTTCTAAAACAAGATTAGAGTGCATGAACAGTTAGTTAAACTCAGGGCTTTGTACTGTAAAGAACACTGGTTATTTCTTTCTAGCTTTTGTAAAGATTTTTGCTTTATTTTATATAAAGTGATAGGACCCTTACTTGGTGTTTGTGTGTCCTTTGAACCCGAATGTAACAGTGATATTAAAAACAATAGGTTAATTGTTCAAAAAGCCATTCAAAATGAAGTCAAACAAAAAATAATTACTATGTTGTCAATTTTAGTTATTTACCCTAATGTATCTGATCAGTTTATGCTGTTATGTACATTTAATTTGTATCTTGATTTACCTTTGTCTATAAATATAGGTTGAAGTTGAGTCTACCTGACTAAAGTCTTCTTTATTTATCTTAACATCAGTGTTAAGAGAAATTAATTTTAGTTGTGTTTCGGTTAATATCTGAGATGATATATTATTATTGGAAGTACAAAGCGCACTTTGACCTTTTGGACAGAATCACTATTTGGGGATTATTATGAAGTAGTTCAAGGACACTTTCGATTATATCAGTGTCATACATTAAAGATATTAGTACATCAACACTAATACAGGCCATTGGCACATCAACACATTCAAAATTGGAATTCATCCGAAATGCTCCATACTTTTGAACATGTGATAAAAACCTTTAGGACTATTTGAGACTTAATCCACTATACTATAGTTTTTTTTTTAAAAAAATTCACTTTGTATTCTGGGAAACTAAATTATTTGTTACATTTTACAATACTTGTTGGTTTTCACTCTTTTTTGTTACATATTTCAAGATCATAGAGTCCCAACAATTTAATTGTTTGCTTGCTTGTTTTTATTATTTTCCTTTCGTTTCTTTATCGTGCTTTTTCTGTTTGATATATTATGTCAAAATAAGCGGACACACCGCCCGTTTGCAATTATTTCCTGATTGTATATCATAGTACTTATTCAAATTTTACTTACTGAAATCTTTGCTAAACATTTGAACAAATTTGACATGATTTTATCGCCTGCAAAAAGATTGGATAAATTGAGAATGTGCATTATTTTCCAGGCTCTTAGTAATATTTCCCAGTGCAATTTATAATTTTGGACACCTTATCTTATTTTAGCGCAATATGTCCAAAATTCAATGCGAATGTATTGAACCAGAATGACCGATTTTGATTGATACATACTGGTCCACAAAATGCATCTACAATTGACTTATTAAAGATCTTCGCCATAGGTGATCGTAATATTTGATAATTAGGATGTTGTATATGATCTTAATACATGGTAAACATGATATTTGTAGCTGATTTTAAAACCTGTTGAAGCTGATCTCAAACCATGGAAAACATTATGTTGTACCTGATCTCAATTCATGGTAAACATGATGATGTATCTGATTTAATACGTGGTAAACTGGCTGGTGTAGCTGATGTCAATACATGGTAAACATAATGTTGTAGCTGATCTCACACCATTGTAAACAAGCTTCTCTACCTGATCTCAATTCGTGGTAGACATGATATTGTAGCTAGTTTTAATACATGGTAAACAGGCTTTTGTACCTGATCTCAATACGTGATAAACAGGCTGTTGTACCTGATCTCAATACACTGTAAACATGCTGTTGTACCCGATCTCAATTCACGGTAAACATGATGGTGTAACTGATCTCAATACATTGTAAACAGTCTGGTGTAGCTGATCTCAATACATGGTAAAAAGGATGTTGTAGCTTTTCTCATTACTTGGTATACATTATGTTGTGTCTGATTTAAAACATG
Source organism: Unio delphinus (assembly GCA_029339505.1). Taxonomy (NCBI): domain Eukaryota; kingdom Metazoa; phylum Mollusca; class Bivalvia; order Unionida; family Unionidae; genus Unio; species Unio delphinus. The sequence goes on along the minus strand of JAQISU010000094.1, from coordinate 6,729,831 downwards.
GTAAACATCATGTTGTAGCTAATCTCAATTCGTGGTAAACAGTATGTTGTGTCTGATGTAAAACGTTGGGAAAAGGATGTTGTAGTTGATGTCAATGGTGGAAAATATGATGTTGTACCTGATCGTAATACACGGTAAACAGTATGTTGTAGCTAATGCCACTCAGCTTGGACCAACAGGCAATGCGTTATTTAGTGAGTTATTAATAGAATACATAAAATATTGACGACAAGCCATTAAACAGTAATTTTCAGCAGTTGAGAATGCTACTGTAGCGAATCTCATTTTCAACAAAAATCTATTTTTATTGACCTAGCTGAATGTTATAATTATCTCTGCCTGATAAGGCATAACGAGACGTGGAAGAGCAAATCAATCATTGTTAGTGAAGACATACTCTTCATACGATCGATCGATAAAGCCTAACTTGATTTTGTAAAGATTTTCTTCACTTTCATTATTATTATTATTATTATTATTATTATTATTATTATTATTATTATTATTATTATTTTCTCGTTGTTGATGCTGATACTTTTCTTCTACATAATCCTTATTATATCTAATCTTGTACTACATTTCATCATAGCGTGTAGTTTGGAGGGTATTTATAAGAATTGCTTGCCAACAAACCAAGACTTTGTTAAGATAAAAACTGAGGATGTTTATGACTCAGACAAATATTTTACGAGTTATAAGGAAACTTATTGTCAGCGTCACAAAACCATGAGTGACAAAAAATAATTTAAGAGTCATAAAGAAACATAGTGACAGCGTCACAAAACCATGAGTGACAAAAAATAATTTAAGAGTCATAAATAAACATAGTGACAGCGTCACAAAACCAGGAGTGACAAAAAATAATTTAAGAATCATAAGGAAACATAGTGACAGCCTCACAAAACCAGGAGTGACAATTTTTTTATGAGTCATAAAGAAACATAATGACAGCCTCAAAAAATCAAGAGTGACAAAAATAATTTAAGAGTCATAAAGAAACATAGTGACAACGTCACAAAACCAGGAGTGACAAAAAAAATTAAGACTCATAAAGAAACATAGTGACAGCGTCACAAAACCAGGAGTGACAAAAAATAATTTAAGAGTCATAAGGAAACATAGTGACAGCGTCACAAAACCAGGAGTGACAGAAAATAATTTAAGAGTCATAAGGAAACATAGTGACAGCGTCACAAAACCAGGAGTGACAAAAAATAATTTAAGAGTCATAAGGAAACATAGTGACAGCGTCACAAAACCAGGAGTGACAAAAAATAATTTAAGAGTCATAAGGAAACATAGTGACAGCGTCACAAAACCAGGAGTGACAGAAAATAATTTAAGAGTCATAAATGAACAGTGACAGCCTCAAAAAATCAAGAGTGACAAAAATAATTTAAGAGTCATAAAGAAACATAGTGACAGCCTAAAAAAATCAAGAGTGACAATTAAAAAAATGACTTAAAAATCATAAGGAAACTTGTTGTCAGCGTCACAAAACCATGAGTGACAAGAAAAGAAATGTTTCAAATTCACAAAAGACATATTTCCTTGAACATACTAAACAAATGTAGATTTTCTTTTATTTAAGTATAGAGAAAGTAGATTTTTGTGAGTTTGTTTTCATTTCCATTGTGTCTATGCAGTTAACACATTAAACCAATGATCCATATTGATGAATCAATTAAATAAGACTCCGGAATTTTCAAATACTTTAGGGTAGTTAACTTTCTACAATTTTTACTAATATATCTCATGGTCAATATTGTATTTTATCTTAATTAATTACCCTTTTCAATCAAATATTAAGCAAATGTTTTTTGTGAACAAATGTCTTCTTTGGTTTAATACCATGACTCTTGCTGGGGGGTCGGTTTTGCATCACCATGTGGTCGAATCCAAATTCCTCCAGAGCGTATTTTTTTTTAGATAAATATTGTAATGACATAATTTTCTTACCATGTTTATGTTCTTTCTTCTTTTTCGTTATCCTTACGTATTTAAACATGACATTATTTTGCCTTCAGAATCTGGCATTCATTGTGTAAGCCTTTTCACACACATTTCGATAGTCACAGAACTTAAAGCCTTTGTAAATAAAGACATCACAATGAAACCTTAACTATGCCATCTTTCCAGAAAACCGTGTACACTATATAATAAATAAAGACAAGAAATAAGTGTCGAATGTAAGCATTAATAACCAACGGCAGTTTGGGGCCATTTATTACACTCTGAAACTAAAAGCCTTCCACACTGATGAGTATAGATCCATTCACCAGAGAGAATAATCTATCAATTTATAATCCTACCACATCGACGTAAATACAAACAAACGATCATAATTTCTGTATGTTCAAATCCCATCTGAGAATCTAGAAACGTATTGTACCCGCGACCTCTTGTTTTGGCAGGCGTGGCACACAGAAATACACATGTAGGGTTTTATAGATTAAAATCACTGTATTAGTTTATAACCTGGATATAATCCTAATCCCAAATCAATTAAGCTACTAAATTTTGAAGTTTTTTTTGGTAAGTGAATATTGAGGGGATGCACATACGTACAAAAAATTTTTTTTTATTAGGGAACATTACGTCTGTGCAACCCTTCAAAATGTTCCACACACATCTCTGTACACTTTCTCAATCTGATAATCCAATTATTAAATGTCATTTATATTTACTTTTGTTATCATGTTCATATACAGTAAAATTTCAATTCTAACCGCCTGGCGGCTTTCAAATCATCGACACATTAAAGACATTTAGATAAGCGGATTCAGCCAAAAATCACATGATCAGAAATTTCCGGAGAATGTGGCCAAGATTATATGTCCTGTTCCGTCAAGACATTTACCTAAATATCCAGAACAGCCACTTACCAATTCAACCGCAGACAGCGGTCTTCAATAATTTGGATATACCTCCATGAATTTGAGGCCATTTTAAAACAACGAAATCATCTCAATTTAAAGGTTATCGCAAATAATAACATCCGTAAACTTTGTTCAGTACCTGAATTGTTCTCCTTCTCCGACATGCTTAAGTCACTGTCATTTACCTCAAACTCATCTATCGGCAGATGTCTTATTGCATTTACTTACAGGTCAAAGAATTTTTTTTATCACACACACACACACACACACACACACGCACACACACACGCACAAATACACACACACACAAGCGCGTGCACACACATTCACACACACGCACAAGCACACACATTTTTGTGTGTGTTTGGCTAACGCAAGCATGAATAGAGAAACAATCTACTCGTTTTTTAAAAATTTATAAATATAGTATGTGTTTACTTTCTTCTGTTTATAACCTTTGTTCAATTTTTCCGTACAATCAATAATTTATCTTGGCTTTAGGGCTAGTATTTGTTTAGTGAATGTGAATTATTTCCTCAAGAATATAATTAAACTAATGATTTTGTTAATATACTCTAAATACGATGAATATTACATTGTACGGTATGTTTAACAAAACATCCCACTCACCCCACCCCTATCTTGCACAATCCCTCCCTGGATCCAACGCTTTTGAAATGACTGTTATATATAGTCAAATCTGTCCTAACGGTCTTTTGTAAGAAGTGGTCAAAACTCTGAACTAAAGATATTTTTGATGAAACAACGTTTATCATTGAGATTCATCCCTTTTCATTAGGGCTAAAGTCAGAATTTTTTATACGTAGCTTTAACAATTTTTCAGTCGTATCACTTTGATGTCAGCAGTGTGGCAGTTAATAGTGATGTTTAGCACTGGGGCATCATTCCGCAGACATCCGGCACGAGCTCCCACCCAGTCACATTATCCTGACACAAGGCCGACCAGTCATAACACTTACCTCTTAATGGTGAGTGCCACGAGAGGGAGCTGTTAGTACAATTGGTGTAAGTCTTTGGTATGACTCTGCCGGGGATCGATCTCACGACCTCCCGCGTCCGAGCCGGACGCTATAACCACTAAGCCACCAGAGTGGTGTTACATTAAGGTGAGGGGTTATTTAATATGTAAAACTTCACCATGTAATAGATGAAAATATTAAACTATAGTCTGGTTCCCATCTTAGTATGCACCATGTCATCTAATAAATTTTAGTTGCAATAAACTTCTTGATTAATTTACTATTTTGTAATTGATTTCTCGTTGTATATGAAATCTCGGATTTAGCTAAATATTAGGATCGAAATAGCAACCCTATTCCACGAGGAGGTGAAAGGAACGATATTTGGTCCAATTCCAATTGCATCAAGTAATTTGTAAAAGATTCCATTTGCAGTCAATCCCTTGATATCGTTTACATCAAAATGGATTTAAGGCGGCATATAGCAGATTTCGTTTGGCAAAGATTAAGACCAGAAATACTTTCTCTTCTATCAAGGCGAGTGGTTGGGGTAAGGGGTATGGAGTGGGTTGTCTGGGCAAAACAATAATGATTAAATAAAACTACACATATATGCCAAAATTTGTGATAAAATCTTCATGGTGTTAAATTTTAAAAAAAAAACGTTTCATTTGTATAAATGAGAACTTTAATATTATTGTATGTTTAATTAATTGTTTTATAACTTTTTTAATAAAACAAAATACAGCAGCATGATACAGTTTTTTCATGTTGAGTTAAGTAATGTGTATTTCATAATAACACAAAATGAATATAATTTATGTAAAATAATATATCAGTATCAATATAAAATTATTAAAGTAGTGGCCTATCAACAAATTCTAACATTACTCCACCCAAATTTAAGTATGGGGACCCCTCCACCAAAATGTTGTTTGATGGTCATTTTAGCTCCAACTCCCAGTTTTTAAGGTTGGTTAGGTTGCTGCTAAGCCACCTTGTTTAAGGAACCAATTGCAAATGGAATTTTGAAGGTGACAGTCAGAAATGTCCAATATTGTACAAAGTATCAGCCTCATTCCCTCATAGAAAATAGTTGTGTGTGTGTGTGTGTGTGTGTGTGTGTGTGTGTGTGTGTGTGTGTGTGTGTTATTTGGATTTTTAACATAACTTTTTATAATTCAGTCATATTGCTATGATGTCAGCAGTGTGGCAGTTTACAGTAATGTCTAGCATTGGGGCATCATGCCGCAAATATATAGCATTGGTGTCCCACCCAATCACAATATCCTGACACCTGGCCGACCAGTACTAACACTAACGTCTTAATGCTGAGTACCTGGCAAGGCAGCTGTTAGTGCCAATTTTATACGAATTTGGTATGAAGATGATTGGTGATGTGTTTAATGTTTGTCAGAATCTGGATTGTCATGAACGATACATCAGTATCAATGTAGACTTCATCAAGGAATCAATTACAGATCTAACTTTTAGATGGAGTAATCTCAGTAACACTTATTACACAAATATCGTCACCACCACCACTCTTTTATCTATAAAAAAATGGTATTTTGGGTTTATATCTTTCTGCAAATAAAGGCTGTCATTTGTCGCCTTACGTCAATTTCGAAGTGAAAAGTATCAAGAGATTAATTGCAATTGATGTTTGTTACATGAACGTTCAAAATCGGGCCAAATATTGTCAATTCACCTCCTCGTTGAATAGGTCCAAACAAAAAGCAACATAGGGTACTCAGAAAACCCATTCCACACCCTTCCACCTAACTTCATAAAAGACATAGCAATTGGTCTTAATCTTTGGCAAACAAAATTTGTCATTTATCGCCCTAAATCAGTTCTGATGTAAAATGTATCAAGTAATTGATTGCAACTGAAATCTTTTACACATTACATGATGCAGTCGTAAAACACAGTATTGAACCAAATATCGTCACATTCACCACGTTGTTGAATAGGGTTGCTGTTTCGAATCTAATATTTGATAAAGTCTGAGGTGTCATGTAAAAAAGAGACAAATCAACATCGTTGTAAAATTGATCAAGGAATTTATTCCAACCAGAATATTTTAGCTGAATTACAGTGAAGTGTGTAATATTTGCAAAATGATTGTTACCCTCACCCCTTCGTGAAAGAGGTGATATGAATTACTGTGAAGTGTGCAATATTTGAAAAACGATCGTTACCCTCACCTCTTCGTGAAAGAGGTGATATTTGTGTATTCATCTTTGGCTATATTTAGGCTGTCGTACATCACTTCATCTAAATTTTGATGTAAAATTTTTCAGAAAATCGATTAGAAAAGGAATTTCTGAAACGACGCTGTCAAATATGTGCAATATTAACATAATTTCGTTGTCTAGTAAAACTATATGTAAATATTATTAAATGACCTAATTGGTGGTTAAGCTTGAACACAAGATAACGACTGCTATAATTCAAAAATATTAGGGAAGTTCGCATTGTGTCACTAAGAAATTGAATATTAAAGGAGTAAATGTGCCGCTGTTAGATTAATTAGATCTCTCCGTATGAGGCTATTTGTTTTGATCACGTGACAATATGGCGTCGGCGTTCGCCTGACTTAGTATAACGGAGTGCAACGCAGTGAACATGCTAAGCAGGGAACCAGACTAATTGAACTAAACAAACCATATATGACATACTGCTGCGATAACACGATATTTTGTTCTAGTGTCCAGAAAATGAATTGATTCGGCCTTCTGTTGTAATGATTTTGTTAATTGTCACTTCTATAACGGTTTAAAATCGAATTCAAACATATTTTGCTAGTCGTGACTTTAGCTGGTAATACAAAATAGCAAAAGTATACTGACATTTTCACATGCTGAATATCCTCAAAATTTACTTTCTTAATTCTGCAAATCCGAATTACATAAGCCATGACATATGTTCAAAAGCTTGGTTACGCATTTCAAAATTGTACTGTAATTTCGAATATATTCCAAGTGCAATTACATCCTTTACTTCAGTCAAAATAAAATAATAAACATAAAATTCCATAGCGTCGTTTCGATAACTGCAATTGAAAGACTTTATATCTTTCTCACATTGTGATTTCAAACAATCAATGACAGAACAGAAACATACTTGCAGTGTCAACACGCTTCTCCTTCGCTGCTTAAATTCAATGTCTTTCATGTGGAATTCTCCAGTCCATACTCATGAAGTTTCGTAGAATAGACAAAAATGCCAACATCTATTCAATCCATGTAAAATAGAAACGTTGTTGTAATGCGCATTCATTCGCAATATAACTCCAAATTTCAACTTTAAGTAGACATGCCATTTTCTTTCGAAGTTTGTGTCTAGAGCGTGACTAAGTTCGAATTTATATATCCATTAATAATGTTGTTGCTTTGTAATACTCAATCTGCGGTTGTGCTGTAATACTCAATCTGCGGTTGTGCTGTAATACTCAATCTGCGGTTGTGTTGTAATACTCAATCAGCGGCTGTGCTGTAATACTCAATCTGCGGTTGTGTATTTATTTTGGAATACGGCATACATTCAGTTGCCTTGTTTTTGTTGTGAATATTTGTTTATATAATTAAGTCTTAGGTAGAATGCGACGAAAAAGAGCATATACTAATATAGTTACTGCATTAATATGGAAAAATATGAACTCGTTTTATTTTAATGATATAATGCACTCCCAAGATCGTGCAGTATTTGCATCCGAAAAACCCGTTCATATTATCTCATACAAATGCAGTAATAATGATTGAATTTATGTACAAATGAACCCTGATGAAAGAATATGCTGACATGTTTGCAATACTCAAGACTTATTTGAGTGTTCCTTGGCACTATTACAAGTTTTACAGACGATGATAAATTGGAAATCACAACGCGAGAAACAGTTGAGTGATTATGATAGTTTATACATTTTCCAAAATGCCCTTTTCAGGCTTTATGTCTATCGATTTGTCTACGCTGTAACGTAATCTTTTGTGTTCCAATATTTTTTTCTGGGGTAGTTAACGATATTCAAACTATTTAATTTGAAGATATATTTTGACATATCATGCTTAATCATTTGTGATGACACCAATTTCGATACATCTTTCATTCCAACGTAATGGTACCTTCTTTTTTTGTAGTTGTTGGGATTAGTTAAATCAAATATTATCACCATGTCAACGTGTCTAACTTTCTGACTGATCGTATTTAATATATTTTCCTGTGGACGCCCATACCCCTCTATACACCTTCCAAAATATTCAAGACATTAGCAATTAACTCTCAGTTTTACAATGATCTGTTTTCACCGAGTACCTGTCAAACCAATTTATCCATGAACCACTATGCAATATGATGAGATATCTGCATGGTTACTAAAAATCATAGGAAAAAACGCACATTGTCTTTATTTACTGTTGACGAAATATTTTTTGTTTCTAATCCATTCAGGCAAATCTATGAATTTTCCCTTAGCAGTTGATGACCATCTACGTACAGTGTTAATTATCTTAAATCCATGACAAGCTATGTGAAAATGTGAAAGATTTACCGTTTAAATTTAAGCTGTATTTCCTCTTGTCTAAACATGCTCAAAATAGTTATTATTGCATTGCATTATCATGTCTGTGTAAACAAATTTCAGACTGGACATGACATTGACTACAAGACGAAAAATGACACATTGACAACATATCGTGTTAAAAAGAGTCAATAGATCTATGAAAAAATGTATAATCGAAACATGTGATGCAAATAGATGCTCAATAAAGGTATGATGCATGTACCGTGATAAAAAAGCGGATGATAAAACTTAAATAACAAAGAATTACAAACTGGTATCGATTCCCATCCTATCTCAATAATATCAGTATTTTCGGACTTGCCCGTAGGCAAGTACCTTGTTAAATTGAACACCACGAGCATAATTTGCAGCTGATATTGGCCGATTAGAATATGGATTTTTAATAATCTGCAGTAATACATCCGTTTTGTGCTTTTATTTATTTCATGTCCATATTTGATATGTGAATGTGAAATCAATGTATAGTTACATTATCCGTTTATCCTCTGTTCATTATATTCATGTTTTGTTTTATAGTAAAATTCTCTGTTCAAGACTCTCTTCAAGCTGTTAATTTTGTCTCTATTTGTGAAAATTCAGTTAAAATTTATCAATTTATATGTCTTAATTCTTTTCCTTTTTGATACTTAACAAAGAAGTTTTCACATTTCTTCTCGCTCGCTATATAATAAGCAAATTAAGTATCAAAGCCATTTGCAATTTCTTTATGTAGCAAATTAGACAGTACAATTTCACCATTTACTTCACAATCTGAAATGTATTGGATCGACAGAAAGAAAAAATCTTTTGTGATTGAATTTGAATGGAAAGACGAAATAAGCACATATATGTGCAATGAAAAGATATAAATAGAGTGCATTTGAATTTACACATTTCACTATGAACATATGGCACTATAGTCTATGCTTAAGAACATTCATAACTCGTGAGAATAGTTTGAAAAACTAAAATAAGTCAATTTTAGTTTGAACCACAGTATTTAACAAATCACCGTGAACTCTACGCACATAAACTGTCCTATATAATAAATCACCATGAACTCTTCTCATATAAACTATTCCATCTAACAAATCGCCATGAACTCTTCTCATATAAACTGTCCCATCATACAAATCACCATGAACTCTTCTCAGATAAACTGTCCCATCTAACAAATCGCCGTGAACTCTTCTCATATAAACTGTCCCATCTAACAAATCGCCGTGAACTCTTCTCATATAAACTGTCCTATCTAACAAATCGCCATGAACTCTTCTCATAAAAATTGTCCTATCTTTAATGCTGTTGCTTCGGTATGAAGACGGCATAAAATTTACTTTGGTTTTACTGTTAAACTCACAAAGCGTTGAGTTTCTGACGTTAGATCAAGCTCATCCTTTTACCGGGATTAAAATAAACTATTTTTGTTTCAAGTTCAGTCCCATTATATAACATGATCATGTACATTCTACAGATCTTAACGTTATCATTTCGGGTTATTAGTTTTTCTGACTAACATCTTTTCTTGGTGTTACTTATGCCTGTATTTCACTAAATCTTCTGTAATTTCAGAATGTCTGATGCAAATTATTTCTGGTCTCGATGTATATTATATTTATCAGATGGAACAGAAGTTAATAATTTCAAATAAAATAGCCTTAAAATCGCCCCTAAATGAAATGTATTCACACACACACTAATCATACAAAACGGTACGGTCATAAAGTCGCCTCTCATACTCTCTTATATTGTATGAACAAGTATTTTAAACCGTAGGTCACTCAAATCGATTTTTGACTGATATATAGTTACAGCAGCGGTTTTGATGCTTATGGTTTATATTGCACATGAATCGAAACCGAACAAAAGCGAAAAGAGAAAGAAATCTCAGACGCAGAACAATTACTATTATCATCAGTAAGATTATACACTATGAATCATTTGAGTTCTTGTTCCTTTCTTTGCTTCGTTGATTGACATCAACAAGGTATGTTTTTTTGTCTATTTTCTGCGAACATTTGTTTCTACCCTAATTTGAATCTCTTCAGCATATTACTGTTTGTATTTTGGGTGCATTTTCGATTTAGCGTTATCTGCTGAAAAAATATATGTTTGATAGTTCAACTTCTACACATTTAAATGTGTAATCATCGTTGGCAAGCAAGCATAAAATCCTTCGATTGCTCATAAATAAGCCGCTTCCAAATTGAAGATTCTCTACAACGTTGGCATCATTTAGTTTTCCTATCGTTCCATTTTGTTTTGTAACGTTTTTCAATGCCACAATTATAACAATTGTCATCTTCATTTATGGCAGTTGCAAGGAGTTTAATGTCATGATTGTCAATGCTACTCTACATTAGAGATGAATCGGTTAGTGGATCATATTTTATTTGCCTTGGGTATGGATAACGTCCATCATAAACCATCGTACTTCAATTATATGTACTGGTCTGGTCCGTTTTTATTCTCTCTGCTTTACTAGAGATAACTTAAAGCTTTCGCCTGTAAAAGTGTAATCTTCTAATTACTCTTTATAAACAAGGGAGGGGAGGGGAGGGTAACTGAGACAATATTTCACAGCTGTAATCACTATATCAGCCGAGAGTGGATATTGTTCACAAATTACACGAAGTTCCTGTGGGTTGATTTTGTTCTTCTTCGCAAAGTTGATGGTGGTTGTTATTGTTATTGTTTTTAGGGTTTAACCTTATTTCTCTGTGAAAGATAGGCAATACATGACGGTTAGTATAACTGGTGAAGGAGGAATCCTGGAAAATGCCTGTAGAAACATCAATGTGATGGCAGTGTTAGGTAAATGCGTGCACTTTAGACCACTCTGCTACCCGGGACCCTAAGATAATGGTTTATTTAGCAATATTATATAGCCGTTTTCTTGTTATTGTTTTTGTGGAGACAACAGGTGACCGAGTGGTATAAATCGCTGGCTTTGCTTGACCTATGACTGCTTTCTTACTACTGTCCGTGTGGGTTCGAGTACTTATTAATGGCATTTGGGTTAAAGATATTTTTTTTAATTGCCATTTTGGGAATAGTACGTGTATTTACTTTCTGCATTCATAAATCAACTTCAAATTATCCAGTTTGTGTCAACAAATAATGCGGTCAAATTAGGCCATGAAAAAGTTTAATGGAGGTCCGGAAGACATCACCTGATCCTAGAAGAACATCTGTACTCTACATATGACCTAACCGCCGTCCTAGCTCCTGATTGGCTCAATCATAAAATGTTAAGTTCTGATTGTTAAAGATATTTCTCATTACAAAATAATTTAAATACCTGGAATTATATTCTGGGGATATTTAATTGTTGATCTGATGGGTATATAGTGATTAAAGGTATTAAATACTAAACGTTTCATTCTTCAATTATATTTCAGTTTGGTAAGATCTGAGAGAGGATTTGGATTTATTTATTGTTTGTTTGTTGAAATTGCAGCACAGAAAACAGTTATTCTAAACAGCTGCATTGCCTGATTATTGTCAAATTATTCAGAGTTGGATATTTTTTTAAATTTTATTTTTTATTACCGTGAAACATTCAATGAAATTAGTGAAAAATCGAGTTTCATTCTATTCACCTTAAAGTAAAATTTTTTGATATTAGAAAAGTATTTCTCTGTGGAGCTAGCACATTATAACTTTCATTCGGAATACTTTTGGATAGTTTCCAGGTTATTGTGAAATCGATAGCACATTTAGCATGTATAGGAATTAATTCTATACTGTAAATGTTTTAAAAAATTTCCCTTTGTTTGAGTTTATTTCTTAGGGAAGTCCATAAGTCACGTGATTACACATAACTAAAGAAGTTGTTCTCGGAATATTGAAATTTGTAGAATTTTGTATTCTTTCGTTTTATTGCAACAAGTATACAATTTTACTTTTTAAAAAAAGTTCTCTAGAACTTTTGAAAGTGTTGGTTGTTAGATTTGTGTACTCGTACCACTAGCAATGCAAATCGCAAGAACCATACAACATTTCATCAACGACTTACTTTAGTCGTGTATTTCCGCAAAACAAACACATGACAATTCCTGATAAAATAAGTAAGTTTCATACTCATTTTATGCTTGTACCATTCGACCTAACAAGTTTAAGTGTTGTTTCTTTTTTAGGCCATCCGGTTATCGGCAATGCTTTGCCACTACCATGTTAGAACCCGATAAATTTAGCTCACGATCAGTTTAGTTTAGTGTTGGAACTACACTCTGAGACCATACAGCTCGCCGACGGAGCTCAAAAACTTTGACGTTGTGATCTCGTGCTGCATGTATTGGTCCCAAAGCGTATTTAAAGATTTTCAAATCTGTAGCATCGTCTCTCTCGTCATAGGTCGCTAAGCAACAGATCTGCCTCCTTCCGCAGTAGTGGCACTAACTGGTAGAAGCCTAGCCCCATGTGTACTGGCCTTGAATTTAGTCGAATGGGCCAGCCTGAAATTGTATAACAGATAACGAAAAATTGATTTGCAAACGTAATAATTGTATATAGCAACATGTATACATATTAAAATTATACTGAGAATTATGTCATGCATTTTAATAGACTAATGTTTCTATACTGTTATGCTTTATTTTGTTGCTGTGTTTACCTTCAAGGTCGTTGTTCGTTCGTACTTTCTGGCGGTATACTGACCAGGCCTCAGCTGGAAACACTGGGTTATCCAGCCACTGTCAGCGGAGGTATCCGATAAGGGTCTGTGTAGCATCTGTTGTAGCCTTCATTTGCAGCATCTGCACTGCTTGACGTATGGTATAACGGTACCAATTGCGCAAGTCCAGGTGGGTGGGGCTTAAGGTGTAACCTTGCATTCAGAAATAAATAACAACACTAGCTATGATTGGTGGATTAGGTAAGAGTTGTACCAGGCCTCAGCTGGAAACACTGGGTTATCCAGCCACTGTCAGCGGAGGTATCCGATAAGGGTCTGTGTAGCATCTGTTGTAGCCTTCATTTGCAGCATCTGCACTGCTTGACGTATGGTATAACGGTACCAATTGCGCAAGTCCAGGTGGGTGGGGCTTAAGGTGTAACCTTGCATTCAGAAATAAATAACAACACTAGCTATGATTGGTGGATTATGTAAGAGTTGTACTTTCTGTTAGGCTTAAAAAAAAACGTTTAGCCTCTTGGCAACATGTGAATTTATGCTAATTCTTATATAATTCATATTTTGCATTTTCTTTATGATTTTTTGAAAATGTGATACACATGACTGAAAATAAATGGATTACTTGGTTCTGTTATTGTCAAATTGACAATCTAACATTGTTCTCTATGACAGTGTGTGACATCATGCTGAAGTAGGATAGAAAGTATATTTATTTTACAAAACATTATCATTGAGGTCTATGGAAAAACAATTGGTACCGTCATACCGTATGTGAGCGCTCGGCAGGAACTGAAAAGCCAGCACTTGACGAACGAAGGAGTGAAGCCCTCTCGTCGCATATACGTTTCTGCCAATCCAACCGACTGAACGTGCCGCCATACGGCCTGGGACCAGTGGAAGGCACATCCCTTGAGTTCGACACCGGAAAAGGCCTCTCTGATGGCGATCCGTGCAGCTTGAAAATATGCAAATAAAAATCCCTTCATGATATTGTTTGTGTATGAAGCCATTGCATGTGAAAGGTAATACGGTGTCATAATGATATCACGTGATGCCATTAATGTTTTGCGGACATGCACTGTTAGCTTTGTTGAGTAGTAATGTTCAATTTTCAATTTACATTAATGTTATTAATAAACAGCTGACCTTTTTCGAAGTTCAGTACGAATCGTTCTAACGATACATGTCCCAACCTTGACTGCAGAGAGCGAAACACCTGTAATCAAAGAATTGAAATGAGGTCAGTGTTCGTATTGCGCTGATCATAATTAATTCTACAGCAGTTGCATAACGTAGAGACTTGTATTTGCGTCATAATTGTGATTATCAAAATTTGCTGACATATTAAATAAATCTTAGACACAAACAGGTAAAAGAAGTGTGAAAAGTATAAGGTGATCGCTTATTCTTTCGTAATATCGATACTACAATCTGGTAATCGGCAAACGTCTGCTGTTTGCTATTATTGCTTTATTTTTTCTAAGTGTTAATCATTACTAAGCAGTGTTTCAGTTTGGACAGCTTAGTGGTTTAGCAATACATGTAAAAATGCCATTGACCTTGAAGTGAATAGATTTGGGCATAATAGAAAAGCTGTCTTATTTCTTCTTCTTCTTCTTCTTCTTCTTCTTCTTCTTCTTCTTCTTCTTCTTCTTACTACTACTACTACTACTACTACTACTACTACTACTACTACTACTATTATTATTATTATTATTATTATTATTATTATTATTATTATTATTTTTATTATTATTATTATTATTATTATTATTATATCTTGTAAACGCTCCTTTTTAACCCATGCTATTCCGTCCAGGTCCTTTCTGACCGGGGCCGTTTCCGTCCAAGTCCTTTCTTACCCGTTACTGGCCTTTTTAGAGCGGGCCTTTTTGACCCGGGCCTTTTTGGTACCGGTCCGTTTTGACCCGTTACCTTCTGGAATAAAGAATGCTTGTTGGGTTTTATCTTTTCTTGTTGCATAGTTTTAAGCCCATGTGATGTAAGAACCGAAAAGTGTGAATGACGGATTACAAGTTTACAAATATTTGCATATTGGAAAATTGTTTTTATTAATTCTAATGTATCTAATGTAAAATTTGCAAATATTTTGATGTCAAGTGTGTAAACATACTGAGATTCTTGATAGGAGTGCTTAATTTCTAGATATGTTGATATTAGAGTGCGGAGATAAGAGTGTGCAAATATTTGACGTTGATCTGTGATATTTAAGATTAGAATGTAAGACATGCAGATATTTGGATATTGAAACTCGCGATTCCAATACATAACAGTATATCTTTTAGCATAGGTGAAATGGGTTATGAGTTTCTAGTAACTAATGTTATATTTTATAGCCTAGAAGAAATAGTCCATGATATCCACATGCCCAATATATACACGATATTGCATAAGTCTATTGTTGTGAGTGGGCGGAAATAACAAATTTGATGTAGCGTCGGAATATGTCGAAACCGTCAGTGATACAGAAATACGGTTTGGATAGCTGTATCGATGACAAGTATGTATGATTAAACGGTATGTAATAATATATTTTCTAGCATAGAATAAACGGGTCATGATATTCGAATGCCTAATAGATTTATAGCATAGAAGAAATGGGTAATGATATTCGAATGCCTGATATATTTATAGCATAGAATAAACGGGTCATGATATTAGAATGCCTAATAGATTTAAAGCATAGAAGAAACGGGTCATGATATTCGAATGCCTGATATATTTATAGCATAGAAAAAACGGGTCATGATATCCGAATGCCTAATATATTTATAGCATAGAATAAACGGGTCATGATATCCGAATGCCTATTAGATCTATAGCATATAATAAACGGGTCATGATATTCGAATGCCTAATAGATTTATAGCATAGAAGAATCGGGTCATGATATTCGAATGCCTAATAGATTTATAGCATAGAAGAAATGGATCATGATATTCGAATGCCTGATATATTTATAGCATAGAATAAACGGGTAATGATATTAGAATGGCTGATATATTTATAGCATAGAAGAAACGGGTCATAATATCCGAATGCCTAATATATTTATAGCATAGAAGAAACGGGTCATGATATCCGAATGCCTATTAGATTTATAGCATATAATAAACGGGTCATGATATTCGAATGCCTAATAGATTTATAGCATAGAAGAAACGGGTCATGATATTCGAATGCCTGATAGATTTATAGCATAGAAGAAATGGGTAATGATATTCGAATGCCTGATATATTTATAGCATAGAATAAACGGGTCATGATATTCGAATGCCTAATATATTTATAGCATAGAAGAAACGGGTCATGATATTCGAATGCCTGATAGATTTATAGCATAGAAGAAATGGGTAATGATATTCGAATGCCTGATATATTTATAGCATAGAATAAACGGGTCATGATATTCGAATGCCTAATATATTTTATAGCATAGAAGAAATGGGTCATGATATTCGAATGCCTAATATAGTTATAGCATAGAAGAAATTGGTATTGATATCCAAATGTTCATTATTATATTTTACTGCATAAAAAAATATATGGACCCTGATGAGATTCCAATGCTTAATATTGTAATTTATAGTATAGACGAAGTTTATCATGATATCCGAATGCTTAATATACTTAGAGGATAGAAGAAATGGGTCATGATATTCGAATGCCTAATATATTTATAGCATAGAAGAAATGGGTAATGATATTCAAATGCCTAATATAGTTATATCATAGACGAAAATCATGTCACAGCAACCAAGTGAAGAGTATCAATCCAAAAGTTTTCTTCATGATACAGCAGTGTTTGGGACCAGCTTCGCACTGCTCAAAGAGGCCGCCGTAAAGGCTTTGACTTTCCACTCACTATTCATAAACAAATCTATGAAGCCGCTAAAAAGAACGTCACAAACATAGTCCATTTAGCCAAATT
The DNA here is from genome assembly GCA_029339505.1 of Unio delphinus. NCBI lineage: Eukaryota > Metazoa > Mollusca > Bivalvia > Unionida > Unionidae > Unio > Unio delphinus. The sequence continues at coordinate 6,712,820 of JAQISU010000094.1, read as the reverse complement.
ATCCCACTACATTACTAAGGTCACGGAGAGTTCCAGCTGCAAAGAACTCTTCGAGATTACTAACAAACTAATGTCATGAAACAGTATACCACTTCCAACACCTTCTCTCCAGTCGACCGTCCGGACCAATTTGCAAATTTCGTCAGTGACAAGATACACGCCTTTAGAGATAAGCTTGATAACACAATTTTAATTGACACCATGCAGTTACGATACAGAATTTCGGTGACAACCGTTAGCATCATTTGAATCTGTCTATATGGATTCAGTAGCGATAATCATGATAAAAGGTGCACCAAAGTCATGTAAACTTGATCCAATTCCAAACGATACATTTAAGCAATCTAGTTACAGCCAATGGTCATAGATGGCCTTAAACTTTTAGATGCGGAGGGTCGTGGGTTCGATCCCCGGCTGAGTCGTACCAAAGACTAACAAAAATGGTACTAACAGTTGCCTCGCTTTGTACAGTTAGTGTTAGGACTGGTCGGCTTGAAGGCTTGAAGTCAGGATAATGTGACTAAATTTGACATGATGCTACATGTATGTGGCATGATGCCCCAGTTCTAGACATCACTATAAACTGTCACATAGCATCGTAGCGACATCACTGCAAAATTGTTAAAGCTACGTTAAAAATTAAAACTGCACACACAGAACTGTTTACTAGGAGTCGATGGTGTAGTGTGGTGTGAGCTCCATAAAAATATAGGTTGCTTTGATAGAGATGAGTCGGATATAGATGTATTTAATTCGGGAAAGGATCAAACAGTTATAACGATACATGGTAATGTCATCTAACTTTGAGATTGAAGGAAAAGGAAACAGTAGAATGTCATTGTACTAAAGCATTGATTTATACCGTTACTGTTTATATAGTTACAAACAAACCTGACAATACCACATGTTTCATCTCTTAATAGTACTACTACTAATAATAAAATAATAACATTAACAATAATATTAAAGCCACATAGAAGATAAAATCATTTTATATTAAGAGAACAAGTCAGAAGATATGTCACTTTTTTATGGCAAAATTATATTACAGTAAAACAGATACGTTCTCTCTCTACTGTGACAAAACATGAGATAAGCACTGTGACTAAAACATGACATAACCACTGTGCTTAAAACATGGGATGAGCGCTGTGACAAAAACATGAGATAACCGCTATGACGAAAACATGGGATGACCACTGTGACTACAACATGAGATGACCACTGTGATTACAACATGAGATGACCACTGTGACAAAAACATTGAATGACCACTGTGACAAAAAGATGGGATGACTGCTATGACGAAAACATGGAATGACCACTCTGACTACAACATGGGATGACCACTGTTACTGAAACATGAGATCACTGGGAACGAAGATATGAACTTGATATTCTGTATTAATTAAGCACTAAAAAAATGTGTTCATATTCTTTGCATTTTCAATATTTTAGTGATGTTTGTACATGCATGTACACTGTGTAATTATATATTACAAAATCTAGAAACGATTTAGAGAATGAGTTTAACAAGCAGGAATCCCTGAATTGACGACGAAATACGAAATGCGAGTAAGAGATTGATTACTAAGTTATGATCAAATCTTTGTGACAAACACGCCAATACACTTAGTGACATTTGTTATGATTGTGGCCATAAATCCATTTTTGACAAGTGTGCTGGTGCGTACATATTGAGCTTCGTATAATTCTCGTTTGACTCTAAAATTATGGTCCTTGATAAATTGGATCAGAAGGGTTTGAGTTGTCAGAAAGGTATGGAAATGCTTAATACAAATTGCATTTTACATTTCACATAGTAAAAAGTGATTTTAAAATTGTCGGAAGATTGGAAATGGCACATTTTATGTCAACGAAGGAAAGCTGGATATTGAAGTCGTAAAGTTTATCAGCCCCCCCACCCCCGCCCCACCCCCGCCCCACCCCCGCTACCTTTGTGATTACACGGCGATCGTTACTTTCACGAAAGTAAAAGCAGAAGGCGTTGATCAGAATTTAGTTCTTAAGATCATTTAGAAATTATTTTTTCTGGGCAGTATATTTTAAAATAGTAATTTGACTGGAGATTATTACTTCAAGTTATTAAGAGACACACATGAAGGTGATCCATCTGATAGTGATATTATGGTCTACAGGCACAAGACAGATTGGTTAGTGTCAGCTAGAATGAGGATCGCAGATTGGATGATAACCAACTATATATTTGATATGTTTGATATGCATAAATTATGATGATTCACACACACACACGCGCGCGCGATCACACACACACACACACACATTTTGTTATCTTCTTCTGGACCAAAATGACAGGATTATCATAAATATGTATAGTGGATACCCAGAATCCCAATTTTCATGAGCACTGATCGATATTTGGATTCCTGGATGTGCAAAACTATAAATCTTTGTTGGCATTGGTAAAAGAACACTGACCGATAGGCCCAAGGTCGTCATAACAACCCAATTGTGCAGGGTGACCTGAGGATGCTGTAGATGACGATAATATTGGCATCATGAAACTTTAATAAACTGGATCTTATATGATATTAAATGATGCTCATACAACACACACAGCGGAGTAAACCCCATAACAGCCCTCCATGCCACCTCAAGACAAAAATAAAAGGAGCTGCAACTTGACAGAAGATGGAGGCATAAAACTAGAAATTAAATTGTGAAAAGGGATATATCCCAAAACGAAATCCGCACAAGGAACATCATTAAATTGTGAAAAGGAATATATCCCAAAACGATCTCCGCACAAGGAACATCATTAAATTGTGAAAAGGGATATATCCCAAAACGAACTCCGCACAAGGAACATCATTAAATTGTGAAAATCGATATATCCAAAACGAACTCCGCACAAGGAATATCATTAAACATGGGAAAAGTAAAAATGTGTTAAGACCAATACAACAATCGACAAATCATATAGCAGATAGGTTTTCTCACTTATAGTTGCTGAAATGCTTTCATAATAAATACGAAATGGTTACGGTTTTGGACCTCTTTAAGATAAAAGTATTGAACTAAAATTTTCCTGCCGAAAAATCGTCTTCATTTAACGTCTTTTATTAATCTTCTTTCAGTTCATTCCTTACATTTTGATTGGAAATCGAACATGAAAATGCCTCTCACTTCTTATATTTAACTGTTACGTAGTTTGTGTACGATATAAAACCTTTTGAAGTACACTAATCATCTCATGAGACCAAGTTACTTAGTAAGCATCTGTATGAACTATTTCTAACGTATCTAGTCATAATATTTTTAGGACTCTTTTCTAGCTTATCTAGTCATATTGTTAGGACTTTCTAACTTATCAAGCCATTATGTTAGGGCTTTCTAACTTATCTAGTCATAATGTTACACTCTTTCTAGCTTGTATAGTCACAATGTTAGGACTTACTAACTTATCTAGTTATTATGTTAGGACTTTCTAGCTTATCTAGTCATAATGTTAGGACTTTCTAACTTATAAAGCCATTATGTTACACTCTTTCTATCTTATCTAGTCACAATATTAGGACTTTCTAACGTATCTAGTCATAATGTTAGGACTTTCTAACTTATCAAACCATTGTGTTACACTCTTTCAATCTCATCTAGTCACAATGTTAGGACTTTCTAACGTATTTAGTCACACTGTTAGGACTTTCTAACTTATCAAGCCATTATGTTACACTTTTTCTAGCTTATCTAGTCATAATGTTAGGACTTACTAACTTGTCAAACCATTGTGTTACACTCTTTCTATCTCATCTAGTCACAATGTTAGGACTTTCTAACGTATTTGGGCACACTGTTAGGACTTTCTAACTTATCAAGCCATTATGTTACACTTTTTCTAGCTTGTCTAGTCACAATGTTAGGACTTTCTAACGTATTTGGGCACACTGTTAGGACTTTCTAACTTATCAAGCCATTATGTTACACTCTTTCTAACTTATCTAATCACAATGTTAGGACATACTAACTTATCTAGTCATAATGTTACACTCTTTCTAACTTAGATAGTCACAATGGTAGGACATACTAACTTATCTAGTCATAATATTAGGACTTTCTAACTTATCTAGTCACAATGTTAGGATTTTCTAATTTATAAAGCCATTATGTTACAATCCTTACTAGCTTATCTAGTCACAATGTTAGGACTTTCTAACTTATCTAGTCTTAATGTTAGGACTTTCTAACTTATAAAGCCATTATGTTACACTCCTTCTAGCTTATCTAGTCATAATGTTAGGACTTACTAACTTATCAAGGCATTATGTTACACTCTTTCTAGCTTATCTAGTCACAATGTTAGGACTTTCTAACTTATCAAGGCATTATGTTACACTCTTTCTAGCTTATTTAGTCACAATGTTAGGACTTTCTAACTTATCAAGCCATTATGTTACACTCTTTCTAGCTTGTATAGTGATAATGATGAGTTTCAATAGTAATGTAGGTATACAAATTGTACATTTATAAAGGTCCTGTTACATGCTAATTTAGAAATGTCATTCTAAATGATTCATTTGTGAAGGTCTTTCTAAATGGTAAATTTGGAAAAGTCTTTCTAAATGATAAATTTGTTAATGTCCTTATTCATGATACAATTGTAAACGTCATTATTCATGATAAACTTGTAACGGTCATTATATATTGATTCATTTGTAAATGTCCTTCTAAACGATAAATTTGCAAACGTCTTTTTAAATGATACATTTGTACATTTCCTTCTAAGTGATAAATTTGTAAAGGTTCATCTGTGTATCCAAGGTCACTTTTAGTCTCAAAGATTTGTGGTGTGCTGTATTTATTAAATTTCAATTAAGGTTATTTTTCCATCAAGGACATTCATATTTCGTTGCTAGTATTAAAGCTAATTTTTTGTAAATATTGAAGTTGTTTTTGTGGGTTGCGTAATTCTCTTTGTTTTTTGCATTACATAAGTTTTACCTTTAGACAAGTCGACCATATTTAATTAATATTTTGTCACGTGCTTATGGCTAGTCCTTGAAGCAGTAATGCTAATAAGCTGGTACTTGGATATAAACTTTCAACAATCCAGTTTCAAAGTTATCTGTATTTCCGATAATTTGTTTTACAATCAGTTTAAACATTTCCTGATATATCGATGTACTATGATGTTTTCGAGCTGGTTAGAGACAGATCTCTCTCTCTCTCTCTCTCTCTCTCTCTCTCTCTCTCTCTCTCTCTCTCTCTCTCTCTCTCTCTCTCTCTCACACACACACACACACACACACACACACACACCATAAGAATATCTCTGTCATCCATTTGTGCTAAGCAATCATATCTGAACCACAGGAAATTTGGTAAAAACATGATGGTTACTAATAGCATGCTGCATTGAAAACCATCAAATTACATAATTAAGTCCACTGTGAACCATACCTGTTGAAGAGATTCTGAAACTACATTCAATCTAAAAAATTATCTAAGTTCACACAGTAACACGTGGTTGAATTGTTCCTAACATCTAATCTCATGGTAGTTGTCCTTTTCCTTTTGATTGCTTTGTCACATAATTTTCAACGTTGTGTATCCTTTGAGAAGATCTGTAATACTTGTAATAATGTAGATGACACGCAACCTATTACGCAAGGGTGTTGCTATCACAAAACAAATAAAAGCTGTTCAAATTTTTGGAGATAATGAACATTGTCTTGTGACTTCTATATATTAATACAGTTGGTGATTTTCACTTAGGCACAAATATATCTATTTTTACACTATTTTAGTACAGTATTGCTTTTACAATTGTTCAACAAATCCCAATAAACTTATTAAAATGTATTTTATCTATTTAGAAATCAGTTTTTCAGTTGATCAAAGGCTATTGATCATTCAGGTCAGTCATTTTTATACAGTATATATTTTTCGTAGTATAGACTGAGAATTTCTGGCCAACTGCTATTTTCTTTTGGTGAATTTTTAAAAGATCGATTAACAGAATTATTGTCATATGCAAATATTCTATAATTTAAAAGAAATATACTATTTAGTCAGAAATCTAAATAATACTTAGACAACCTAGAACGTCTTGTTTTCGTTTGATTCTTCATAACAGAACCATTTATAATTTATTACTGACTTATTCTCTTCAAATTTGAGGCTGCTTTTTGGGATCATTATGTATTACAAAATGAGGCATTATAACGCTTTTGAGTGCTATGAAATGTGATAAAAACACCATAGCGAAGGAATAGATGAAAAAATAAGTTACAAAGCTGACTAAGAATACTTATTATTAGCGTCTCTTGATGTTAGAGATTGTGAGATTTATAATGCTAATACTTAAATTCAAGATGTTTGAGATTGATTGAATATCAAAACTCTGTATTATTAGAATTGTCTTTGTAGCTTTTATAAATGTTTGAGATCTTACTTTTAATGTCCTTGAACACGCTTCTTCTCAGTGAACTCTTCTTACGTTTTAATATCCTCAAAATTGGGTGTTTATAAACGGATTAAATTGATCGTTTTTCAAAGAAAAATACAAGAACAAGAATTCCAATGAAGTTCGATTTACACTTATCGAATTTCGTTTTCCGATTTGTAGTCCAATTTTCTATCATTACTGTTAATGGACGTAGTAGGAAATGAACTTAGCTAAATTGAAACAGCGGTTTCGAAATTATGAACCGTTGTCACGCGTTGTTATTCATTTAGCGTAGGATGATACGAGTAAATTGGGTAATATACGATTGAAGCTTCCTGGTTGGTGGACTTGATGTCTGTAATAGATCATTTGCACACGGTAAATATTTAATAGTTTGTATACAAAAAAATTGTTAACAAAAATGTAAGCGACATGAATTGCTTCTATTATCCTTAACATGTAATTTGGTCATACCAAACTTGTTGAAATATGACTGACATGTAATTTGGTCTTACCGAACTTGTTGCAATATGATTGACATGTAATTTGGTCTTACCAAACTTGTTGAAATATGACTTACATGTAATTTGGTCATACCAAATTTGTTGAAATATGACTTACATGTAATTTGGTCATACCAAACTTGTTGAAGTATGACTGACAAGTAATTTGGTCATACCAAACTTGTTGAAATATGACTGACATGTAATTTGGTCATACCAAACTTGTTGAAATATGACTGACATGTTGAAATAAAACTTTTCGAAATACTACTGACATGTAATTACCAACCTTGTAAAAATAAGAAAGATATATAAGTCTGTCCTACTAAACTTGTTGAAATACGACTGAAATTGTTCCTTCGAAAAGGGAAAGAAGAAATGATGAGAAATTCTACTATAAAAGGTCAGTACTAAGAAAGAATGCATTTTTAAAAAAATGTATCGACCTGTTTTAACTGTAAATTTAAATCCCGCATACATTAATAGCCGAGTATACTTAAGTCTGTATACACCAAACATAATGTGGGAAATCATCTGTCCTACTGCGAACTTGCGACTATCGGATTTAGAATTCAGTGCCTCAAACATCCCATTAACTGTTGCAAAATTGCTACAGTAGTAATGGAAACAAATGAACGTTGCCTTTAAAAAAACAATGGATTAGTAAATGTAAGGTTCATAGGTAGATATAAAGGGACAGAGAGGAAACTGGTATTAAAAGGTGTTTACTTGGCTAATGCAATAATTAACATCATAGGTGTTGTACCGATCTGGTCACATATAGTATACACGAGGTTTTTCACCTATCGAGATTAGTTTAAACACAATTATCAGAGCAAATGTCTTGAAATATCAACCCAAAAATAGGGATAGAGGCAAAAAATAATGTAGGAATTTATTATTCTACAAAAAGACTGAAACTAGTCAGATATTGTTGTGTTTTTCTCCTTTAGGACCGAAAATACAGATTACACATTATTTCAGGCAATCGCCGTATTTAAAAAAAGTTAATGAACTAAGCACGGGTAATAATAGGAATAGACTTTTTCATTGACAATTTTCTGATAGAATGGCATGTGGTCTCATTGTAAATATCCAAAGGTTACAGGCAATCTTGCCTGCAACCTTGTCATGATTAGATTAATTGTCACAAACGTTTAAGACATTGTATCAACTTGTCAAAGTAATGACTGTTAAGAAATTTATAGCGTCTTAATGGCTATCTCCAGGTACTCGCCGACGTCACACAGCACATTGCAGCTTGTTTGCTTTTTTTTTTATAAAAATTATTCCAGGGTACATTTCCAAAACTTTATTCTATATATTTGTTTGTATACAAATTTGTATACCGTAATTCTGATCTTTATAAGCAATACATAATTTGTTCTTCACACCTAATTTATACAAAATCCATACAAAACTCTCGATCGCAATCATGTAAACGACGGCAACAGATAAATCTCGCTATTTAAAAGCATACAAAATATAAACAAGTAATATAAGGCTGTTTCTTTTATTTGTTTTATGAGTGGGTGAGAGTAGAAAAATCATATCAGATAACGAATCTCATTTCCAATAACAAACTGATCCACGAAAGAAAGCGTCATTTGTGCTATTCATGTTGCTTGTCCTCATTGTGCTTCATTCACAACATGTTTCAGATTTTATTTCTTTAAATCAGGTATTAAATTAAATGTGTGCATAATAGTTTAGAATTATACCTTCGCAATTTATGTTATTTTTTAATTAAATAAATAATATGCAACTGAAAATGCATTGAGCTCACACGCACTTACAACATTAGTAAAATACACCAATGCACACCTGCTTGTTCTCTCTCTCTCTTTCTCTCTCTTCTCTCTCTCTCTCTCTCTCTCTCTCTCTCTCTCTCTCACACACACACACACACACACACACACATACACACACACACATTATCATGTGTTGAGTTAAAGTAGTCAACACATCTGTTCACACCTAAATGTTCTTTCTCTCCTTCACACACACACACACACACACACACACACACACACACACACAAACACACACATGTATTGAATTTAATAGACATAAGAGCGCTAGTAAATGCGCTGAACTAGAAAATGGCGAACGTTTAGTGTTGGTAAAATTAAGAAATTAATGTTTGATATCTCTTAAATTGGTTGGCCATATGTAGTCAAATTTTATACTCATTATTGATACCCATATGAAGCTCCTTAAAGTTATCGGTTTCTCCTACAGCAGAAACGTGTAATCCCTACAAAACGTAACCCTGAAGACTTTCGGTTGGTGGATTTGAAAATCTCTTGTTTCAGATTCTTCTAAAGAAAGTTTTTTTTTTTTATATTTGCCTAAACCTTGTTCAGGATTTAGACAACTTTGACAGCTCATAAGAAGAAGCGCACCTGTTCCATATACAGTTTCAATAAGCCATATAGATTGTTTTGCAAAAAATAACGACAAATTAATCCACTTGACGTCCACGGGGAAATCAACGTGGATTATGTTCAAGCGCCACAATTTCAATTTGGAAAGTTTGGGAACATGTTACAGTATGTGTTTAGCTTTGATTTATTTTGAACGCTGCGTTGGCATCCGAATGCTGAACGTTCGTTAAAATTAATATATCATGGCATTTCGCTACATGGTAAAGAAAGAGAAATAATCGGTAAAAACATAATTTCCTAATGTTAAGAGTTATGTATGAACTATGCAGCGAAATCAATCACTACAGAGAGGAAAGATAATTTGTTTACAACGTCCGACTTTGTCACTTGTCCTAATCCACAGTACGGCCAGTTAAAGCTAAAAGGATCGTTCAGATAGACGACCAGCAGTTTTGTTCAATCAAGTTTGGCGCTTAAGTAATGAACTCAAGTAATACAGGGAAGATTGTCTTTCTTCTATATTTGGCTCCTTTATAAATCAATTTTATTGATATGGTACGTGTTTGCCTATAGGTCAAGTCAATTGCAGACATCACAAACCTAGGTCTGTTATCACAGAGTTCACCCGTATATCTGGGTCTATGTCATTTTTTTAATCAGTACAACAAACAACATTGATCATGATCTTTCAGTACATTGTGTGACAGAAGATTGCGATTTTTGTTTTGTTGCAGATGGACTTGTTGGACGAGTTTTAAGCAATTACCTACGATATATAACTTTGATGGATCAATCTGAGAACCATACAGAATCATACAATGTAAATTCCAGTTCGGAAAATGTATAAATGTTTTATGTTACTTTATATGCGTATTACTCATCACGAGCGCACTAGTCTGTTAAATGTCCTCCTTGCAGTCGACTTCCGGCGCTTTTGACATTAGGAGAACGTGTTAATGTCCTCATTAGCGTACCCAAGTGAAAATGGCATCCATTTCCTGTCAAAACGGAAAGTAAACTGTAAGATTCAATGTATTTGTCAGCCAAACAGTCTGATATTCAGACGTTTGCTAACAACACATTATATATGTTACGACATTCTTATGCATGATTAGTCTTAGTTTAGTGTATTCCACCCTATCAAGACACTAACGTGATCGGAAAGAAATGGATGGAATTCCGTGTAATACTGGATCACTACAGGACGGTGTGTATGTCACCTCATTTAGGATCACATCTTTAAGACCAGGTCAAAATTTTTTCTTTTTTTTTTCTTTTAATCTTTTGTTTCGTTTTCAGGCATGAATAAATGCAAAATACCTGAAACGAAAAGAAAGTTATCACCAACGAATACAATGTGTACATTGATAAATTAAATGTGACAGAAATAAAAATACCAAGTACTCGAACATTTGGCGGAAATGTTCACTTTGCTATTCGAGAATATTAGTCTGGGGATGATTATGGTTACGGTTCCTGAGTACATATGACCTTTTCCATAAGATATATAAGCAAATAAAAACGGTGGTACGTTCTTACCGGAGCTGAACGTCTACTGTACGGGCGACAAAATGAGAACTGAAATGAGTATGTATAAGTGTTCTATATATAATGTTGACTATATGGCATTTAGCTAAGAAACAGAAAAGAGCGGAAACCAAGAGGTTTGGTAAAATTCAAAATAGTATTCATTTCCCTAAAATATAAAGTGAAAAGTTATAAATAATTTCCAGTATGATGAATGAAATCCTAAATAGTCATAAAGTTCTATCACAAGTCCAAAAGTAACAAGTAATCCAAATGAGTTCCAGTGTTATTCCGAATGAAGTTTAATCTATTTTTCTGGTGTGCCAATAGTCTCGATGTACCACAATGATATAATCAAACATATTTCTAAATAAATACACAGTATATACAAAAACAGAAGAAAGAAAAAATATGAGTACCTGTAACTCTAGTAAATAATTAAAATTAAATCCTCTCAATTGAACTGAACACAACTAAAGGACTTCACCGAGACTGATGTTTCATGCAAGGAATAACTAATTTTCAGTAACTCATCCGTTATATAAAGAACTAAGAGGCAATTTCAGTAGAAGAATGAGGCTTGAATAAACATTTCGAAGGAATCCCATGACTGCAACTTATCTCATCAACATATCCATCATAAATCAATGTAATGTTACGCGCTTAGGCTCGAATAAACAGTAACATAGAAAGAGTTACATAAAGAAAGAGAAACATAAAATCGGAAACATAATCAAGAAGATTGATCTCAGTATCTTCATCAGAGAGAAGTTTCTTTCAATAACTTCAATGGTCCACGCACAGTGTGTCCAAAAACCAGTTCAAACGGACTGAAACCTAAAGATTCTTGAACTGATTCTCTAACAGCAAACACTAGTAAATTAATGCCTTCATCCCAATCTTTATTCGTATCAAAACAATATGATCGGATCATATTTTTCAGAGTCTGATGGAATTTTTCTAATGACCCTTGGCTCTCAGGGTGATAGGCAGAAGATTTGAATTGCTGAATGCCTAATTCATTCATAACTTGTTGGAAAATTCCAGACATGAAGTTTGAACCTTGATCAGATTGAAAATATTTGGGAAGGTCATACTGAGTAAACAAACTTTTACTATTGTTTTAGATTTTATATTCCTCAACGGAATTGCCTCTGGAAACCTTGTTGACGCACAGATAATGGTCAACAGGTATTGGTTACCTGACTTGGTCTTGGGTAAGGGGCCAACACAATCTACCATAATTCTACTAAATAGTTCGTCAAAGGCAGGAATAGTTTGCAAATGAGCCTTATGTATCTTCTGATTGGGTTTTCCTACCATTTGACAAGTATGACAAGATCTACAGTATTTGGTAACATCACTTTTGATTTTTGGCCAATAGGAGTGAGTCAAGATCTTGTGATAAGTTTTATTAATCCCTAAATGACCAGCCAAAGGAGTTTCATGAGCCAAATTAAGTATTTCCTGTTTGTAAGCTTTTGGAACTACTATTTGATAGTTCACCGACCACTCAACACCAGCAGGTACCTCGGGAGGTCTCCATTTTCTTATTAGAATTCCATTTTTAATAAAATAACAGACAGGAACTTCAGTGGCTTCAGTCTCACTATGGCCCTTTGAAACAAACAGGAGATCTCAGGATCTTTTTCCTGTTCGACGACAAGTGACTGTCGTTTATCACCCTGATTAGAATAAAGAGAATGAGTTGTTAAAAGAGGATCACTATGATCAATACCTTCTGATTGATCCAAACAAGGAGTAAAAGTGACCTCATCAAAAGCCTGACCTATACACGTGTCAGATAAAGGAATGATGCCTTCATCAACATCATTCTCAAGAGCTTTCTTTGCCATAGCTCTGGTAACTGCACAAGCTCGAACTATATCAGGAAATTCTTTTTCAGTTGGATCAACTTTTTGATCCAGGCTTGTCAGTTACAAGTGGATTAACCACAACCTTGTTTCCAGCTAAGTCGTTGCCTAGCAATGAATGAATGCCCTCAACGGGTAAAACCGAGACTGTTCCGATTGATACAGGTCCTGACACTAAGTCTGATGACAAATTTACACAATGGAGAGGAATATTAACAAAACCGCACTCTAATCCCTGAATAAGAACACTTTCATTAGAAGAAGACTTCTCAGAAAAAGGCAAAGTACCTGACAAAAAATGACTCGGAGAAGCTCCCGTGTCCATTAAAATTTTAATAGGGATGGGATTGGCTGAATCACCCAATATGAATGTTTCATAATTCTCCATAATAAAATCAGACTGGGCTTTATTAGACCCAACAAATGTATTGCTTTCAATACATGACCATGACCTCTTAGAAATAAAAGCATTTGGAACAGGTCTGTCTTGATTCTGATGCCTATTTTTCAATTTGTAGCAATAACGTGTCCTTTTTTCTTGCAATAGGTACACGTCGGAAGAGACAAGTATCTAGAATCAACCTTCTCTGAAGTTGGATTTTTGAAAGTTGTACTAGTTTGAGTTTTAAAAGGGCTGGTATTAGGCTGAAATACATTTCTGCCAGAAGACTGTTGAATAGAAGTCTTGTTAACAAAATTAACTTTATGTGTCAAAGAGTATTCGACAGCAGCTCGAGCAGCATTCTCCAAGGTTTCAATCCTATGCTTATCGAGATAAGTTTTAACGTCACTATGGACACAGTTTTTGAACTCTTCAATTAATATCATTTGCTTGAGACTTTAATAATCTTGTTCGACTTTCTTGGCTAAGCACCATCTATCAAACACAAACAACTGCTCTTTTTCTCTAGCAGATTCGACATAAGTTTGTCCAGCTTCTTTTCTATAATTTCTGAATTTTTGCCGATAAGCTTCAGGGACTAACTCATAACCACTTAGAATGCACTCTTTAACCACATCATAGCCACTACTTTGGTGAACAGACAGTGAAGTGTAAATCTCACTAGCCTTACCAGTGAGTACACATTGCAATAACTGAGTCCAATGATCCCTTGGTCACTTTAAATTTTCTGCAACTTTTTCAAAATGAATGAAGTATTTGTCTACTTCTTTTTCTCTGAAAGGGGCACTAATATAATATTCCTTGCTAAATCAAAACTTAAATTTGGATTTGAAGTATGAAGGTGTTTTTCACTTGCCCGCTCTAATTCTTTCATTCTATATTGATATTCCCTTTCTTCCCTCTCTTTGTCATGTTGTAATTGCCTTTCTTTCTCCTCTTTGTCATATTGTAATTGTTTTTCTGTCTCCTCTTTGTCATATTGTAATTGTCTTTCTTTCTCCCTTTCCTGACTCTCTCTCTCTCTCTCTCTCTCTCTCTCTCTCTCTCTCTCTCTCTCTCTCTCTCTCTCTCTCTCTCTCTCTCTCTCTCTCTCTCTCTCTCTCTTTTTCATATTGTAATTGTCTTTCTTTCTCCCTTTCTTGAAATTCCAGCTTCTTCAACTCTAATTCCATCTTGAATTTTAATTCTAATTTCTTCATTTTTATGTCAGAGTCTGATGCAGACTTACTGACCGAAATCAAAGCACTTTTTTCCAAACAATTCTTTTCTACCAAATATTGGACCAAAATATTTTTGATATCTTGTTTCGTTAAAGAAGCCTTGACGTCAGAAAGATCATATTTTCTGGCAAGTTGAATCAACTCATCTTTTTTGAAAAGATCTAATTGCTTCTGAGTAGGATTAGAAAGAAATATTTCTACTTTAGATGTCATGTTAATACAAACCTGTCAATCTCACTAAAGACTTTTAAAAATTTCAAAAAACTAGGGGTATTCAAATTTAAAACAAAAGTTTTCTGAAAAAAATTATAGCCAAATTCCAATTTCGGACGAGCTCCCAATTTCTATGTTACGTGCTTAGGCTCGAATAAACAGTAACATAGAAAGAGTGAAAATAACAAGCTTGTAAAACTTAATAAACAATTTATTGAGTACAAATATTTTCCAGAAAAGAAAAAATAAACTTACGGTTTTAAGAATCAATTCCAAAATTAATCCAAAAATAATTCAAAATATTATCCACTGGAGAAATTGCAAAACTCCTGGTAATAAAATGTCCAAATAATTCTAAGTTCGAATCCCAGCGAAGTATCCAAAATGGAAGACGATATCACTTGATGAAGTCAGTTCTTGATAATAAAAGTATATGAGCACAATTCTTTTCCAGATAAATAACACAATAATTCCTCTTGATTCAAACGAATTGACATAATTTCCAGTACAAATTTATAATAACTCAAAAAGACAACTTAATATTCTAAAAGCCCAACTTCTACTGAATAGCTCGCTCCAAAACATAATTTATATAGCTGTTTTTACGTAAACAAGGAAGGGGTCACATGATCTTCTAGAAACTCTTAGAAATAATTTACTTTCAAAAACTCACGTACACACCTTATGACCCAACTAAAAATAGAAAGATGTTTATATAAAGCTCCATTTTGTTCTTAGAACCAACCAATCATTTTAAAAGCTTGTTTACAACTCTGAAACCAGGTCAGAAATGAGGTCAACACATGGTGTTTACTCTGTAAAGTACAGGTCACCCCCCTTCAATGAACGAATCTTTAAATTTAACATGCCAAATTTAAATCTAACAAACAAACAAAAATAAAAATAAATGTAAATGACTTATATCAAATATACGTAACAGTAATGTTGATTACAAAAATGACCTCATATTAAAGTAAAACCAACATATATAACGCAAATTATTATTTAATAGTTATTAAATATGACCCACCGTTCCGTTTGTCTAGATATTAGAGCGTCCGCCGCCAAAGCAGGAGATTGTGGGTTCGATCCCCAGCCAAGTCATACCAAAAACTTACAAAAATTATACTAACAGCTGCCTCGTTTGACACTCAGCATTAAGAGGTTAGTGTTAGGACTGGTCGGCCTGGTGTCGGATACTGTGACTTGGTGGGACATCGTTCTACATGTCTGCGGTGTGATACCCAAGTGCGAGACATCGCTATAAACTGTCTCACTGCAGACATCGTAGCGATATGACTGAACAATTGTTAAAGCTATGTTAAAAAATCCTAATCAAACAAACACACACTAAATGACCGCTTCAGTTTATAATTATGAAAATTAATACAGATAATGTAAATTTAAATAACAACAACGAATACAATTTATGAAAAAAGAGAACCACATATTGCAAACCAGCATAAAGATTAGGACTGGGGGAAAATCGACTTTACAAAAACTTGATTTTCTAAAACCGCTCCCATGGCCTAGGATAATGTGTCTGGGTGGGACATCATACTAAATGTATGTGGTATGATGCCCCAGCGCTAGGCATCACTATAAACTGCAACACTGCAGACATCGTAGCGATATGACTGAAAATGTTTTAAAGCTACGTTACAAATCCTAATCAAACAAAAATTCGATTTTCTAAAATTCACCTTATGACTTTTTAACGGATATACGTCTAAATACTTTTCAAGTTATGATACTGGCTATACCCTGGGGCTAACGTCAGTTACATATGTAACAAGATAACCGGGTTGTTTTTCGGATTTACAACAGAACAATTTTGATGGTTGTACAAATACAATATTTATTGATGAATGATTTATGTTTAATACGTGCGTATATAAGATCCAAATATTGGACTAACTGGCACAATCCGCACGAACCTGATAATGTAACAAATGTGAATACAAGTAAACGACATTGTACACTACAATGACAAACGTTAATGATTCCCAGTAATTCCACACGACGAAAGGAATGATGTGTTTTACTTCAACAGTAAAAAATGATTCACGGTAATTTCACACGATCAAAATAATGAGGTGTTTTACCCAAATAGTAAAATCATGTTTTCACTCAAATAGTGAAAAATTAGATACTTTACTCAAATAGTAAAATCATGTTTTCACTCAAATAGTTACAATTTAGGTAATTTACTCAAATAGTAAAATGAGGAATTGATGGACAGATATTATACAAAATATCTTTACACTCCCACAACATTGCGTATAACATTTCCCCCAAACTAGCCCACGGCGTGGAGTTACACAAAACACTCTGTCACTAGTATACTTGGCTACCAGTAACACTATACAGTCAATCAATCATAAGCACAGGTAGTCACCAACCACCATTGAATTTCTTGGTTCCTTGTTCAATCAAGCAATCGGCGCCCAACAATAGGTCAGCAACGCCAGATCACTTGCTACTCAACCAGCAACACACTGTTAATTCAGCTATACGGCTGATATGGTCAACTTCCATGCTCAGCTCTACATCTGGTACCTCGACGACTCTAATCAGCTGAAAGAATCTAACACCGTGTACTATGACGCCGGCATGTACTATAACACGTAATGACGTTATATACGGTAACCTATACGAATTACACTATCGGCATAACATTACAAAGTAATAAACAAAATCAGAAGTTAACCTACCTGTGTCCGATAAGAATCCGATGTACTAAACATTTCTTAATAAAATGTAACCTTTTTACCAATATACATATGTTAAGTCACACACAAGAAGCCTCAGTTACATAGGAAATATAGAAACATAAACGTATTAGTACAAATAGTTTAATGTATAATATACATAAGAAATGAATATATAACTTGCATACCTCTACAGCTGAAGATGTGCAAGTCCTTGAGTAGACTGTTCACTGTCAAGACGTTCGGTATTGTAAAAGATTTCGTCCTACGGTGAAATATTTATAAACAGACAATATAGACCTACATCGTCTGTGCGCTTGATAAATCGGTTTTCCCATCGAAAGCACTTCACATGTGCGGCATAGATCAAACCATATTCATTACTTCGAAATATTGTACAATATTCATAAATCAGCCGCGGGTATTGCTGTACAAAAAACAACGAAATCCTATTGCATGTGTTTAATAAATAAAGGGATTTATACAATTCCGTGGCAGCATATATTAATTTCTTTTTTATGACAGGTAAGTGTATATGTTGTTGTAAGACTAGGATCTCAATAGTTACGATGTTATTACCCAAGTTGGGGTAGTGGGTGCGTGGAAGACACACGAGCATGGCCAGTTGATCTAAGTATGTTATGAGCTAAAAGGCAAACAGTTCATGATTTAGTTGAACTAAAATGAAATATAAAATTTCCAGAGTTGGTATAATCTACGTCAATAGAAAACACACTGATAAGAGCCATATTCGTCTGATTTTAACGGAATAGAACTTCAAGGACATTTTAAATATACGTAACAACGGAGAAACGGAAAAACTAATACAATATTCTCAACGTTTCTTTCAAAGTGTGATAATACTAGTTAAGAACTGTATGAGGACTAAGATATATTAATCAGTTTATTCTGATTTTATTTTATGCTGTAACTTGCTATTCGATATATACATTTAGAGTGAGATTAAGGTTTGCACGTCATTTTGACAAGTTTTCAGAATGATATGAATTCAGTCTGACACCGTAACTGTCTAAATACAGCACTATACGAAATGATAAGCCTTTTGATTAACCACGAGGCAAAAAGCAACATAATGCAGTATGCAATATCGCTTCAAGAGGTGGTACAAATTGCTTTTTACACGGCTACAATCCAAAAGTAATCATACAAATAAATGATTGATTTACAGAGAAAGAAATTGCCAAGGGCATTTCAGAGCAAAAGCAATAAGACATAAATAGCATCGATGTCGTTGAACTCTGCCAGTTGCATAGTATTCTGACGGCAGAAAGTAATTTGTAATTTGTTCTGCACTCTTAATCACCGATCTCATAAATCCACCATGTCCAAAATGATTTATGCGATATATTAAGAATATGTTGGAACACGCAGCCATCGATTATGTTAAAAACTGTTAAAACATGCAACCATCGATTATTTTGGAAAATGTTAAAACAAGCAGCCTACATGTAAGATCATATTAAATTAAAAGTAATAAAACTGATTGGAATATATAACTAGAATGCCATATAACTGGCAACATTAGTGTCAAAACAACAAACAAAAATATCACACAAATAGAACGATTTATTATAATAAATTTTGTCGATAGAATGAATAGTTGAATACAGTAACCAAACATTTCGAGAGAAATTTCCTTTAAAATAAACCATCAACACTAAAACCTTCAGTGAAAGACTAATAAATACAATGCTTACCTTACTTTCCAACCATGCGGAATGAAAAATATATTTTAGTTGAGTGGAGCATGAGCTGTGATAGACGTCCTTTTTTGTCGATAATTTAAATTTCAAGACGTGACAATAGTCAGGGGGAGCATAGTGTCGTCCTACCATAACACTGAATGTTAGGAAGTGCAAGGAAATTACAGACGATATCGAAGTTATTATGTCCGATTATCAACGACATCGAAGTTATTATGTCCGATTATCAACGACATGGAAATTATTATAATCTCTTATGTTGCGTTATTAGTGAAACTGAAGAGTTTGATTTAAATAAAAATTAGATTATATTAATAAAATGTATGTTTGAACATGAGAGAGAGAGAGAGAGAGAGAGAGAGAGAGAGAGAGAGAGAGAGAGAGAGAGAGAGAGAGAGAGAGAGGTGGGGTGGGGTGGTTGGAAAAGAGAGATTAAATTATTCGCTGTTGCTAAATGATAATGTAGCATTATCTTCCATTATTTGCTTGCGAATCGTTTAATGGGTGGCATTTTATATTTATTTTAATTATTGTGAAACACATTATTTTAATCAAATTAGATGCTTGTGTATCCTTAATTGCAATATATTGGCGACATACGGGAGAAAATAAATATTTTGTTTGTAGGTGTTATCTTCCTACTGAAAAGCTATACCCAGAAACACAGACGAGAATAAAGTCAGGGTATTTTTCCATGACGAGGTATTATCAACGATACCTAAAACAAATGGCTACATAAAACAGGATGCTGAAACAAAATTAAAGATAAATAATGATTCACGGTATTTGTTTCTTAAAGCAACTTCCACAAGTTCATATGCTAACTAGTCTGTAGCATTTTTGTAATAATATGTCATCTGCTTATTGGTTCGTATAATCTTTTGGCTACCTAGACTGCTTATTGGTTTGTATCATCTTTGAATACCTAGACTGCATATTGGTTTGTATCATCTTTGAATACCTAGATTGTTTATTAGTTCGTATCACCTTTTGAATTCCAAGATTGTTTATTGGTTCGTATCATCTTTTGAATACCTAGATTGCGTATTGGTTCGTATCATATTTTGTATAAAGTGTGGTCTGTTTACTCGTTTATAACATCTTTTGAATATAAGGTCATCTGATGCCTCGCTTTTTAACATATTCGGAATAACATGTCGTATGTTTAGTTGTTTGTAACATTTTTGGAACAATATGTTGTCTGTTTACTTGTCTGTAACATCTTATGTTGAAATTGTCGTTAATGAATTTTGCATAATAGTGTCTAACCCATGTCACAAACTTGTTTACCTCTCCATCTCAGTAGACGCGAGCGTTTCTATGATGCATACTATTTCATTATGTAATTTTAGCTAAATGTTGCCATTTACTTTAAGTATCTTCCATTAGACGAAAAAGCTGTGGGTAATTGTAGTTAAAGGTCATTACAGAAATAGGTGTGTCACAAGGCGTCAAAACATTATTGTTAGACGTTCACAAGGCATTAAACCATTACTGGAAGAGATGTATCACAAGGCTTCAAAACATTACCTGAAGACGTTCACAAACGTCAAAACATTACTGGAAGAGATGTATCACGAGGCGTCAAAATTTATAAATCTGCAAAACATACCAAAACTCGAAACTCATTTGTTCATCACAAGAGGACAAACATTAAACAATTACTGATTAGGAAACTGCATAGCCAATTAAAGATTTGTTACGCTGTTTTTAAACTAAATCTGATATTTTTAAAATGTACGATACAGTAAGGATAGCACTATAGTATACAGTGTTTTAACTAAATCTGACGTTTATTTTTAAGTGCACATGTCGATAAAGTAGGGATAACCCTTTGGTATACTGTGTTTAAACTAAACCTGATATTTTTAAAATGTACTTGACAAAAAAAGTAATAATAACACTTTGGTATACTGTGTTTAAACTAAACTTGATATTCATTTTAAGTGTACTTGTCGATAAAGTAGGGGTAACACTTTGGTATACTGTTTTTAAACTGGATCTGATACTTTATAAAATAAACTTGACAAAAAGTAGGGATACCACTTTGGTATACTGTGTTTAAACTTAACCTGATATTGATTTATAAGTGTACTTGACAATAAAGTAGGGATAGCACTTTGGTATACTGTGTTTAAACTAAATCTGATATTCATTTTGAAGTGTACTTGACAATAAAGTAGGGATAACAATTATCTTATTAGACATAGGAGGACTATGTTGTAAGCATAGAAATATCGTACACAAACGGATGAGATAAATTTATGTGCCCAATTTGTTGTGTGCCTGACGCAGAACGGAGCTTGTCGTAGTTAAATATTATCATGCCTTATTATGTCATGTTGTTTGTCGATCGTGTTGGTTTGCGTGTACGATCTGCGTTTCCACACGATAACTTTATATCGAAACCACTCACAGGTACAAAACATAATGGAAGGCTTGCACTTGAGATAATGAAAGAAAAAAAAAATGGATTTGGGATAAGAAGGTCAAACTTAATGATTACGGGTTTCGAAAGAGTGAATATAGTTTGCTCTCATTTGCTTTAGTTGAAGACGTGTACCTTGAGAAATTTGGCACATAGCTTTAACTTAAGGCATACAAACATCGATTATGGATGCAGTAATAAATTGTATGTTAATGTCAGTGACGCAAAGGAGAGAATAATTTCCATCTGACAACCTTAGTTCTTTACAATGAACCTTGATAAAAAGAACGAGTGAATCAAATAATGGAAATATAATCAGTCACTTTTATCAATGACCACATGAGTGTACAAAAATGTGTCGATAGCATGCCTTCATATCAATTCGTGTAATCAGCATAAACAATATGGAACATAAACTAACGTGTTAGATTACAATGCAGAAAACCAGATGTAATATTAGGTTATGAAAATATATACGTGTGACAAATGACAATATGACAATAACTTTAAAACCAGATCAAATAAAAAGCGACGGAAATAAAATGACAGCTTAGATGACATTGGTATTAGATAAATGGAAAGCATACCGTAGATAACCTTAAAAACATATATAATTATCGATTAAGAAAAGGACTGGACGCAGCAGATAATGATAAGCTAGATGTAACAAGAACTTAGGAAATAACAGCGATGACTTTGAAAACAGATGTTAAGTTAGAGAATCTGTGTCAAGTGACGTCATTTTCTTTGAGACGATCCAATCTTAAAATATGTTGATATTCAGGTGTCTAGATGCTGTGATATAAGGAACGTTCA
Source organism: Unio delphinus (assembly GCA_029339505.1). NCBI lineage: Eukaryota > Metazoa > Mollusca > Bivalvia > Unionida > Unionidae > Unio > Unio delphinus. The sequence continues at coordinate 6,690,587 of JAQISU010000094.1, read as the reverse complement.
TATTGCAAAACGTCCTGAAATGTTACTGAATTCACGGGAAGCGTGAAATTGGATGATTTAAATCAAGAAGACGGACGAAATTATGTTAAAGAATATAGTTCAAGCCGCTGTATATACATAGTTTTTGTGAACAAATTACACAACATACGATACTTTTTCCGCTTCCTGTTCATGTCTATTACACGTAAGTCTTATACTTGCAAATATCTGGTCTGTACTGGTAAATACAATCCGGATGTGTGGATACGTCTGTGTCAACCAGACCGATATTGTCAAATATTGCTTTTTCCAAGCCAGTTTATATACTTTAAGAAAATAACAAGTTAAAGGATGTCATGTAGTGGCTTACATTAATTATTGCCCCACGGCCTAGTAAAATGATACGCATTAGCTACCTATACGATGTTTTCTGTGAGGCTATTCCAGCTGTGGCTTGTTTGGGGAATGCAGTTGTATTGGTAGGCATACATCGATGCTTGACCTAGACGAACAAGGGAGGACATGCTATGCTGGTCGTTTGACGCAGTCAGGAATGGTGATTTCTGCATTTTGCTGTCAGGCTTTGTAGAAACGGATGTTCCTAGCTGCAAGTTGTCTAGTTCGTAGGGTCATCAAAAGGACCGTTTCTGGTTCATTACGTGCCTCCTTAGCTTTTTATCTTAGTTCGTTCATTATTTTTCCAACATAAAGGTCTTCAGAAACTTCCAATCTCGGGAATGGTTAATTGTGATCTGTCCATAGTTGATAACCTGTCATGTTATACTGGTACGTACTAAACTGGATTCCTTTTCCTGATGACTCGCAGGATTTAATACTTTGAGGGACAGAAAGTCAACTGCCAATCACCCATCAAACAATGGAGATGTTCATCATAGTTGTTCGATCTCTTGATTAGACCTGATTTTGCTGTATTAAAAAAGTAATCTGCCTAATGTCTTAGTGTAGATGGTAATGGTGCTCCTGTGTAGATGATGTAACGGTAGAAATCTTTTTTCTAAGACGATTCCTTTTGGTAGCTCAAATCGTACCGGAATATTATTGTTGTCATGCACCGTTTACACATTATCTGTGGTGGTGCTGTATCTACCAGGTTTTGATTCATTTTTGCATAATTTCTTTCCGTTTTATGCTTAGCTTTATCAGCAGGCTTTGATGTACGGCTGTCTCAAACCAAACTGAAGATGGGCATGTATACCAGTTCACTCTTGTCCGTTGCTCAAATCGATTACATAGTTCAAGATAAGTATTTGTCATGACGATGGTATGCTAATAAATGATATTCGTATAGGTGCTAAAATGCTAAACGAAATATAACATGTTCCATTATCTTGTCACATGTACAAGAATATACATGTATACATATACATATACTGGTCTACAATAAACTGTTTGGTTTCAGTCATCTTAAAAGCTGTGATATTTACTTCTCTCATTCACATCCATTTCCACCAATAATGCATGTCAGCAACACCAACATTAAATTCCCACAATATTTACGAAACCTATATGTTACTCTGGACAGTAATCTTTATCGCTGCACGAACATATCATGAAAATATGCAAGGCTGCATATCTTGAGCCGAGACGCATCAGCTCCATTCGCAAATATATTTCAGATGATGCCACTAAAACAAGTGTTCAATAGTACTTTCACGACTGGACTATTGAAACTTAATTCCGCCTGGTTATGTTAATATCTACTCCAGAAACGTTACAAAGTTAAAAACACAGCTGCTCGGATTATCCTCAGAGTACCACGATCAGAGCACACCTCCCCGCTGCTCTGTACCTTATACTGGCTATTCATTCGAATCAAACACAACATTTGTTCTCTGTGCTACGTTGTTTCACTGACGGATTCCATTCCAACATACCTATCTGGCCTCACCCAGGTGTTCAGAACCAGCAAAATATTTACGCTGCTCTTCTGACAATCGTATTATCATTAATATCCACTATGAAAACAAAGTCATATGGACAACGTTATTTTGCATATTAGGGCCCAGCAACGTGGAATGAATTGCCGATTTAAATTAGACACAAAGTCACAGTGAATTCATTGATAAAGACAACGCCATCATGAGGACTTCACTGATAAAGACAACGCCACCATGAGGGCTTCACTGATAAAGATATCGCTACTATGATGACTTCATTGATAAAGAGAACGCCACTATAGGACTTCAATGATAAAGAGAACGCCACTATAAGGACTTCATTGATAATGACAACGCCATCATGAGGATTTCACTGATAAAGATAACGCTACTATGAGAACTTCATTGATAAGACAACGCCACCATGAGGACTTCACTGATAAAGACGACGCTACTATGAGGACTTCATTGATAAAGACAACGCCACCATGAGGACTTCACTGATAAAGACAACGCTACTATGAGGACTTCATTGATAAAGACAATGCTACTATGAGGACTTCATTGGTAAAGACAACGCCACTATCAGGAGTTCATTGGCAAAAACGACCATGCTATACTGCTTTACCATTGCTGTTATCTATTCTCCTTCAGGTGACTTCAACCGTGAGGTACATTTAATATGCTTCCTACTAAATGTGATGTAATCCAGAAAATCTTAAGGTGGTTGTTAATCTCAGTCCTTTGAGTCATTCAAACGGTCCTAGATGTAGTTATTGTGGGCTTATGTAACGATGGTACTGACAATATAGAAGTTATCTGAATCTCTTTTTGTCGGATCTGTTTGCCTTATGGCAGCGTCTTTATCTGCGTTTAATTAATCTTTAAATAACAATGGAACTCAAAGAAATATTTTGATATTCTCAATATTCCATATGGAACTTTAGTTTTTATTTTAGTTTGGTAAAATCCCCAGCTGTTTTTCACTGAACAGGCTCCGGAAACGTTGTTGAGGAAGTTAGTAAATTCGTTTTCTACATGTTTTTTGTCTTCACTTTTTTGTCTTGAATAAATATACATTCATGGGCTGTTTATTTGTAAATTTAGCTATTAGTTTTATATCACTAATTTATATTTCATATATTTATGGGTATATCCAATGTTGTTCAACTAGAACTAGGTTGGTGGTGAATACGTGATCATGCAGGTTGACGTTAGTTAGTTTGCATACTACTTGTATTAGATCGTTTATGTTAGAAAAATATGTCTTTCATTCAATTGCATTCCATACTGTGCATCAGGTCTAGCCATGTTATTATTCTAATTTATTTCTGGCTGATTATAACCTCCACACATATTATATTATATTATAGATTAATAGTGTTTGCTGTATTGAATAAAGACGTCTCTAGTTATTTCATTACTAGACGGATGCCTGTAGAGACATCCTATTAAAAGGATTAACTTCATACTTCCCTAAGGTTTTATCCTTTCTTACTACTGTAAGTTCTCTGCTGTGGTGCCACTGTAAAGGTGTGTCCACTTCAACATTTTGTCAGTGTGTTTCTATAAGGTCATGTAGAGTCACAGTCTTCAGTTCAGTCAACAAACTCTTGCAACTTACAGTGATCACACGGCTTTTGTTCTTAGTGTTCTGTCACTGGGCCTGCTGGGCAAGTTGACTCTTGTGTCAAAGTCGAAAGCTGATGAATGTAAATTTCTTAGTGCGTTAAATTAATTACACAAATATAGATAAACTGATATTTCTGGTGAAGAATGGGATTATGATAGTGATTAGTCTGCACGATAAGTATTCAAGAATATAACTATTCATTATTTGGAATGATTTATATTCTTCCATGGACATGTCACCACTCTTGACGTATCACACTTATGCTTCTGCTGCCCTCAGCATTGGCCTGACAGACTGAACATGGATACTTTGGGGTGAGGGTAAACAAGAGTATGAGTTCTTTAAAATATCGTGTCTTTATATATACCGAAATATTCAGTTTAAAATAGTCATGAGAACATTATTGAGGATTTGGATTGTATATGAGGACTTTGAAATATCGTGTCTGTATATATACCGAAATATGCAATTTAAAATAGTCGTGATAACAGTGTTATGGATTCTGACCGTATACTACTAATATAACTCGAGTGGATGTTGCTCTAATCGTGTGACACGGTAGATCTCGTCTATATGGTACTAACCTGATAGCATCACCCGATTGTCAAATGGTCTAGGGCGTTCGCATTTACATATCAATTGACATCTCATTCCTTATTCGCATGGGTTAGAGTCTGTGGATCGGCTAACGTGTGTATGAGAGAAAGCTTGAAAGTAGCTTCTTTTGGATAGGTCGTTGTACTCAAGGTTTTTACTGATTCTTCCTCCACCACGGGTGCAATGGATAGTTTTATGCACACATTTAATGCTCTATCCTCCTGTCTATTGTTAAGAAAATTATAAACAAATAAAATATACGTGAGGTCAACAAGGATATTTTTGGATAGCTATACTAAAACAAAGCATATGAATTATGAATGATTATTCACTTGAACTGACAAGTAAATGCCAGCTCATAGCAAACGAAGTTCATGTACCCAAACTCCAAATTTATTACTACTTTTGTAAACGTAGGAGTTTTTTTTGTAGACCATGTCTTGCTTACAGTGCAAACACAAGTACATTCCCTGCGTGACAATGCTTAATGCAATTCAAACTAGTTGCCATCCGGTCCGTATTTTAGATGCGCCTTTAAACCCTATGTCTGCTACTACGGGTGGCTAGCTTGTCTTACTAGCCATCTATTGTTATATCGCTGCCAACATACTGCAAATGAACTATGGGAGGTCTACAAGTCTAACATCAGTTTAAAGAACAACACTGTCCGAAACAACTAATTCACAAATACTGCCATGTCTTGAATTATTAAAGTATAATATCTGAGAAAAAAAATCACATCTTAATCTTACATTAAAAAGTTTGAAAGGGACCAATTTACAAAACTATCCCTGCCACCCAAATATAACGGTCTCCATGTATAACCTTTCACGTGATGAAAATGGCGTTAAACCCATAACAACAACTGCCATGCTATGATAAGAAGTTCCTCAAACCTTGTGACACTCTCGCGGTTGTTCTTCTGCAGGCAGAATTATCACTAGATATGTTCTGAACGGCTAAAATGACGAGTAATGTTTTGTACAATTCAATACTACTACACAATACTTGGAAATCTGCTTTCAATGTCAACAGTGGATCGAAATCTGCAGACTGCATTCTGTCTAAAATACTACATGATAAAACCATATTGCATAGGGATTTGATTTGATCTAAATAAACTGTCAAAGTAAAAGGCAAATATGCCAAAATAGTTACAAATTCTCACGTACCGAGTAAGAAAATCACGTTTTATTGAAAATATTTCCACGGGAATAAAACTCGACATCCTGGTTTTTTTTCTTAGGTGGTTTGGATGACTAAACAAATCATTCTAGGTCCAAACAACCTATATGTCATAGAAGAAGTCAAATATAGAATAATACGTTCTTAAAGAGCATTGCCTTGTATTGCTCTTATCTCTAGTTGATAAATTAGCACATTGATAATACATCTTATGGTGCAATCCAAATGCAAAGAACATATAGCGCCAGCATATCTAGGTTTATATTGTTTCTTCTTCAGATTACTCATAACTTGCTACATACACTCAAATCGGTCTGCGAATTATGTCAGGACAGATCTGTGTCTGCAGTTTGCTGATGAACTCGACTTATAACTGAAGAATTTCATTATGTGTTGTATCAGAAAGACTCTATATTGCGTACCATTAGCAATTAAAAAGTACATGAAAGTTAGATATAAAAAATCACTCTTACATATACTCACTAATATTATATTCCGAGTAAACTACACTTTTAATTCATATGCACTTTTGTTTTAATTTGATTGACATCGGATTTAGTTAGTATTTTGTTAATTTTTACTATTCTATCATTTATTTTATTTTTTTATAGCTGAAATTGCTTAAAAATTTCGCTTCCAATATTTACGTAAAGAACGTTATTTTTGTATGTACTGTAATGTTACAATCCCATCCTATGGACTTATTCTTTATGTTTCCAACGTAATTGCTGTGTGCCAGCATTGATGTTATTGTCTGAACTTCACAACCCTGAAACTTTCATAAGCTTTTACGATTTGTTTTCTCACATCAGACTGATTTTTCAGCAAAATATAGCAAAAATTAAAATGCTGCAACCACATCCCCACCTCCATTACAGTATGGCATAAAATGACAAATTAAGACAATTAGACCTTGACAGATCAACTAGTATTTGCGCAAGTTAGCTATGCTTAGTCTTTGCACATAGTCACTGTACATACCTAAACAATTTCTTGATTGCCTGTTCATTGTTCATACCTAAACCATCCTTGAGTGCCTGTTCATTGTACTTATCTAAATTATTTCTTGACTGCCGATAACTGTATATATCCAAACCAAAACTCTACATACCTAAACAATTTCTTGATTGCCTGTCACTGTGCATACCTAAAACATTTTTGATTGTCTGTTCACTGTACATACCAAACCAATTTATTGATTGCATGTTCACTGTGCATACCTTAACAATTCTTGATTTGCCTGTTCTCTGTACATTCCTAAACCATCGTTGAGTGCCAGTTCATTGTACGTATCTAAATTATTTCTTGATTTGCCTGTTCCGTACACATACCTAAACCATTCGTGATTTGCTTTGTTCACTGTAAGTACCTAAATTATTTCTTGACTGCCGATAACTGTACATATCCAAACCATAACTATACATACCCAAACTACATACTGAGATAATGAAACCTAGACAGATTAACTGAAATTGTTCCCAACATCAAGTCTTTTCACATATTCACTGTTCAGACCTAAACCATCCTTGATTGCCTGTATTCTGTAGTACCTTATTTCTTGATTGTAACAGTAAAAACCTTCACTATTTCTTGTTTGCCTATAAAGTCCATTTTATATTGATTTCCTAGCAACAATTTGTCGGATAAGAGTTGGCATAAAAAGGAGGCCACTGTAAACTCTGATGATGTCCACAAATGTAAATGAACTACATCATTTTTATATTTGCAGTTTACGCTTAACGGATAATCTTTAGCTTACAAACGTGTTTTACTTCTGTCCATTTTGTCTGACAAATAAGTACATAAAGCTTTGTTTGATAAATTATTACAGACAGAGATAAGGCCAAAGTTAAACACTTTCATCAATATATAACGTGACCCAGAATAGAATGCCATTCACTGCTACGTCGATTCCTTTACTCCTGATATAACGAGGCACAGAATAGAATGCCAGTCACTGCTACGTCGAATCCGTTACTCCTGACATAACGTGGCCCGGAGGAGAATGCCAGTAACTGCTGTATCGATTCCTTTACTCCTGAAATAATGTGGCCTAGAGGAGAATGACAGTGTAGGGACTATATATTGCATATCGTGGCGGAGTGAAAACAACCAGTCATTGCCGCATCGATTCTTTTACTTTTGATATACCATGATCCAGTGGAAAAAGATAATCGATGCTGTGTCGATTCGTATACTACTGAATTACCATGGTCGATTGAGGAAAAACGTCACTTTTGTGCTGAGTCCTTTACTCTTGATTCACGAAGTTCGCAACGAAAAAGCCAGTCTCCACTGTGTCGATTCTTTAAGCCTTCATTTACCATGGTCAAGAAGAAAAAGTCAGAACCTACTGTGTTGATACTTTTAGTCTTGATATACCATGATCGAGACAAAAAAGCCAGTCACTACTGTGTCGATTCTTTTAGTCTTGATATACTATGGTCGAGACGAAAAACCAGTTCCCACTGAGTCGATTCTTTTATTCTTGATATACCATGGTCGAGAAGAAGACGCCAAGCCCTAATGTGTTGGTTCCTTTACCTTTGATATACCATGGTAGAGAAGAAAAAGCCAGTCCCTACTGTGTCGATTCTTTTACTCTTGATATTCCATGGTAGAGAAGAAAAAATCTAGTTCCTTATGTGTTGATTCTTTTATTCTTGATATACCATGGTTGCGAAGAAAAAGCCAGTCCCTACTGTGTCGATTCCTTTACCTTTGATATACCATGGTGAAGAAGAAAACGTCCGTCCCTTATGTGTTGATTCTTTTAACCTTGATATACCATGGTCGAGAAGAAAAAACCAGTCAATGCAGTTGTGAATCCTTTTCTCTTACTATGTCCTTCTTGTTGTCGAATTTAGTTCCTTTTTTGAATAGCTCATGACACTAATCCATTTAGAGTATGCACTAGAATGGTTGTAAATATTTTGCATCGTGAGGATTGTATATATACAAATTCAATATTTGTTATTCGATAATGAACTACAAGACAAAGAGAGAGAGAGAGAGAGAGAGAGAGAGAGAGAGAGAGAGAGAGAGACTATATATCAATGAATGCTTTATTTTATTCACCCGTGAATGAACGTATGTATTTGTTAAAAATATTTTCAACACTTATTCTATTTGCAGCAGATTGGAGAAAATATGTCATTATTTATTTATGTTATGAATTTATGTTCCTATCTCTATAAGTACTAAGATTTCTTCGTCATGGTTTTTTGCATCTTGAAAGAAAACCTAATCATATCCTTTTATTTGTTTTCAATTTGTTGAAGAAGCTTAATTCTTTGTCAAGTAATAACTTATAATTTCATTGGTGGTCATTGATTTCCCAACAAGAAATTAACAAATAAGAGAAATGCTATCTAGTTGTAAGACTCAATTATGTCAGCATTTTAGTTTTTGGATTGATGTGTTTTTAGTCATTACTGTGAAAACATAAAGTGTCGTTACCCATTCTTCGGTTTGAAATATTGCCCAAGGGAATAATTTTTAGCCAAATTAAAGACCAAAATTAAAAATGACAACCTTAATGAACTCAATTTTGCTTTTATTAAATTTTGCCTTCGCTATCTGCATTTAATTTCCTTTAGGTTCTACTAATTGAATCATAAGGAACTATTTTTAAATGCTGTTAGCATAAAGAATGATACAGATCCATGTTGCAGTTAAAGCATGGTATATAATTGACAGTAAGCCTATATGCTGGGTCTCTTTCAGTAGAAATAATTGAAGTTTCCAAGGATTAAAACTTAACTCTTAATATGCACACAACCGTGTACAGATTATTAAAAGCTATTTAAAATTCAAAAATAAAACTTTAGTAGCCTTTTCTATTACAATTTTCTCTTTTCAAGATGTATTTAGATTTCCTAATACGTTTGAAATCATAACTAAAACAAATGCATGATAAGAGTCAAAACCGTGTATTTGTATTGCAATCTGATTAAAATCAGCTGTTACGTACAACGCCACTAACATCTGAACTAACTCGATACGGGGTCATGTCCAGGCGACCTTTGCATGATACATACTAATTAAAATTTCCACCAATCGGATTGGACCTTTCATACATCAGTTCGATAGCGAAGCAAACTGGACTTCTGAGCATCCTTTTTGTGATGGATTTTCGTTTCGGCGAAGGCAGATTTAAGAGTAAAGTTTTTGAAACAGTTTCTGCGGATTCTTTTAGCATTTTCTTTACCTCTAACACTTCTTTTTCTGACCTTAACACTTTTTCAACTGATCTGTAACATTTTTGGCACACTCCACTTTCGTCATCTGCAGCGATTCTTACTTCAGTAACTCGCGCGATGTTTTCCACTCGTTCCGAATTTAACTTAGTTTTCTGTCCAGAAATTTCTTTTTTTATCTCGCTGCCGTCTTCAAGCCTTTCTATCTGGATGAACGAAAACCCGCACAAAATATCAAATATTTCCAAGAAAATACGTTTTTATTGGTGTTATGATTTGCACCGAAGGGGTTTCCATTTTCTATTGTCTTTCGATATCTCTCGGTTTCTTTCTATCCGACACGATGTCTGCCAAATACTATTACTGGTTTGCCAGTCGCGTTTTGATTGGTCAGTGCAAATGTCGCCTGGACATGACCCCGTATCGAGTTAGTTCAGATGTTAGTGGCGTTGTACGTAACAGCTGATTTTAATCAGATTGTTTGTATTGTACACTATACGTACATGTAACTGCATTGTGATATTTTTATACGAGTTGAATCATGTTTCTTTACAAATGGATGCCAAAGAAAATATTGATGGCTGGAAATTCAAAAGCAGAAGTTATAAAAGCAGGCATCGTTGATATTACGGTACATTGATCAACTGTACTACAGCTCATAAATCTATAATATTACAGCCCAAACATATATTGTATTACAGGTCTTATACTTATTTTATTCAATTATGTAAGTCCATATATATATATATATATATATATATATATATATATATATATATATATACAACAGCCGAGATAGATCTATTATATACATATTACATTACATCCTAGTAATCTATTACATTACAGCATACATATTTATGATACTACAGTCAATATATTTAATATATTACAGACCTGGCTGTAAAATCATCTTAACAGGTGATATTTTTTGTCTCATTTGATTGGGGTGTCCCGTCTACCAGATTCTTGATTTTTTTTAAATTCTATTATTATATTTCAATAATTTTAAAACAGTACACAACATCTATATCTATGCAAACCTACGGTCAGATAGTCTTCGTCTGAAATTTATATAACGATAAAACTGATGAAATAAAATATTATCTACCCCACTTTTTATGAAAGTGTGTTTAAGATGTCCACATATTTGTCACGAAAGATGTGATCACACCAAGATTCCAAAGAAAGTATTTGTGTAGAAACTTCTTAGACCTAAACAATAGGAAATGTTGACCTTCTCTTCGTCATAGTGACTTTGGAGGTGTTATTTGATACAACAATGCTTTTAAAATTTGGTACATTTCTACGTGATTGTGAGAGGTGAGTAGATTCGACACTATCAGAAAGGACTTGTTTTGACACTATCGTATAGAGAGAAAAGGAAAACCAATGTGATGTTTTTTTTAAAACTTAAAACAACATTATATTAGAAACATAATGTTATTTTAATTTTTTTTTAAAAAAACATAACATTGGTTATGATCTTACATAAAGAAAACTGGCTGACTTGGCTGAGCGCATCGACACAACATCCACAGCATACGGTATGCAGATTAACATCGAAAAAAAACTGATGATAAACAACACCAATGACATCATGGCAGAAACAAAGGTCAGTGGGCAGAAGCTGGAAAGAGTCGAAATTTTCAAGTAATTGGGATCCATTATCACAGATGAGGGCTCTACAACATAAATAATTTGAAGGATTGTCCAGACAACAGCAGCAATAACAAGGTTGAGACCAATATGGAAAGATATCAACATCTCTTTGCTTCCAAAATTAGGCTGGTGCGCTCGATTGTCATATGTATCTTTCTGTATGCTTGTGAAACACGGACCCTCACGTCAAATCTACAAAGACGGATTCAATCCTTCGAAATGGGATGCAACCGCAAGGTCTCGGGCATCTCATTACATTGACCACGTAACCAACGAATAAGTCCACAACAGGATCTAACGAGCTATCAGATCATATGAAGACCTCTTGACCACTGTACAACAGAGTAAGCTGAAGTGGTATGGTCAGTTCTCAAGATCATCTGGACTGGCAAAAACACAATCTTGTAAGGAACAGAGCGAGGGTGCGAACGAAGAGGCACACAGAAAAACAGGGTGTCACCTCTAAGTCCTAACAAGCCATATATGCTGTGATGGGGCTAAGAAGTGGTAACAACAAAAAAACAAAGGTTGGAAGACAACATTAAGGAGTGGACAGGCATGAGATTTGGAGGTTTCCAAAAAGGCAGTAGAGAACAGGGAAATATGGAGAGAATTGGTTGAAAAGTCAACTGTGGTGAACCAACGACCAATTGGATTAAGGGTTTGATGATGATGATGATGATGATGATGATGAGTATTATAATGACAACAATAGTGAAACAGTTACTAATAGCCAATTCTTAGCATTAATGCATTTCCCTAATTACGATGCATAAATATTTAACAAGGGTAGAGCAATCATTGGTATTCTATATTCCATAATTTCACACAATAAGAATAAACAAGAGTAGCAACGATTGAGAATGTCACAAATACTAACTCGAAACTAAGATTGCAATGCTTTTAGATGATTTACTGTTAATTAAACGTTGTGTTTAATTACTAATATTATTTTTGCCAGATACATCGATTTTACATCGATTTTACATGCTAGTGAAATATTTGGCCAGTGGAAGTTGAGATATTTGCGACAATTTAATCTGTTTGCATTCATGCATGGAAATTCAAGATAGTTTCTAAAGAGTAGATACATTTTATCTTTCTTAAAACCACCGATGGACGTCATTCCCAGCGATATAATAATTGGACAACTCTGATATATCCAAACGTTCCTGAAAACACATTAGTTTTAATCTTAAATGTAGTCGTAATAATGTGTTTTCAGGAACGTTTGGATATATCAGAGTTGTAGAAACAAGCAACGCAATAATCTAATTTAGAAGTTTTAGGCTTTATCTACCGTGATAGCTTTTTTATACTATTCCTAGTTTTCTTTTATATTTTTCCTCTTTTTTGCCAGTGATTTTTTATCAAAGTTGTCGCTCCGAAACGAATGGTCGATTAACTAATAATTTATCAAGTGCTTACAGTTTCGAATATTTATAAAAATCAAACATAATATATTTTGTTGTAACAAAACTCATATTTTTCATTACGACGAGATTTCCCAGCCAATGAGTCTGATCTGACTCATTGATTGCCCAATTACTGCATGACGCTGACAAATTACTGAATTTTCTTTTCAGAGATAGACTTACTCGCTGGCTCATGAAAGCGATACAAATTGATAGTTTTATCGTCCCAATAAAAAGGAAATCTCAGATTGAGATGATAAGTCTATTTAGGACAAGTTATTGGTAAATAATTTCGGGCCCAAAGTAAAACCCCAAGTAGTATTGAGGTAACTGTTTCGGCCAGTTGCTTAGACTCGGTGGTTCAATTGGAAGAGCACATGATTGGTAATCCATGGATAAAGGATTCTAAACCCGCTTAGGTCAGCTGATGTTTATATTATCGTGTGCTTTTAGGAAATACTTGTAACTATAATGTTTTCAATATGATAAAGGAAATCATGTGCTGAATAGTCAGTTGATAACCAGTGGCCAGATGTTAATTCCCAGCTATATCTGCTTTCTCTAACATTGACCTCACTCATGTTTCACATCGTATTTGTCTTCTTAACTGGTTTAAGACATGACATTAGTAGTTGGGTATAGTGTACAATGGCTATCATTTCTTAGAAGATTTTTACATGGCTGCCAAAACTTAATCAAACTACAAAACGGAAACCATCACTCTGGCTTTCAGTCAATAAAGTATGATCGCGAAGAAGTTTTCTTTGTTCCGGGAATTAGCCAATCAGAATTCATTACGTTCAAAACTGACATATACAGGCTACAGAATGAGCTTAGCAAAATTATGCCCACCTATTTAGCGTTTCACGGTCGTTAGAGGGTACACGATTTTAAAAATTGGGAGGTTATATTCTTATTTCGAAACAAACGCACAATTAAAGCGATAAATAAATGATAATATTTTTGGCGCCAAGACGGTCGGTCAATTTCTCATTTGAAGGCTATTCGTTTTTTTTTAATTTAATATTCGTTTGTTTGCATGTTGCTTGTTTGCATTTGTTCGCTTGATTTTCTATATAACTGACTGAATTTTCGAAAGGATAAATGGGCTTTTAAGTAAATATATCATAGAGAGAGAGAGAGAGAGAGAGAGAGAGAGAGAGAGAGAGAGAGAGAGAGAGAATATTATCAGAATTTTGTCTATTCTAATATTATTTAAGAGTTGCGATGGCTCTATGGTTTGGTTGTTGTCGGGCGCACTGCCATTACAATAATATGTACTACGTTCACTACAAACCCATCAACGATTCCTTAATTTACGCCGTAATGAATTGCATCCTATTGCTATGATAATTTCATAAGATTGATTTGATAATTTCATAAGAGTTATCCAATTTTGATACGGAATAATGTATTGAAAGGAAGCAATAAACGGTACGTCAACAGTATCAAGAACACCGGAACACCAAACAAGAACAGAATAACAACAAAACCAAAAATATCAGGCACAACAATAGAAGCACGAGCAGAAACAGCGACAACATGAACAACACAATTCAGTGAAAACAACACAAGAGACAGCATGAAATAACAAAGAAGAATTATTTGCAGCAACACAAACACTGGAACAAGAACAAGAACAACAACCACAAAAACAAGAGAACCTTGTATAAAACCAAAAGCGGTAGCAAGGAAAGCACCACAAACGGAAGAAAATGAAACAACAGAGAAAACTACAATTAATAAACAAGAGAAAGGAATGAAAATGAGAGTCAGGAGAGAAACAAGACAAAAGGAAGAGAAAAAAGATGGAAAACTACTTTTTGGACCTTGAGTTATTATAATCCTAAAGTCAAAAAGACAAAATAAGATCCGCACGGACTTAATTGACTTGGATATTAAAGTAATTCAAACAGAACAAACAAACGTTTTTTTAATAAGAAGAAAAATAACTTGAAATTGAAAACACATATAGCACGCACCAAATATTTAACGTTAAGCTTCTGCAACAATACAAGTAAGAGGTCTCCTTTAATTGGTCTGTAAAGATCAAACGAGGGAAAACCCCACCCCGAAAACTGAAACTCAATACTAGAAAAAGTATGAGTTAGAAATACAATATAGCATATAAAATATGGAACTGGCTGGTGGCATGAATACAAACCCTTTAAACTGATGTAAGCGTTTTTTCATTGGTATTGTCGCTTCAAGTAATTTGCACTGGTATTGGTACATTCGGTATGTCTTGGTTTTTAGCCTCCATATGACCTCATCACCAGAAACGGCTCTACCAACAACGAAAGAAATGGTGAATCATTTTAATTAACTAGTACAACAAAAAAGAGAAAAAATGTGATATAAGGAAATAATGAATTAGACATTTTTTTATTAACAACAAATGTTCATAGGCAACCTTTGTTGTTCGATAAAGCAACGTTGTAGCCTGATAACTATACTATAATTAATGGTCTCCTGGGAGAAAAAGTATATATGCCAGTCCCGTTGATAATAGAAACGAAAAATTATTTATTTCATTACGGAATTTATATTTATTTATTGTTGTTGGTTAATTTCAATACTTCAGACGAACTCCAAAGCAGTTTGTTTCACTAAATCAATAACAAGAATGAAACAATAACTGTTTTGTTCATGGCGCTTTTTATAAGCTAAATATGTACATGAAAGAATCCAAAAGATGGAATAATTGCAAATGTTGCTGCAAAAGAGCAATGTTGATGAACGCTTGATACAACTCAAACATTCACATATTTTCGACCACAAATCGCACATTATACATCATCAACTACAATTCAATTTTGCCCTGGTATTGCAGAGATAAACGTTAAAAGGTTAGAAAAAAATCTTAGATCGCTTGTGATGTCTTGAAACTAAACATTAATATTTTCCTGACAAAAATAACACCGAACAACACCCTAATTACTAAGATGCATATGTACTAGATTCTTTGACTGATAACAACGGTGACAAAACTGTATTGACATTAACCTTATAAATAACTAAATTACCAGTTCTTCTGATCCAATAAAAAATATATGATGCAGTTAATTCAATTTGTGTACAGAAAAAGCGTTGATAATCAAATATGAAAAACTCGAGAGATAACAATTTGAAAGACATTGACGAAGAGGGAGACACGTGTACAGCAAATTAAAATCGCGACTGAAAAGAGTGCTAATAAAAAGGTGACTAAGAGTAAAATACATTTGTTAGATGCACATGAATTGTTCTGATATATATAATGGAAACACACACACACACACACACACACATATATATATATATATATATATATATATATATATATATATATATATATATATATATATATATATAGTGCTTTAATCCCCCCTCCAACTGCTATTAAAGCATTGCAAACCGTAAGATAAGGAACACATGATTTTCCTAACATCAGAGATTATTTATAGCCATCCGAAGTAAAGAATAGATGATGTGGCGGTGATATAAAGGTAAACAAATCTCTTGAAAGCAACGGTAATTTACGATCATAACTTGAGCAATTACAGAAAGAAGTTAATAATGAAATCAAACAGAACGATCACGAAATCAAACATGTAATGAATTATTTTGGCACGAGAACTGCTGATATGATTAGAAAGGTGAAAATAAACACTAATATATTGTCCGAGTTTCGTGAAAGATTGGTTTAACAAAAGTAACGGTAAAAATAGAGGATGCCAAAAATCGAATGTTGATGAACGAGACAACGAGTATAACTATAAGAACAAACTTAAGTGTAAATTACAAGTATTGTTATTAATCAAAATGATTCAAGATGTTACATTCTCTGAGTTTTGCAACAAGCTGATTGCAGTTGTTTAACAATCTAAACTGATAAAAAAGTGCATGTTCTTCTAGAAGTGTCAAATATTTCGGCGTGATAAACTGTAATACTAATCTAAATGGTGAAACAAAAAGCATTATTATACAACCGTATTGAAACGTTAATCATAGCTAGAAAGTAAACAAAACTAACCAATAAGTAACAATTGTCACTGTTACAGCTACATACATTAAAAAAAATTAATGGAATACGTAGAAAATATTGGCATGCTTAATATAGCTAGAAAATTAAAAGAGGAAATAAATACAAATAGGGTTCATGATGAATCCATATTAATACCTGAATATACAACATGTCTTAATTTAAAAATAAGCAGGAAAGAAAAGACCTTTTGAAAAAGTTTTGTAACTTGGGGAATAAAAACATTAAGCTGTTTTATGCAAACTGCCCTAAACAGGAACATTCTCTGTGGGTGCGTGGGGAGGTTTACAAAGCAGGAAAGGGGCTTATGGGACGATTTTTCTCCCTGGTTTAGGGCCCTGCAAAGCAGTCCGAAGTTTCGGTATTTTAAAAGTTTTCAGTGTATGGTTTTTATCACCTTCCTGTAAAGGACTCTTCATCTAGTTAAC
This sequence comes from Unio delphinus, assembly GCA_029339505.1. Taxonomy (NCBI): domain Eukaryota; kingdom Metazoa; phylum Mollusca; class Bivalvia; order Unionida; family Unionidae; genus Unio; species Unio delphinus. Next base: position 6,673,567 of record JAQISU010000094.1, on the reverse strand, counting down.
GTCAACGTTCCCATTGTCTAGAGCTCATTTTATTTAAAGCTACTTTTCTTCTTTCCGTCCCACCCCTACACCTTTTCCTGCTAAAGAATTGACGTCAACCTGACCTTGTACATAGATCTACAGAAGTCGAGTCGTCGAGTCTGTGACACTAATGGTCTATCGACGGTTATTTCTGTCATAATTAGCAAGTGTTGCTTGGCGAGATCGACACAAGCATTTACCGGCAATCAGTCCAAAGGTCAGAAACGTGACAGAATCGGTTACATGCTTATCAGATTGCCTAACGACTTTCTGTCGCCTAATATCAACTTGTGTAATTAGTAATGGGAAATAATAGATAACAAGGGAACGATGTCAGTCATACAGTTGGAACCGGAAGTGTGATATCGGAAATCAATGATTTTCTTGACTTTTGTGCCTTCTGTTCTATGTGTCTCATATTATTTACAGTTCTTTTCTTCTTTTTTTTTACAAATAGCTGTTGCTTCGTATTTAGAAATTCTAACACACTGATAGCAAAGGGTCTCCAGAGCAACCAAACCTAATGGAATGGTAAAATAACATGGAACAATAAAAATAAACCTAGAATAAAAGAAATACATCAAGGTATAAACATCAAGAGTTATATTAACTACCAGTTATACAATCAATAAGGCAAGCGTCTTACCTCTCTTTTTTCTCTTATGCTTCTAAATTCTTCCTTCTATATGACCCCATTGACAACATCTCATAACTGAGTTTAATATTACGAAGGTATTATAGGCCCCTAAAAAACGCGATACCGCTGTGGTTAAAGTATAACCACTAACACGCGCCCCTAACTATGGACCCAACTAGAGTGTATGAGGTAGTCTCAAAACCAAGACTATCAGGTCCAGCGACACAATGTTGCAACTAAAAACCTCATCATATATGCATAGGTTATGACCCCAAATTAGATCTTATAAGGTAGTCTCAAACCCAAGACTATCAGGCCCAGCAACACAAGGTTGCAACCAAAAATATGCTAATTTAGAAAATGACCTCAAATTCATACACTATAAAGATAGTTAACCCCAAAACTATCAGGCCTTGCAGTAACTTAATAACATCATGCATTAACTAACAATGCAAACAGTTGTCATATGGGGTTATATATTCTACACAAAACAGCACAAAGAATTCCAAATTGATAGGGAAAAATACGGAAGCAAATTGACGAGGGAGCAAGGATGTTTAGAGTGAGAATCCAAAATAAGACACCCAAGATGTATACAGGGAATCATCGAGTGAGTACAGGGTCAAACAAGACACTCAAGAAGTATACAGGGACCAACCACAGGAGCAGAGGGATAATCGGTCACTAACAAGTGATCATGGGATTCTCCAAAAAAAAATAAAAAAAAGTCCCTTTTAGGGCTATTGTCTTTCATTGCCTTAATAGGGTCTTCCACTTGGTTACGGAAACCCTCCTTGACAAGCTCTATCCAAAAAGCCTAACTTGATCATTTTCGGAACCACCGCTCAAAATTAACAATCTAATCCTCTCTGACAGTGGCTACCTTTCAAATGACGTTTAGTCATATCAGCAAAAGAAATTGTTAGGGACATATAATATGTACACTTTTGTACTAGAAGATTGGCATAAATAGGAACGTAATTTAATTCTTCAACTCTATCATTTGATGAATTGCATCGGTGGCTTACACAATTTTTAGCATAGGGAAATCCACTAGAAGAACTGGATTGAATTTGGAATAAGCGTACGTACTTTCGATTGGTTGATAGGTTGAGTGCGTGATGGGTCTATTCCCACTCACCCAGGTCTAACATTCATATCATTAGCCCCTTTTTAGGGGCATGATATGACGACCAAATTAAATAGCGCACTCTGTGCGCATAAACACCAGGAAGATGTGACACCATTCCATCTTCCTGGATAAATTAAATCACTGCCATGTAAATAAATGGCAGTGCAAAATAGTGAACATATGACCCTAGTGGCCGGTTTTACTTTAAATAGAACTATTCATTCATTCAAAGAGTATGATAAGGTTTTATTAGTGGTATACTGCATAATTATATTGCACTTGTAATTTATCCTTGTATTATTACACTTGTAATTTCACCTTGTCTTAAACTTGCAATTCATCATTTATATTACACTAGTAACTTATTACAATTGTAATTTCTCCTTGTATTACAATCGTAATTTCTCCATGAATGCAGGCCGGACCTTACAGTGCAATCCTATATTAAATCAGAGTGAACATACTATCTTAGGATTTTTCATTAGAAGAACATGCACAACAATAATAAAACTAGCAATCTTTTTATACAAGATGTGATGGTATTATAAATTTAATTAGATATAATAAGATTCTTTTTTTATTTTTTAAAACCGTTTAAATGTTTGATGCATAGCATAAAAATGAGTGAAAATAATTTCTGCAATAGACATGAAATTTATAATTTTGCACTGCTAAACTGTTTGCCAGTTGTAGTTTTGAATAATGCTAATTATCTAACGCATAAACAAAATACATCGTGACTAGTTTGAACGGTTTGATCATAGACCGATAAAAAAATCCTGATTTGAAATAGCTTAGCAGAAATTGCCCGTCACATCTATTTTGAATCCTTTCTCACTCAAGAATTGTTCATTGTCAAAAATCACCCTGTTCATTGTAATTGTTTTTATTTTTAAAGTGAAGATTAGCACCACTTTTCAGTTCCATTTTATTATCGTGGAAATTATTTCTAAATTCTAGAGCGACGGTTAATATTGTGGATAGAGTAATATTAATAAATTGTAAAATTAGTAAAAATAATAAAATAAACCATTATCTATAACGGAAGTGTTAGGATTGAATTTTTAGTAAAATTAATAACATTGATATTTTCTTTGAATTGTATTAAAGTAATGTTTTATTTGTTTATATTCTAAAAGATATTAAAGGTAATTTCATTTGTTTTTGTAACACAACTATATAGAATAGGAAGGGTTGCTGAGCAAGTGGAAAAAAGGCAATGTATATAGACATACTGCATAAGACTAATAAAAATAACTAAAACTTGCCAATGTACAGAGTTGTGTGGAAGCATATAACGAAAAACATAATACATGCTATTTTACAGACCACAGCTACAGTTCTAGGTTCCATCAGTAAAAATATGTTTCTAACCTAGTTATTGGCATAAATCCAATTCGGTTAATGAAGGTGGAGTAATCTCTCTCTAAGAAACTTCTGGACGATACAAAAACAAGATGGCTTCCAACTAACGGATATCTATATTTGGTCTGACGTCGTTAAACAAATATAAATAACTACAAAGTTAAGTCTTATGACGTAAATAAGGTGGTTTTCACCTGCTGAAACTGGTTCTTACCGGTTGGAAGAGTTAGTATTTTTCTGTCTGATGCGTAGAGGGTATGACCTTGTCTAACCCTGAATCTGGCCGAGTATGTATAAATACAGATGCGCATATCAGGTCAGATTAGTTCTACGTATCAGCAGAAAATTGACGTCTACCTCTTCATTTCAGGTAAGGAACTGTATGTTATAACTTCTTTTAGGAATAAGTATTTTTAATGATTGAGATTTTAATGGTAAAATTCTTTTGTGTGCAAAGAATTGCTACTGAATTCTTTTATTGATAATATATTGTAATGGAATGTTTAAATGTTTTAAAGAATTATTATTTAATTATATTTATGTAGTTTTTATTATAAAGGTTGAATTCGCTACCAACTTCATGTTTTGATTTAATGATTGAAATAAAGTATTCCTTAAGTAAGAAAGAGTAATATCTAGCAATATATTCTAAATCAATATTCTTAATATTCTATTTTAAAATGAGTAGAATGCATTAACTGTTATCACATTTAATGCTTTTACTATCTTGAAATTGATTGAGAATTAACAAGTGTATAATATTCTAAGGTGCAGAAGTTATATGAATAAAATGAAGTTGGAAAGCTTAATGATAAAAATGTAATATGTATTTTATGAATTTTTATTATAAAGCTTTTAGATGTGTTTCTAGAATGTAGTAATATATATGTGTGTTGATTACTTAAATAAAGTTCTACGTATCAGCAGAAAATTGACGTCTAGCTCTTCATTTCAGATGTAGCTGTCTTATAATCGCGGCGACACTCTTTTAAGAGAGTCTGAACTCTTTCTTCTCTCTCTCTCACCATGGATATCGACGCTTCCTAACTTACGAGTAATTCCTTCTCATAACAAGAAATGAGAAGAAGGTTATGAAAAGCTAATCACAACCCACATAACAGAAATAATTTCATAACAGAAGAGCTATTTTATTTCTAGTCACATAGTTATATACGTGTTGGCATCTTTCCCGCCCAAAAATCGATCGAACAAAAACATAAAACAAAAGCTTGCCTGCTTTCAAGAACGATCCTGTTAGAAATTAGTTTACACGATTGATGTTTACTAAATCGAATTGATGTTTCAGATAAAATGTACAGTTAGATTTATTTGTCATCAATCATCATTGTATTTGATTATTCCGTTTACAGAAGTCAGTGTGAAAGCCAAAAGGGAATAATACCATATTAACTAGCCTTTTGATAGCATTTATCTCCTCCTACATGATTAAAATGTTCCTTTTTATATTGTTTAAATTTAAAATATTGCATATAACTTTGTTTCTAAATTACAAATTCATACAATTCGGTGTTCACTTTTTCTTCTTAGATATTGATGCTCAAGTTACCGTAGGACTGACCCACAATGCGTTCAGTGGTCTAAATAACTTAGGTATATGGAGTTAATTAGGTGTTATCAATTAAATTAAGTCACTGCTTACATGAGAATACTCGGTTCTCATGTGTGGCAGGCAAGTCGGTGAAGTGACGTTGGCATCAAAGAGAGTATAAGATAGCATTTGCATATGGAAAATAAAGGTGGAGTATATTGAAGTATTCAAACGACGAATCGCAATCCCATCTTCTTTTAGTAATATGGATTCTTTGTACCTAAACCGGTTATAGTATATACTTGATTGAAGGATTTCTTTAATAAAAAAACTCTGTCGCTGTACGTTTAAAGACTAGAGTGTTGTCTAGTACTCTTGCTCAAACCTATTGTCAATTTGAATCCCAAAACTTTTAAAATATTCTAAGTACAAATACTACTGTATTACAATCTTATGCTTTGAGCTCGAACTTGAGTTTAGTGTCAAAAAACATTAACAGAGTACCTGACATAGTTACGAATCAACACATTATTTCAACGATTTGGATGAAAATAATTTTGATCCTTTCTTAGCTTGCGAATGAATCTAATCTTTCATCTCTCACTCCATGCAAACAGTGTAATTTTAAAATCCAAGAACTAGTAGCCACTCATAAAACCGAGTATCTCTTTTGAGACAAGTCTTTCCTTGCATGGATCTAGACTGGAAAACTTTGAAAACTCTATTTCATGTCCATACGAAATTTAAACATTTCGATTATTTTCTTTTTTTAATCTAAAACATTGTTTTCTTTGTTCAAGTGAATTCTTATACTGGTCACAAAGACGTTGAACGATTTCGATCTCCCACGCACAAACGCTCTGGTGACCAAAATGGCACTCGCCCCTTCAGCATTTCAAAACGCACTCCAATTCAAGAGACAGTGTATGCGTGTTGTAATTTATAGAAAACAGTAAGCAATTTCGATCGATTGTTTGGAAAGCTTATGCTTTGATTTAATCAGAACCTGATATTGCTTCGAATAGACAATGGCCAAAACGGAATTACATAGTATTGTGGGTTGGGGTAATATTTAAAGATCTGACTTACCAAGTTGGTGTAATTACTGCCGGCTAAGTACCCAACATCACCTCTATTAATCATTCGGTTGGCAAGGATCTGCACTATAAATTTTTTTACAGGATTTACAATGTATAAGTGGCATTTATAATATACCAATAACAATAAGATACAAGGTTTGGAGAACATTGAGCACCTTTCATCAACTAATGATATGGTCTTTCAATGACATGTTGTATTGCAGTTACCTAATTCCTGGCTAATACATCGAATCTCAACTGCAAACGACACAGAACCAGATCTGCAGTCTCATACTGACACGGCAAATGTGTGTCTTGTTAGAAGTATTTCAGTAGAAAAGACACCCAGCCCCTGATCTTCTGGTCCATTTCGCTACGCCCAATCAGGTTGCATGTTGTTTGAAGTTGGAATCGAATTAAGAGCGAGTATAAACGGTAATGCATTCCCATGAAATAGAAAAGTTGTGTTCTTACTGACAAAGTCGCCATTTATCAGGGTCGGAAGCATCACTATTATTTTAATACATATTTTAATTGCATGTGCAATCGATTTGATTCTGTGTGTATGTGTGTGTGTGTGTGTGTGTGTGTGTGAGAGAGAGAGAGAGAGAGAGAGAGAGAGAGAGAGAGAGAGAGAGAGAGAGAGAGAGAGAGAGAGAGAGAGAGAGAGAGGAGCAAATCATTTAAAGTGTATAAATTACCATTATGACAGCGTATAACTTATTTTATTTAGTAGTATATCTGATCGGTCCTGGATAGTGCAACTTAATGACAGATACAACGTTCCACACATACAATATGTGCTCGGCTATAAATCAGTAAATCAGTTCCATTAGCAAACTGCATAAACCCAAGATCTGATGTCACATATGGGGCCCTATAACATTTTATAATCAGTACAGAAAAGAGCATATACCAGGACTGACACACTCACTATGCGACGGCAGGTCAGGAGATACGCTGACTGCAGTTATATATGATTTATCACGAGTATATACGGTATTCACAACTTACCTAACGTATGCGCAAGGATATATATATATATATATATATATATATATATATATATATATATATATATATATATATATATATGTATATATATTCAGTTGAATGCATATTATTCAATCAATAGGCAAGACCACTTCTTGAATGTTAAATCTGACACGCTATCAGACTTTTACATAGAACACATTTGATCAATTTACACCATTTGATCCATTGCAAGTGTTATATTATTATAAATGTATATTTTAAAACTAAAAAAGCATGTTTGCGATGTTTGTATTCAAACAATCAATGTAAGTTTAATAAAAGTCATTGCCGTCCTGAGTACCTAAGTGTACTAAATTAGTTTGCATAATAACTTTTTTTTGTAAAATCTTTTTTTCGCGTAGAAAACTCAAAATAAAGTCAGTCAGTTGATAATGAAATAGGATTGAATTTATCGAAGAGAAAACTAGTGGTTTTTTTTTTTATGGCAAAACCTGAGTTTATGTTTTGAGATACAAACTTCTGCAATACCGCTTGCATTAAAATTAGATCTTTCTGATGGCTTAGTCACATTATCTTCGCTTTTTTTTCTTCTCTGACCTTTCAAGATATATCTTTTAAGTTTATACAAATTCAAAAGAAAATAATTGATTTAAAGTCTGTATTTTACATATATGTTAAAAATGATTTACTTCTGCTCAATTCTTTTTAACAAATTGTTATTTCTTCAGCATCGTGAATAATATCAAATATGAAGAAATTTCTATAAAAAAAAGACATACATTTATAATTTAGTTACAGATGTTAAATACATCTAACATCTAATTAAAGCTTGTTTTTATTTGATTTAAATTGTCTTCTTAAAATGAAACCTAGTCAAATTTATTATAATTTAAAACTTTTTGATAGAACAGCTATTTTTATTTTAAGGAATTTCACTTGAATATGGGATTTCTAAAGTACCAATATTCTTGAAAGATTTTAACCTTCACTCTTGTAATAAGACTACTTAACTTACGATCTAAAACCATGTCAAATATGACGTGTGGTGAATGAGGCCTACTCCCTCTTTCTGGTTCGATTCAACAAAGAGTGATGAATATTTGAGTCAAAATCGCGTCCAATACATGTAGTAAGTTTCATACCTTATTTAGACATTTCTGCACCAACTTAAGCCGAACTACTGGTTTTATTCTCCATGGATAGATTATGCGCGAAGAGTTTTCATTAACCTAGACTTAACCAAATTTGGTTGCTCAACTCGTTTCACTGGTTCTGTTGTACTGGTAAGTCACGACTTCGTTATCAAATTTAAATTTACCACTTACCATAAATAGCGGTTCGCGTTTACTTCGTTCAGAAGTGAAATTTAGTTTCTATCAATTTTCCACGGCATTTTCCAATTACGTTTATTTACATACCTGCATAGTTTTGTGGTCCTCCGGACTTATTTACATACCCTATCGTGTTGGGGTCATCTGTGCTTAGTTACATACCCTATCGTGTTGGGGTCATCCGTGCTTAGTTACATACTTTCATGATGATTGGACCATACAGGATTATTTACATAGCTTTATTAATTTGTGGTTATGCAGGCTGTATTACATACCCTCATGCTATCGTGGCCATACAGGCTTTTTTTTACATACCACATTGATAATTTTTGGGTAAAACAGCCTTATTTACATACCCTCATACCTTTGCGGTCATACAGGCTTCTTTGCATACCTTCATAACCTAGTTAACATCCAGGTGAATTTACATACCTTTGTAGTTTAGAAATCATATTGGCTTATTTATATACATTCAAAGTTTAGGGGTCACCCACGCTTTTTTATATACATTCAAAGTTATGGGGTCATCCATGCTTATTTATATACATTCAAAGTTATGGGGTCATCCATGCTTTTTTATATACATTCAAAGTAGGGGTCATCCGGATACATTTTAACTGACGCACCAACTATTACTACACATTAAAGATTACTGTTTAAAATATTTTATAACTTTGTTTTATCAAAAGTGAATCCCTTCGTAATCGTCCTCCTTACCGTTTAAGTTTATGTCTTTAAGGATATGTGTCTTTTTTCTATTTAAAACTAAACGTATATGTGGAGTTTTTTTCTGTTCCTGATATCTTCTTGTTTATTGTATTGCGACTCGATAGTCTTAAAATAAGTAATAGAAAAAGTGATAATCAACAAGCTTTGTAAAATTCAACAAATAATTTATTCCCCTAGAAAATAAAGTTAAAAAAAACAAAAGGAACTTACGTTATTCCGAATTAAATCCCAAATAATTCAAGCATTGCTAACACATCAATTAATGAATATAGTTCTGAATAAACTTTAGTGGTATTCGAAATATTTCCAACACTAAACTTGTTAATGTTTCTTTAATTACAAGTAATCTCGAATGTACTAATGTGCCAATGTCCTGAATTGTAATGATGTGATAACAGTCTTTGGTTGAATAACAGTAATATAATCCAAAAATATATCTTTGTTTGAATTTCACTATAATTCCAAGTCTCTGTCCAAGAATACTATTAAAGAGCACTTTCTATTCACTGAGACGAAGAATTTGAATTAAACGATTTCACTGAAATCAAAATGCTGCACAAAAATAATATAACTGGTCCTGCTGGTGTTATTGCACGAATGACTAATTTTGAATTAAACAATATTTATATTTTTTAAATAAAGAAACTATGACCTAAAAGGAAAAGGAAGGAAAAGAAAAAAGGAAAAAGGAAAACCCGGATGTGGGTCAAATTATCATTGTTACATAACAATCTAAGTTATAATTATAAGGTCCGTCACAAAATCACAACAAGCGCGTGACAAACATCACGTACAGCAGTTCAACTTTTGATAAACATATCAATATCATTGACTCAGGTTCAGATAATGATCCTAATATTTATCCTTCACTCAGATAAAATAAACAATCCCGATTACACAATGAACTTGATTATGGCCAAGTTCAAATAAAATAAAGAAAATTACATATCATATAATGAATTAAATAGCCTACAATAGCCTATATATATATATATATATATATATATATATATATATATATATATATATATATATATATATATATATATATATATATATATATATATATATATATATATATATATATATATATTTATATATCATAAATATGTGTTTTGTGTTTTTTGGAATACATCCATTAGTATGTGCTTGTAATCATGGGGTGTCTGCAAAGTGACATTGCTAAATAGACGGTGAGAAGGGTTGACCGCAAAGTGGCAGAGCTAAATAAAGTTGCGAAGGGGTGACGTCAAAGTGGATTATGAACCGTGTTTTTGTTTCTCTCTCAAAATGTATCTCAGTGTATCTAAAATGTCCTGCGCAACAATTCTCCATGTTCTTCACTCTCACAAATATTTACTCAAAACCCCCAACCTTCAGCAACGATCATCAACATTATGTTATAACAACTATTTTATTTGTATTTCCAAAATGTTTGCAATTTCAAGAATTTAAAGTCTGACTAATATGACCCACTATTTATAAGATGTGGACATAGATTTTTCAGCAGAATATTACACCCCCACCTAAAGATCTGATGTTCAAAGAAAGAGATAATCTATTCTCTGCAAATTACGAGATTTAGATCACTTCATATACAAAGTGTATCACATTATGTATCGGACGCACTGAGTTGATCTTTATAGTTAAGAACTGATATGTGATTAGGTTTTTAAACAGAGAAACCTCGAGATTGATAGATTTGACTTGAAATTAAAAATGAACTATGAATATATTATTTAAAAAACTCATTCTCTTGCGTTCTAAGGAAAAGCATCACTAAACAGACACAGGGAGGAACAATAAAAAGGCATTAATTGGAGATGTGATTGGTATTAGAATGGCCTTATTGTGACCAAACTCGATGGCCTGTCTGCGATATAGGCTGAAATAAGTATGTAATATGAGAATGGTTACATTCTGTAAAATGGGATGTCTTATGCAATGTTGGTTACAGTCTGCAATATAGACGTAGTTACCGTCTATAAAATTGATTGGGTTACGGTCTATAAAATTGACTGAGTTACGGTCTGTAAAATTGACTGGGTTACGGTCTGTAACGTAGATAAATTTACAGTTTTTAATGAAGGCTGCTAAAGAGTTCTTTAACGTAGAATAGTTGCAGTCAGCAAATGTGACTTTGATACACTCTTGGTAAAAAATTTTTTTACTGTAGACTGGGTTGCTTTCTGTTATGTATGTTGAGCTTCAGCCTTTTAATGTAGGCCCGGTTACAGCAAGAGCTGTTTAGGAATCTTTCACTGTATTTGCATGTAATTTTAAAGATGCGATATTTTTCATTGAAGAAACTTACAATAAACGTTTAAGTTCAAATGTGTTTCTTACTATAATTGTTGAAAAATATCGGTAGTCCACCGTAGTCGAGCTGAAATTCATCGTTGATTTGATCATGTATATTACAATCTTTTCATTACTTAATTTCAATGTGAATAAAATATGCATCGAAAATTAATTTCTTGTTTTATTCGAGAAAATATTATGTTCAGCATATCTTTACAGTAAATATTTAGCAGAGAAGACCGCATTTCTATATACGAATACATAGATTATCTCTGTGACAATACGAATATAAAGCCTGTCATACGTTTTGTACCTTCCAACTAGGTGATTGACGTAAAAAGCCTTATCTGTGAATATTTTGCAGGAGCACGTAATTGAGATGCATGTGAGAAACGTGTTTGTAACACTGTGTTTATCGTTTATTTTCCGCACACACTCCATTCGAAAATAATTAAGAATTCATTTTTGTGATGTGTAAATTATGAAAAATACAACCTGCTTGGAATGAGCTTGTGAGTTTTGAAAACTCTCGCTGTTGTATAAATTAAACGCAATTAAAAGCAACGAAGTATTGAAATTTAACTTTAATTGTTCTTCGAAATGACAGTATGTGTAGTAATTGATACTTTCCTAGTAAAAGTTACACCAAAGCAAAGATTAGTGGATCGTTTTATTTTATTACAACCATATGCAAACAGGAAAGTTACGTATGTTTCACTTTCTACATCGGAAAACAGCCGTTCATACATTTCGTAATCCGATTTCGGGGACGTTTGGTTCATTTCATGCATATAGACTTAATTTTACATATGGTATGCATGCTTTAGTCTAGGTTGAATGGGAAATGATAGATAATACAAAATTTTAAATATATATGAAAATATGTTGACTTTATAATGGTACTGATGGGAGCAATTACATTTATATTTTATGGCTCTTTTCTTAATAACCATTGGAGAGTTAATTTACTGATGATTTGTTTCACGGACAGTGAGACATCTTACTATAAAATATTACCATTATTTTGTACGAGCAGTGTGAAACGAATTTCAAAGCGAATGCAGTTACAGATATTACTGTGCTCTGTTCTTCCAAAATATCAAAACGCATGCTATTAAATTTGCATGATACATTTTAAAAAAAATAAATATTAGAATTATTTTATACTACGATAAATTCGATCAAACTCCATTACAGATAAGTAAGGTAAGCCATGTCTATAACGTGCCCACAATTATTTTAGAGGGTCACACCTCGCCCTATGTAGAAATTATGACGACGTGATAGGTATTCTGAAACCGTATTAAGCATATCGGGAAAATATGATAGAGTCTTTCTTTAAATTAAAACTATTTTCCTTCGATAAAGTGAAATTATGACAAAGTTGAATTATGAAAATATATTATATTGGGCACAAGCACATAATTTTCTCCCTTATATATAATTTGTATATTAGAGAAGATATATTTTGGACACTACTGGGTCACTTATTTCGGAAGTTTTCCACTTGGAAATAGTTTTGGTTTTACTATTTGGATATTACTGCACATTTTCAAAACAAAGAGTGTGCCCATAAATCACACGCGGAGAAATACGAAAGTCAGCGCCTTTTATTGCAAGAGTTTCTAAGGACTGAAGTAGGATTAAGACGAATAATATTACGCAGTTAGCCGAACATGCGTCTTCGCTTTGATAAAGATTTCAAACTACTCAAGTTGATTATTTCTCAGAAATGCCTTTTTTTCAGTAAGCTACCCAAGGTGACATTAAACAGTATCTGTCAAGGTATGCATGCGCAGTATCACATGAAAAACAACCACTGAAACGATTTGTAATGCAGTCATCAACGTGTGTATATTTGTATGCTCATAAGAGGAAAGATAATCAATGTAAATGCAACATTTGTACTACAAGCATTTTTTTTGTTGTTTCACAACTATATGTTATTTCCGATTTTACGTCATAGTTGTTACAGATTGTTGCATTCCATGTTAGGCTTTATTTTTTCTTACTGCATTAATTTTTTTTAAAGCTATTGCAAATAAAGAGTAACCATGGTCTAAAGTTTCTATCTTTTGAAAATACACCATATAATCTGAAATGTATCATAACACTCGAGGAGAAAACCGACGATGAGTTTGACATCCCCATATTTGACGTTTTTATTTGAACAGACATGAAATAATAACATCAAAATAAAATAGACAGATATCTAAATTAAATAAAATAGAGGCTTGCAAATACATTTTTATAAGGAGAATTGTCAAGAATTAAAGTCAAAGTTTTATACGATTTTCAAAACATCATATGACTTGATTATTTAAAATTAATTTTGTTTATTTTATCTATTGGACATGATCACAAAATCACACATCGATTCCTACGCAGAGCGTCTTGTACACGTACCGATGTTGGCTTATGTCCGTAGTCAATATGGTCAATTGTCTTCATAAGTTCCTTGAATAATAACACAACGTGCCAATTACACTTCGCTGAACACTCTATGTAACCACATTTCCAATGTTTCTTCACCATACTGGCGACTTCTCGCCTTGAAATCCCCCGTTCCTCCGAAAGATCGTGTTTATTGCCCACTACAAATAAAGGAACATCGTGCATGTCACGACTTTCCAGTATCTGATCTCGAATATTTTTTATGTACTGGAAACTCTCTTCGGATGTAATATCGTAAACCAGGATGTAGGCTGTAGCGTTTCGAAGGCCATATCCTCGAAAATCTGTCCATTCGTATAACGAGTTCACTGGAAAATAAGGAATATACGGGCAATCAATGATCTTCAATTCATACAGATGATCGTTGATAATCACAGAAGGAAGATACACGTGTTTCCTTTCCGTGGGTATATATTCCGTATTGAATTCCTGGTTTACAAATTGACGAATAATAGAAGATTTCCCAACACCCGGGGCACCGAGAACGGCCAGTTTGATCCTTTGTTGGTCAGAATCAATGGTCAAATGACTCGCGGTCATCTTGACATATACTGCAAATGGAGCATTCATGAATATTGTTTTAAATATTGTACCTGGCTACATCAAATAATAAGGTTGAACGAGATGGAAGCATTAGAAAGCGCTGTTAAAGTTCATACAACTGTATTTATTGTCAAGTCAGATATTTGAATAAAAACTGCTTATTATAAAGGGGTATGATGATTTATATGCAATGCTATTTTATAAATATTTGCTCTTAACGCAGAAATAGATACTGAATTTAAATCACATATATAAAAATATTTAAAAGGTGAAATTGAGGGTACATGTCTTAATCTCAACTTTAAACTTTACCTTAACAATGGCAGTTATATTTCTTTTCACAGCCCTCAATCAAATAAAAATATTTGATGTAGTTTGTCACTCTGCCTCGTCTTTTGGATGTCTTTGTCACACGATAAATATCCATCTGCTTACATAATTCTGTAATATGCGATACGCCATGTAGATTTTACACATCACATCGTTCCCAATTTGTGAATACCGTTTCCAGCTCTCTCTTGTTTGTAATCTTGACACGGAAAATATATACCTTCCTACAACAGCGAAGTTCACACAACTTTACGGCGCTTTGACCTCAATGGTACCCGTCTGACACGAGAATGTTCCATATATAACAGTGTTTTTGATTTTGCAATTGTTTCCTTATTCTGACTAATACATGTGTTAACTTCTTGAGGACAATGGGTGATATGCTGTCAAAAACATATTGATCTGTCGCGTCAATTAGCTCTTGGCAGTTGCTGTACAAGCAGATGTCACCATATCAGTTTGAACGGCAACGTAATTAACAGCCATACCGGATCTGTCGATGGATGCTACAGCTTTCCGCGGCCGTATTAGCCACTTCTGCTTGGCGTCTTTCGTTAAATACCACATCAGTAGATCCACGTGCACACGCTTCTCAGATCAATAAGACAGAATATTCGGAGCCCAGAGGATGTCAGAATTGAACGAAGGAGATTTAAATCTAAATTTAAGTACTTCAACTCAAAACATAGGAAACGAACCAGATACAAAAAAGTAATACTGAAATTGATGGACGACTTCGTGGAACTGTAAGCATTGCTTGTTGTAGTCCGAACAGGGGATGACACCTCCAAATGTCTCTCTCTATAATTCTCTCGCTAAAACGTCTGCATGGGCTTGACCATAAGTGGTTGACATTGCAGGATAAAATATTATACAAAATCTGAAGGAAAGAAAATATAGGAAAGAATAATTAGTAGCGTATTGACATATACTTCTAATAATACATATAATTAGAGTAACATTTATAATATTATTTAATTAGTGTAACACAGTGATACTATACTTAGAGTAGTCGTTATAATACGTATAATTACAGAAAGATAGCCGCATTATTATAATATATTTAGTCATTGACAGTGATAATACATTCAATTACAGTAACACAGGGATCATACATTTAATTACAGTAACACAGGGATCATACATTTAATTATAGTAACACAGGGAACATACATTTAATTATAGTAACACAGGGATCATACATTTAATTACAGTAACACAGGGATCATACATTTAATTACAGTAACATAGGGATCATACATTTAATTACAGTAACACAGGGATCATACATTCAATTACAGTAACACAGGGATCATACATTTAATTACAGTAACACAGGGATCATACATTTGATTACAGTAACACACGGATCATACACTTAATTACAGTAACACATGGATCATACATTTCATTATAGTAGCATGTTTGTACTGTATTTAAATTCAGTAATATACAGTAATACGTTTAATTAGAGCAATATAGTTATATTACATATAACTAGAGTAACACTTTGATAATACATTTAATTACATATAATATGCTTGATTAGAGTAACAGTTCTAATAATGTAGTAGAGTAACCTAGTTTTAATACAATTTGTTTGAGTTAACCTAATGTTAATATATTTAATTAGAGTAACCTGATTTTAATATATTTAGAGTAACCTAGTTTTAATACATTTAGTTTGAGCAACCTAGTTTTAATATATCTAGTAAGATAAACCTAGTTATAATACATTTAATTAGAGTTAGTTCATGTATAGTTCTAATGCAAGGTCAGTATTATCCTGTATTATTAGCATGTGAACAAACAAATGACTTTAATATGAAAGCAAAGACTGTGACCCAATTATTCACCAAACAGATCTGAAACTAATATGTACTTCGACTCCAACCATATGTTGACAAATCGCGTAATTCAACCCGATTTCCGATAAAGGAATTGTGGACAATTAATGACTAATCAGCTAAAAATGGCAACATTGTAATTTTGCTATATTCGCAAATAAGTGTCATCAAAATTGTCTTCAACAAGTTTTCTGAAGTGTATGATCTCGAGGCTCTAAAATTATTTTTATCATCAAACAGTCAGTTTTAGAAAGATCGTCCTAACTTTTACTGGAAAATTTCTTGCGAATTTTAGGGGTTATCTGTTTGTTAAATGTTTAATTAACTTTTCATTTAAGTTGAGTTGAAAGGGTTGGCTGGTCGCTCGAAATTTAATTTCTGTCATTTCATGTCTATTTCACTTAGCATTTGTAGCACTAGGATGTCCTTATTTTCAATGAATCTCTGTCAACACAATTAAATATTTACAAAACAGCACGATATTCTCGAAAAATACTTCAATTTTAATAATATTCAGCTCTATCTTCAAAATATTTCGGGTTTTTTACTGATTTTCATTCATCAAAAACACTCAGACAATGTATGGTGTGTTGACCTGGTATGGTTGTATTGGGGTGGGTATAAAACGCTTTCAGTCTGAGTAAATGTGTTTTGTCATCCGTATACATTAATATACAACGATATGTCGATTTACTTTATTACTTATAAAAAGTATTGGACTTCTTTTTAAGATCGTGCATGGTCGCGGAACGCTGGTGCATCACTGAATGAAAATATGTTTGCTTTATCAACGACTGTACTTTTCTCCATAGAGCAATGGGACATACGTTTTTTTTTTTTTTTTTTTTTTTTTTTTTATGGTTTAACGCCATTTTTCAGCACAATATAGGCTATACATGGCGGCCAGTATTAATGGTGGAGGAAGAAACCGGACAAACCCCGGAAAGAACCACCGACCCACGAGAAGCTACTGGCAAGCTTTCTCACATAACTACATTTGCCGAATCTTAGACTCGAACACACGCAGACAGAGGTGAGTTGGCAGTGGTCCGTAACGGACAGCGCTTTAGACCACTCGGCCACTCGGGGCCCCGGGACATACGTGACTACATATTTGTTTAGCATTAATAACATGAAGCCTTATCTGAACCTGAACCCAATCCCCTAAAAAAAAAAACCAACAACATCAGATCGAAGATATAAATTGAAAAATTAAAACTTGAACCAAGTATAATTGATATGTGCATATGCTGAAAACTGGAACTTGAGACTTGGCCCTACAGAGATTCTCCATTACTACACTTGCCTTTATTTGAAGCTGGTCTAAAAATCGTTACAATGTGATCGAAAAAAAGTATGTAACTTACACTAAGACCGCATGTGGTCTTTGTATGCGTTCTGTGGCATTTTAGACAGCTGCTCTGGAATTGCAGTTGCTAACTTACCTTCGTACGACGTTTGCATTTGGTGTATGTTCTCCCATAATTCCCATCAATCCAAATACGCACGGCGAATTCATATACATTGATGGTCACTAGACTCCATTTGACGATGCGCCACTGCGGGTTCCGATTTATATATTTTCAAACTGGTCGGCCATAAACATCTGTTCTATACTGTGGTTAGTCAAGTTCAGAATACAATCATTCAGCGATCAATACCAGAGTAAGGAGCTCTTTTCCCACTAATTTAACATGCATCTTTTATCCAGTTTTACTGAAGCAATGAAAAAAGTATTGCAATAGTAAGCAGACGACACGGTTATCTATATTTTTTTATGTTTTGAACCGGTCATGATTTTTGCCATTTCTGGGGCGACTGATAAAGGTTTTTCTAGATCGAATGCATAGAGCCACTGAGATTATATAGTTTCTGATAAACGTATCGATCTGACCATAAATCAGAATCAGTGAATCAGACAAATATCTTTCTCTCTGCTCTGTTCGTCCTTTGCAACCATTTCAGTTCCAGATTATTGATATATGTGTCTGAAGGAGAAGTACAGACTTAATCAATACAAATATGCATTCAAGGATCCTAGAATTAAATATATTCCATGGGTCAGTAGAAATTGGAATGGATTAAATTCTAGTGCAGAATTGTTTATAATTTGAGACAACTTATCATTGTCTTTTCTCATTTCTTCAATTGTCGTATTCTAGTTTCTCACGATCCGGTTCAGATGGCTGGCGCCTGTCCGTTTGTGCGCGCGCGCCTGCGTGTGGATATGCTATCATTCGCTCTAGTTTAAAGTTTGTGACCTTAATAGCTCGTAAATAAAAGGGTGTACATAAAGGTTTGCGTATCCTTTAGTAGAAAGGCGCAGAGGCAGTCACTGATATTGATGAATGTTTTGACACTAACTGTAAGTACTTAGCGGACGAAAGTCACTATTACACCGAAAGGTTTAATCAACAACAACATTTCATCAATGAAAGTATAGAACACCACTTGCAATAGTTCTCAAAATACACTTTCAGGTTATGTGTTATTGATAAAAGTGTTCGATCGCAGTAAAAAAATATACACATCTTCCAGCTAGTAACTGAAACATATTAATCACGTCGTCCTCTAGGGATAAACACGCGTGGCAGGATCCAATGACAGACTATGCTGCAAATGTGTTCTATCATGACTACTAATTACTGTTGACATCCACGAGAGCAGATATGCTTGTCGTCGAAGGTTATGTGCCATAAATCACTAAAACGCTGTTTCTGCTGAAACCTTCCTTTCGTAATTGATGTGAAGGAATAAATATATTCGACCTAGACTCGTGTGTATAGTCGCACTCAGGAAATGGCATAGACTCTTGTTATAACCGCACTCAAGAAATTACATAGACTCTTGTTATAATCATACTCAATAAATGAGATTGACTCTTGTTTATAGTCGCACTCAAGAAGTTACATAGACTCTTGTAATAATCGCACTCAGGAAATGACATAGACTCTTGTGTATAGTCACACTCAAGAAATGACAGAGACCCTTGTTATAATTGCACTCAAGAAATTACATACTCCACTGTATATAACAACACTAGAAAATAACCTACAATTTTGTATATAACTGCACTCAAAAAATAACCTACGCTTTTGTATATATCTGCACTCAACCAAATAACCTACACTTGTGTATATACCTGTATTAAAAAACTGAACTATACCCTTTGGCATAGCTGCACTCGAGAAATGCCATGCACTCTTGTGTATAACTGCACTCACAAAATGCCATGCACTTTCGTCTATAACTGCACTCGAGAAATGCCATGCACTCTTGTGTATAATTGCACTCAAGAAATGCCATGCACTTTTGAGTATAACTGCATTCAAGAAATGCTGTGCACTCTTGAGTATAACTGTTCTCAAAAATATTTATTTTTTGCACAAGGAGTTTTGTGTTCAATAATGTTATGTAGTCTATGACTGTTGTATTAGACACTATTTAGTCAGAATGATATCCCACAAACTTTCTGTTAATTTGACACTGTAGCAAACTTTGGGTATAACCTAGTTGTATCTATGATTCCATCTATAACTTCGTTAGATTTCAGTGATTGTTGTTTAATGTGGTGGAATCGGTGGTAGAAGATATTTCATCAAACGACTGATTAACTATTTACTAGGAGAATACGTCAAAATATTCACAAGACTTAATGGTAGCACGTAGTATTTTCGTAAAAATTAGACCCTCCTAAGTTCTTAGCTTACGTAGTAGTCGAGATATTCTACCATATAAGTATTTGGTCATTTGAGATAAGAGTAATTCTGTGTAGTAGGTGATTGGCTTATGTTGCGTAGTACGTGGCATGATATATCGATACAGAACGTGTTGATAAATAATACAAATGTGATGCAATGAACACCACGCAAGTGTGAAATTAAATGCTCGTTTGTTTAAGAAAAAAGATATATATAGAAAATAGAACAATTTTAGCACGTTTAAGAACCCCTCGAGAAAAAAAAAACAAATCAATAGCAATCTTTAAAATCTTTTTGAATTTATCTGTATATTATCTGAGTGAATGGATAAAAAGTTTTAAATATTAGACGAATTCAAGTTATTGCCAATACAAGATATACGAGATGTAAGTTGTCTCATTGTTTATCCACACTGAGCCATGCTGCAAAACGCGACTAATGCAAAGTAAAACATTAATATTTGGCATCACTGTAGGCATACAATTTACAATGATGCCAATATGACGTCAAGATGCCAATATGACGTCAAGATGGCAATATGCCTATCAATATGAATCGGTACAATAAAACAGTAATATTGATTGTAAAATTCTAATATTTAGATGGTATTTTGGCGAAATATTGTCTAATTATATCAAGATGGCATGCACCTTAAGACCCGATTACTAGTCTTTGAAACATCAAATCAATCGGTTATATGTGTGAATGCACCTAATCCAATCAATCCGTTACATATATGAATGCACGTAATCCAATCAATCCGTTACATATATGAATGCACGTAATCCAATCAATCCGTTACATATATGAATGCACGTAATCCAATCAATCCGTTACATATATGAATGCATATAATGGAATCAATCTGATACATTTGTAAATGCATGTAATCCAATCAATTTGATACATAGTGAATGCATGTAATCCAATCAATTTGATACATAGTGAATGCATGTAATCCAATCAATTTGATACATAAGTGAATGCATGTAATCCAATCAATTTGATACATAGTGAATGTATGTAATCCAATCAATTTGATACATAGTGAATGCATGTAATCCAATCAATTTGATACATAGTGAAATCATTTCATCCAATCAATTTGATACATAGTGAAATCATTTCATCCAATCAATTTGATACATAGTGAATGCATGTACTCCAATCAATTTGATACTTAGTGAATGCATGTAATCGAATCAATTTGATACATAGTGAATGCATGTAATCCAATCAATTTGATACATAGTGAATGCATGTAATCCAATCAATTTGATACATAAGTGAATGCATGTAATCCAATCAATTTGATACATAGTGAAATCATTTCATCCAATCAATTTGATACATAGTGAATGCATGTAATCCAATCAATTTGATACATAGTGAATGCATGTAATCCAATCAATTTGATACATAGTGAATGCATGTAATCCAATCAATTTGATACATAAGTGAATGCATGTAATCCAATCAATCTGATACATAGTGAAATCATTTCATCCAATCAATTTGATACATAGTGAATGCATGTAATCCAATCAATTTGATACATAGTGAATGCATGTAATCCAATCAATTTGATACATAGTGAATGCATGTAATCCAATCAATTTGATACATAGTGAATGCATGTAATCCAATCAATTTGATACATAGTGAATGCATGTAATCCAATCAATTTGATACATAAGTGAATGCATGTAATCCAATCAATTTGATACATAGTGAAATCATTTCATCCAATCAATTTGATACATAGTGAATGCATGTAATCCAATCAATTTGATACATAGTGAATGCATGTAATCCAATCAATTTGATACATAGTGAATGCATGTAATCCAATCAATTTGATACATAGTGAATGCATGTAATCCAATCAATTTGATATATAGTGAAATCATTTCATCCAATCAATTTGATACATAGTAAAATCATGTAATCCAATCAATTTGATACGTAGTGAATGCATGTAGTCCAATCAATCTGATACATAGTGAAATCATTTCATCCAATCAATTTGATACATGGTGCATGCATGTAATCTAATCAATTTGATACATGGTGCATGCATGTAATCTAATCACTTTGATACATAGTGAATGCATGTAATCCAATCAATTTGATACATAAGTGAATGCATGTAGTCGAATCAATCAGATACATAAGTGAATGCATGTAATCCAATCAATTTGATACATAGTGAATGCATGTAATCCAATCAATTTGATACATAGTGAATGCATGTAATCCAATCAATTTGATACATAGTGAATGCATGTAATCTAATCAATTTGATACATAAGTGAATGATTGTAATCCAATCAGTTTGATATATAGTGAATGCATGTAATCCAATCAATTTGATACATAGTGAATGCATGTAATCTAATCACTTTGATACATAGTGAATGCATGTAATCCAATCAATTTGATACATAGTGAATGCATGTAATCCAATCAATTTGATACATAGTGAATGCATGTAATCCAATCAATTTGATACATAGTGAATGCATGCAATCTAATCAATTTGATACATAGTGAATGCATGTAATCCAATCAATTTGATACATAGTGAAATCATTTCATCCAATCAATTTGATACATAGTGAAATCATTTCATCCAATCAATTTGATACGTAGTGAATGCATGTAGTCCAATCAATCTGATACATAGTGAAATCATTTCATCCAATCAATTTGATACATGGTGCATGCATGTAATCTAATCAATTTGATACATAGTGAATGCATGTAATCCAATCAATTTGATACATAGTGAATGCATGTAGTCGAATCAATTTGATACATAAGTGAATGCATGTAATCCAATCAATTTGATACATAGTGAATGCATGTAATCCAATCAATTTCATAGATAGTGAATGCATGTAATCCAATCAATTTGATACATAAGTGAATGCATGTAATCCAATTAATTTGATACATAAGTGAATGCATGTAATCCAATTAATTTGATACATAAGTGAATGCATGTAATCCAATCAATTTGATACATAGTGAATGCATGTAATCCAATCAATTTCATACATAGTGAATGCATGTAATCCAATCAATTTGATACATAGTGAATGCATGTAATCCAATTAATTTGATACATAAGTGAATGCATGTAATCCAATCAATTTGATACATAGTGAATGCATGTAATCCAATCAATTTGATACATAGTGAATGCATGTAATCCATATAATTTGATACATAAGTGAATGCATGTAATCCAATCTATTTGATACATAGTGAATGCATGTAATCCAATCAATTTGATAGATAGTGAATGCATGTAATCCAATCAATTTGATAGATAGTGAATGCATGTAATCTAATAAATTTGATACATAAGTGAATGCATGTAATCCAATCAATTTGATAGATAGTGAATGCATGTAATCCAATCAATTTGATACATAGTGAATGCATGTAATCCAATCAATTTGATACATAGTGAATGCATGTAATCTAATCAATTTGATACATAAGTGAATGATTGTAATCCAATCAGTTTGATATATAGTGAATGCATGTAATCCAATCAATTTGATACATAGTGAATACATGTAATCCAATCATTTTGATACATGGTGAATGCATGTAGTCCAGTCAATCTGATACATAGTGAATGCATGTAATCTAATCAATTTGATACATAAGTGAATGCATGTAGTCCAATCAATTTGATACATAGTGAATGCATGTAATCGAATCAATTTGATACATAGTGAATGCATGTAATCCAATCAATTTGATACATAGTGAATGCATGTAATCCAATCAATTTGATACATAAGTGAATGCATGTAATCCAATCAATTTGATAGATAGTGAATGCATGCAATCCAATCAATTTGATACATAGTGAATGCATGTAATCTAATCAATTTGATACATAAGTGAATGCATGTAATCCAATCAATTTGATACATAGTGAATGCATGTAATCCAATCAATCTGATACATAATGAATGCATGTAATCCAATCAATTTGATACATAAGTGAATGCATGTAATCCAATCAATTTGATACATAGTGAATGCATGTAGTCCAATTAATCTGATACATAGTGAATGCATGTAATCTAATCAGTTTGATACATAATGAATGCATGTAATCAAATCAATTTGATACATAGTGAATGCATGTAATCCAATCAATTTGATACATAGTGAATGCATGCAATCTAATCAATTTGATACATAGTGAATGCATGTAGTCTAATCAATTTGATACATGGTGAATGGATGTAGTCCAATCATTTTGATACATAGTGAATGCAGGTAGTCCAATCAATTTGATACATGGTGAATGCATGTAGTCCAATCATTTTGATACATGGTGAATGCATGTAGTCCAGTCAATTTGATACATAGTGAATGCATGTAATCTAATCAATTTGATACATAGTGAATGCATGTAATCTAATCAATTTGATACATAGTGAATGCATGTAATCCAATTAGTTTGATACATAGTGAATGCATGTAATCCAATCAATTTGATACATAGTGAATGCATGTAGTCTAATCATTTTGATACATTGTGAATGCATGGAATCTAATCATTTTGATACATTGTGAATGCATGTAATCTAATCGATTTGATACATAGTGAATGCATGTAATCCAATCAATTTGATACATAGTGAATGCATGTAATCCAATCAATTTGATACATAGTGAATGCATGTAATCCAATTAATTTGATACATAGTGAATGCATGTAATCGAATCAATTTGATACATAGTGAATGCATATAATCAATCAATTTGTTACATAGTGAATGCATATAATCCAGTCAATACGTTACATATGTGAACGCATGTAATCCAATCAATCCGATTCATATGTGAATGAATGTAATCCAAAATTAATCCGATACATATGTAATGCATGTAATCGAATCAATCCAATACATATATGAATGAATGTAATCCAAAATCAATCAGATACATAAGTGAATGCATGTAATCTAATCAATTTGATACATAGTGAATGCATGTAATCTAATCAATTTGATACATAGTGAATGCATGTAATCTAATCCATTTGATACATAGTGAATGATTGTAATCCAATCAATCTGATACATAATGAATGCATGTAATCCAATCAATCTGATACATAGTGAATGCATGTAGTCCAATCATTTTGATACATGGTGAATGCATGTAGTCCAGTCAATTTGATACATAGTGAATGCATGTAATCTAATCAATTTGATATATAGTGAATGCATGTAATCTAATCCATTTGATACATAGTGAATGCATGTAATCCAGTCAATACATTACATATGTGAACGCATGTAATCCAGTCAATCCAATACATATTTTAAATGAATGTAATCCAAAATCAATCCGATACATATGTGAACGCATGTAATCCAGTCAATCCAATACATATGTGAATTAATGTAATCTAAAATCAATCCGATACATATATGAATGAATGAGATCTAATCAATCCGATACATATGTGAATGAATGTAATCTAAAATCAATCCGATACATATATGAATGAATGAGATCTAATCAATCCGATACATATGTGAATGAATGTAATCTAAAATCAATCCGATACATATGTGAATGAATGAGATCTAATCAATCCGATACATATGTGAATGAATGTAATCTAAAATCAATCCGATACATATATGAATGAATGAGATCTAATCAATCCGATACATATGTGAATGAATGTAATCTAAAATCAATCCGATACATATGTGAATGAATGAGATCTAATCGGTCTAATACATATGTTAATGCGAGTAATACAAAATCAGTCAGATATATATAAAGGTATGCATGTAATTCAAAGTCAGACCTATCAAATTGATTGGAATAGCTGTAGTTTAAACAATACGATCGATTATGTTAATACGTGTCAAACAAAGTCAATCCGATACGTATTTTATTGGCTGTAATACAATATCAATCCGATACGTATTTTATTGGCTGTAATACAATATCAATCCGATATGTATTTTATTGGCTGTAATACAATTTCAATCCGATATGTATTTTATTGGCTGTAATACAATATCAATCCGATACGTATTTTATTGGCTGTAATACAATTTCAATCCGATACGTATTTTATTGGCTGTAATACAATATCAATCAAATACGTATTTTATTGGCTGTAATACAATATCAATCCGATACGAATTTTATTGGCTGTAATACAATTTCAATCCGATACGTATTTTATTGGCTGTAATACAATATCAATCCGATACGTATTTTATTGGCTGTAATATAATATCAATCCGATACGTATTTTAATACTGTAATATAATATCAATCCGATACTTATAATAATCGATATAATGTATCAATCAGATACATTATGTAAATGCACATAATACAAAATCAATCCGATGCATATGTTAATGAGTGTAATAGCAATCAATTCGATGCATACGTAATTGCATGTAATCCAGACTTAATCCGATATATTTGTTAATGCGCGTAATACAATCAATGCAACATGTAAGTGAATGCATGTAATTCAATCAATACGATACATCTGTGTATGTATGTAATCCATTCCAAACGTTACATATGTCAATGCATGTAATCCAATCAGTACGTTACATATATCAATGGATGTAATCCAGTCAATACGTTACATATGTCAATGCATGTAATTCAATCAATACGTTACTTATGTGTATGCATGTAATCCAATGAATAAGTTACATACGCGTGAATGCATGAAATCCATTCAAAACGTTACATATATGAATGCATGTAATCCAGTCAGTAATTCACATATGTGAATGCATGTAATCCAGTCAGTACGTTGCATATGTGTGAAAGCATGAAATCCATTCAAAACGTTCATATGTGAATGCATTTAATGCAATCAATAATTTACATATGTGAATGCATGTAACCCTATCAATACTATACATATGTGTTTGCGTGTAATCTAACCAATACTTTACATATGTGAATGAATGTAATCCAGTCAATCCTTTACATATGTCAATGCATGTAATCCAATCAATACGTTAAATATGTCAATGCAAGTAATCCAATCAATATGTTTCATATATGAATACATGTAATCTAATCAATCCGATACATATGTGAATGCATGTAATCTAATCAATACGTTACAAATATGAATGCATGTAATCCATCTAATCCGATACATAGAGAAATGCATGCAATCTAGTTAATCAAATCAAATACATATGTGAAATTTAGTAATCCAGTTAATCCAATCATAACATATGAATATAATCTAATTAATCCTATACATAGGTGAATACATGTGATCGAATCGTACCGATACCAATGTTAATGCATGCAATCCAAGTAATCGGATACATGTATTTAATCCAATTAATGATAAATAGTGAATGTATGGAATTCAATCAATCCGATGCATATGTGAATGCATGAAATCAAATCAGTCCGATACAATGTGATTTAAAATCAGTCCGTTAATGTGTGAATGTATGGAATCCATCTTTTACATACGTATATGCGCGTAAACCAGTCAATCCAACACATGGTAAATGCATGTAATCCAATCAATCCGATACTGATGTGAATGCATGTAATCCAATCAAAATGATACATTTGTGAATGCAAGTAATCCAATTAATATATGCACAGAGAATGCATTAAATTCCAATCATCCAAAAAATAATGAGTGCATGTAATCCAAAATCAATCCGATACATACACAAATACATGTATAATCAAATCAATCCAAAATATAGCGAATGCATGTAATCTAATCGATACATATGTGTAATCATGAAATCCAATCAATGATACATTTGTGAATGCATGTAATCCAATAAATCCGATACATATGAGAATGCAAGTAATCCAAACAGTCTGATACTTAATGTTAATGCGTGTAAACATAGTGAATGCATGTAATCCATACAATCCAAAATATAGTGAATGCATGTAATCCATTGATGCCAAAACATAGTAAATGCATGTAATCCATACAATCCAAAACATAGTGAATGCATGTAATCCATACAATCCAAAATATAGTGAATGCATGTAATCCATACAATCCAAAACATAGTGAATGCATGTAATCCATACAATCCAAAATATAGTGAATGCATGTAATCCATTGAATCCAAAATATAGTGAATGCATGTAATTCATACGATCCAAAATATAGTGAATGCATGTAATCCATTGAATCCAAAACATAGTGAATGCATGTAATCCATACAATCCAAAATATAGTGAATGCATGTAATCCATTGATGCCAAAACATAGTAAATGCATGTAATCCATACAATCCAAAACATAGTGAATGCATGTAATCCATACAATCCAAAATATAGTGAATGCATGTAATCCATACAATCCAAAACATAGTGAATGCATGTAATCCATACAATCCAAAATATAGTGAATGCAATCCATACAATCCAAAACATAGTGAATGCATGTAATCCATACAATCCGAAACATAGTGAATGCATGTAATCCATACAATCCAAAACATAGTGAATGCATGTAATCCATACAATCCAAAACGTAGTGAATGCATGTAATCCATACAATCCAAAATATAGTGAATGCATGTAATCCATACAATCCAAAATATAGTGAATGCATGTAATCCATACAATCCAAAATATAGTGAATGCATGTAATCCATACAATCCAAAATATAGTGAATGCATGTAATCCATACAATCCAAAACATAGTGAATGCATGTAATCCATTCAATCCAAAATATTGCGAATGCATGTAATCCATTGAATCCAAAATATAGTGAATGCATGTAATTCATACAATCCAAAATATAGTTAATGCATGTAATCCATACAATCCAAAACATAGTGAATGCATGTAATCCATTCAATCCAAAATATTGTGAATGCATGTAATCCATACAATCCAAAATATAGTGAATGCATGTAATCCATACAATCCAAATCATAATGAATGCATGTAATCCATTCAATCCAAAATATTGCGAATGCATGTAATCCATACAATCCAAAATATAGTTAATGCATGTAATCCATACAATCCAAAACATAGTGAATGCATGTAATCCATACAATCCAAAATATAGTGAATGCATGTAATTCATACAATCCAAAACATAGTGAATGCATGTAATCCATTGAATCCAAAATATAGTGAATGCATGTAATCCATACAATCCAAAACATAGTGAATGCATGTAATCCATACAATCCAAAACATAGTGAATGCATGTAATCCATACAATCCAAAATATAGTGAATGCATGTAATCCATACAATCCAAAATATAGTGAATGCATGTATTCTGATTTATCCGATACATAGTGAAATGCGTGTATCCCAGTCAATTCGATACATATACTTATTATTTCAAAATGTATAGGTATGATTATTTTTTTTACTGCATTCGTTGAGATCTGAAGCATGTTTCTAATTATTTTGTGACAATATTTGTATTAAGTATTTGTTCACGGAACATGATTGGCATATGACTCATTGAAATTGAAAATAAACAACTATTTTTAAAAACTAAGATGGATTTGGGAGATTTATCGTTTTTTAAATGAAACGTATTTCTGCACAAATATAGTCCTTCAAGTCAGGATTTACTTTTATTATGAAAATCTATTACGTCCATATATATTCATGCCTCCATACATGTAAATGCATATAGGAAATACAAACTTTAACATTGTTTATTGTAAGGGCACTTCAATCAATCAATCAATCCTCTCTGCGCCGTCTGGTGCTTGAGGCAACAGCAAGGGAGCACCATTTCCGTCTGTCGGCAGCTATTGCAGGGGCGGTCTGATAGGTGAGGCCTCTGGTCTTAAGGTCTCTCTCCACTGTTCGTCGCCAGGTCTCTTTGGGTCTGCCACGGTTTCTTTTACCCTGTGGGATCCATCTCAGTGCCACCCTTGGTAGTAAGTCAGGAGGCATTCTGCAGACATGGCCGAGCCATCTCCATCGCCGAGTTGAAATGATCTCAGAGATGGTGCTTGCACCCGCTCTGTGCCGAAGTTCCTCATTTGAGATCATGTTTGGCCAGAAAATCCTCATGATGCGTCGCAGGCATTTGGTTTGAAACACTTCGAGCTTGTGTTCTATGTTCGCAGTGGACTTCCAACACTCTGAGCCGTACAAAAGGACGCTCAACACGTTGCTCTTGAAGATACGGATCTTTGTGTGGACAATGAGGTTTCTTGTCCTCCATATGGGCTTCAGCATTGCGAAGGTCTGGTTGGCCTTGCCGATTCTTGTGACGACTTCCCTTGTGCTATCTCCATCCGTGGCGACCTTGCTACCCAGGTAAGTGAAATCGTCTAGTTCTTGCAGAGGCTGGTCATTGATGGTGATTGGGTTGCCCACTCTAGTATTCTTCCTCAAGACTTTTGTCTTCCCTATGTTGACTCGAAGACCTATGGTATTTGCTGTCTGTACCAACTGTTGTGTCTTCTGTTGAATATCCTGGTGTCTGCTTGCCAGCAACCCGATGTCGTCGGCATAGTCCAGGTCATCCAGCATTGAGGTCAACGTCCATTGTATTCCATGCCTCTTGCCCTCTGTGGTGCGGCGCATGATCCAGTCAATGGCCAGTGAGAAGAGAATTGGAGAGAGAATGCATCCTTGCTTCACTCCGGTTTCCACCTTGAATGGTTCAGTGAGTTGGTTGTTGTGGATTACTCTGCACTCAGTAAGGGCACTTAGTGCGATCATTATTCAGTTGATTGCTTTTGAAGCTTTTATGTTTATTTTGATACAAATACTGTTCTTATTGGAAAAGCGCATCTCATCGCAACCCTAACTATATATAGTCATGAAATGACGCTGTGCCCATTCTTTACTAACGAATGTACGCGGTTCTGAAACGATCGAGTGGCGATTCATAATTGATGAAGTTGTTCTCAAAGTTACACAGTTCATATATGGGAATAATAAATTCTTCTGACAATTTTTAAAGAAATTTAATTTATGGATTTAAGCTTTATATTTTTTCCACATTTAATGTCTCTAAATAAAACGCTTCAATCTTTTAAATTAATTCAAGGACAACAAATATCTAAAATAGGGTTTCCTGTTTCATTTGAGAGAGAGATGTCAATATATTTATTTATTTTACTATATAGATGCAAGTGGTTGAAACCATTTATAACCTCAGAGCCATGTAAGGTAAGACAAAACTTGTCCTGGTTTAACAGCTAGGAAAGACTGCTAAACGGCCACGTACTGTTCAAGGACTTGATAAAGTAAGAGGAAAACTACCTAGTTGAAAAAAGGCCTTAAACCAGTTAATAACAAGATAAATGACAATCGGCTATTGTGTGACCAGACGTGGGAATGCAAAACGGTCTGATGACATTTGTGACATCTCGGCATTTGTGACTCCAGATGGACTTACCAATAATAAGTAATGCTGTTTTGGGATGAAAGAATCGCCAAGTACCTTTCAACGTCTTATGAATCTGTTTACATCTGGTCTGAATAATTGTGATGCTTACCTCGATGATGTCAACATTGACAACGATACCTTAAAAGAACATTTAGCAATAATTGGGATATCCTTTGACTGACTCATCGATGTGAGTTTGACAATTTATCTAAAATTGAGTTCTGCTGTACTAGTGTAGCTTTTCTAGGAGATTTTGTGGGACATGGTCAAGTTATACCTATATAATTCGTTGTGCCTGTTAATAAAAAGCAGCTGATGAATTGCTGAACCCCTGACAAATTTATTGAGTAAGAAAAACAAGTTCCTTTGGGCTGAAAAATGTCAGGAGGCCATACTTAAAAGCGCTCCAGTTTTACATCTCCAAATTTCAGCTACTAAAGTGGAGGTTTCTTTGAGGAATATAATCTCGACATCAGGTACATAAAGGAATCAGGTACATCAAGGAATCAGGTACATCAAGGAATCAGGTACATCAAGGACTAATATAATTTAATAGCAGATTCTCTCTTCCGTTTGTAGAAAGGTTTTATTTCATGTACATTATTTGTAATGTATACGAGTACTTCTTATATTTTTCTTAAACCTCATGTATAATTAATCTATATTAAATTACGTCAATTACCAGCTGAGAAGTGGAATTAGTATTTATCTATTATATGTTCATTTCGTTTAATAGAATGGTCAATCAGCCAAAGGGGATTTTACTTTGGTCATCTGGTGTTGTGCACTTAATTTCAGTATAATTAGTATTTCTTTGGATGATCAAACTGAAGATCAAATATGTAATAATTTACAAACTCTATATTATTTTATTTGCCTCCATATTTGTTGGATTCGTAAAGATGAGTTCATAAGGACTTATACGTTTTGCATCTTTTGTTCTACAAACTGTACAGCAAAAACGTTTCATACGCTGTTCATTAATCTTAGATTTGACTGTCTTAGAATACACCCGTTATCTCCTCAAGCTTACATATATTTTCCGAACATTTATTTGTTTTAATTTACGGTGCACATGAGAACCTGTTGTGTTTCGTATGTTTTAGAAAGGTCCACACCATCAGAGGCAATGTAGGTGAAAAGCCCTTGATAGAATTTGTGTATCAAATAAAGGGGCAAAGAAATATGGGATCATTAAAGTCGGAGATATAGACATATTGTGCTATTAGAGTCAGTGCCAAGTCTACGAATGTTAGGGGCACAGCAAGTTTGGGCTATCAAAGTCAGGAACACACCCAAACTGGGCTATCACAGTGAGGCCACATATAAAATCGGCATAATCAAGAAATATATGCAAAACTTGAAACTCTTCTATACGATACTTACACTAAATATATATCGAAAGTCACTTTGTGACAACTGTTACATCTTGCCACGATTTCGAGCAAACCATATAAGACAAATACGTCTGGTAATTTTACCTATATCAATACTAATTACATCACTAACTTTACCTATATCAATACTAATTACATCACTAATTTTACCTATATCAATACTAATTACATCAATAATTTTACCTATATCAATACTAATTACATCAATAATTTTACCTATATCAATACTAATTGCATCAATAATTCAAATTATTACAGTTTAGTCTCAGTTTAAATTCGTGTGATTTACCTCTTATATCAGATATACCTCCTTACATTGTGTAACTTTACGATGTCACGAGCTACACTGACTCAACCTTTAGTAGCGCCGTCTTCAATATCTATTATGAACACTACCAATCAGCTTCATGATCATGCTTTAGAAAGATAAACACGAATCATTCATTCTCTGCAATGCAAAGAAAATATGTTTGTTCACTCAAAACGAATAAATATTTGTCAAACCAAAATGCAATTTATATTTTCATTTGTCAAATCTACAAAATACTGTTTAATTTCTGTTGTACTGCATATTTGAATAATTGACGCGATATACAATCCGGGTGCGCAATGCAAATCCATTATCCTGACAATTGAAAGCATTAAGCAAGAGAGCAATATATTATTTTGTTTGGTTATTGGGGAGGTGTATTTATTGGTACTTACCAAGTGTTTTTAATTTGATTGTGAAGTGGGTTTACTTTTTTGTGAAGTGTATTTACTTTTCGGTGAAGTGTGTTTACATTTTCATGAAATGTGTTTATGAAGAGTTGTGCCTAATGTGTTTATGCAGTGGTATGCTTAATGTGGTTATGAAGTGTTGTGCCTAATGTGTTTCTGAAGAGTTGTGCCTAATGTCTTTATGAGTGTTGTGCCTAATTTGGTGATGAAGTGTTGTGCTTAATGTGTTTATGCAGTGTTGTGCTTAATGTGTTTATGAAGAGTTGTGCCTAATGTGTTTATGAAGTGTTGTGCCTAATTTGTTGATGAAGTGTTGTGCTTAATGTGTTTATACAGTGTTGTGCTTAATTTGTTTATGAAGAGTTGTGCCTAATGTGTTTATGAAGAGTTGTGCTTAATTTGTTTATGAAGTGTTGTGCTTAATGTGTTTATGAAGAGTTGTGCCTAATTTGTTTCTGAAGTGTTGTGCTTAATGTGTTTATGAAGAGTTGTGCCTAATGTGTTTATGAAGTGTTGTGCTTAATGTGTTTATGAAGAGTTGTGCCTAATTTGTTTATGAAGTGTTGTGCTTAATGTGTTTATGAAGAGTTGTGCCTAATGTGTTTATGAAGTGTTGTGCTTAATGTGTTTATGAAGAGTTGTGCCTAATGTGTTTATGAAGTGTTGTGCTTAATGTGTTTATGAAGAGTTGTGCCTAATGTGTTTATGAGTGTTGTGCCTAATTTATTGATGAAGTGTTGTGCTTAATGTGTTTATAAAGAGTTATGCTTAATGTGTTTATGAAGTGTTGTGCTTAATTTGTTTATGAAGATATGTGCTTAATGTGTTTATGAAGAGTTATGCTTAATGTGTTTATGAAGAGTTGTGCTTAATTTGCTTATGAAGAGTTGTGCTTAATGTGTTTATGAAGAGTTGTGCTTAATGTGTTTATGAAGTGTTGTGCCTAATTTGTTGATGAAGTTTTGTGCTTAATGTGTTTATGAAGTGTTGTGCTTAATTTGTTTCTGAAGTGTTGTGCTTAATGTGTTTATGAAGAGTTGTGCCTAATGTGTTTATGAAGTGTTGTGCTTAATGTGTTTATGAAGAGTTGTGCCTAATGTGTTTATGAAGTGTTGTGCTTAATGTGTTTATGAAGAGTTGTGCCTAATGTGTTTATGAAGTGTTGTGCTTAATGTGTTTATGAAGAGTTGTGCCTAATGTGTTTATGAAGAGTTGTGCCTAATGTGTTTATGAGTGTTGTGCCTAATTTATTGATGAAGTGTTGTGCTTAATGTGTTTATAAAGAGTTATGCTTAATGTGTTTATGAAGTGTTGTGCTTAATGTGTTTATGAAGAGTTGTGCTTAATGTGTTTATGAAGTGTTGAGCTTAATGTGTTTTTGAAGAGTTGTGCTTAATGTGTTTATGAAGTGTTGTGCCTAATTTGTTGATGAAGTTTTGTGCTTAATGTGTTTATGCAGTGTTGTGCTTAATTTGTTTATGAAGATTTGTGCTTAATGTGTTTATGCAGTGTTGTGCGTAATTTGTTTATGAAGTGTTGTGCTTAATGTGTTTATGAAGTGTTGTGCCTAATTTGTTGATGAAGTGTTGTGCTTAATGTGTTTATGAAGTTTTGTGCTTATTGTGCAAAAAAAAAATGATTTCGGCGGAGGGCGTGGATATATTTAGTGGTATGTTAGTTTGATGGATGTAGGCTTAAATATGTTTAGAGGTGAAATTGAGGGGCGGGAGCAAGTGATCACGCTCTCTTGCTCCTATGTCCGGGTGCCCAAGGTTCAAAGGTAATTTTCATATATTCCAAACCTATATGCATTCACGTATGAATAAATATGGCTTTGTGAATGTGCAAACTTCTATCAATCTATTAATAGCACATTAATTTGGACAAGCGAACATTTAATTAGATTAATGGGGACAGGTGCGTGTTAAATCGTTATACTGCAATGAATTTTAATGTATGTGTCATGAGAGGAAGTGATTCGTAATTGAGCCGTCGTTTATTTAACCGTCAGACAGATTGGAAGGAAAAGGTTCACTTTGATCTATGTAACGAAACGGTCAGAGTTGAGATGTTCCAGAATCAGTTTTTTAGAAATCTAGAAGTCATGCTGACCGCACCTTTTGCGCCTATTTATTAAAGGTTGAGGATATATTTAATCCTGATTAATTACGCTAAATAAAAGGCATGTTTCTAATACGAAATGTCTCATTTTTAAATTGTCCCATCATAAAATCTGTGCTCCCAGTTATAGATTCTCAGTAAATAACCCTACCTTAACATAACGTTTCAGTGTTACATTTTATTCCCATTCACAGGTTCTCGGTATATTAAAAAAAATACCTTAAAAATAACGTTTCAGTGTTTAATCGTACCTTTACATTCTGTTCCCATTCATAGGTTCTCATAATATCACCTTATATTTAAATTGCATGGCCAGTTATTTATTCTCTGAAAATAACCATATATTCACAATGTATGATCATTTATAGGAACTCGATAGATAATCTTGCCTTCATAACATATATTCATTCATAGGGACTCGATATATAATCTTGCCTTCACAATATATATTCATTCATAGGAACTCGGTAGATAACCTTACCTTTACATTGTATTATCATACACATATTCTTAACGATAATCTTACCTTTCCATTGTATTACTCTGTTTATAATCTTTTGTAGCATCGTATTCCGATTTATAGGTTCCCGTTAGATACCCTTACCTTTACATTGTATGCCCATTCATATATCCACTGTGTATATGACCCACTTTTACATTGTATGCCTATTCATAAATCCACCGTGTATAACTTTATCTTTACATTGTATGCCGATTCATATGTCCATCGTGTATAACCTTACTTTCTTTACATTGTATGCCCAATCATATGTCCACTGTGTATAACCCTACTTTTACATTGTATCCCCAATCATATGTCAACTGTGTATAACTCTACCTTTCCATTGTATGCCCAATCATATATCAGCTGTGTATAACCCTACTTTTACATTGTATGCCCAATCATATGTCAACTGTGTATAACCCTACTTTTACATTGTATGCCCATTCATATGTCTACTGTGTATAACCCTACTTTTACATTGTATGCCCCATCATGTCAACTGTGTATAACACTACTTTTACATTGTATGTCCATTCATATGTCCACTGTGTATAACCCTACCTTTACATTGTATGCCCAATCATATGTCCACTGTGTATAACCCTACCTTTACATTGTATGCCCAATCATATGTCCACTGTGTATAACCCTACTTTTACATTGTATCCCATTCATATGTCCACTGTGTATAACCCTACCTTTACATTGTATGCCCCATCATATGTCCACTGTGTATAACCCTACTTTTACATTGTATGCTCAATCATATGTCCACTGTGTATAACCCTACCTTTACATTGTATGCCCAATCATATGTCCACTGTGTATAACCCTACTTTTACATTGTATGCTCAATCATATGTCCACTGTGTATAACCCTACCTTTACATTGTATGCCCAATCATATGTCCACTGTGTATAACCCTACTTTTACATTGTATGCTCAATCATATGTCCACTGTGTATAACCCTACCTTTACATTGTATGCCCAATCATATGTCCACTGTGTATAACCCTACTTTTACATTGTATGCCCATTCATATGTCCACTGTGTATAACCCTACCTTTACATTGTATGCCCAATCATATGTCCACTGTGTATAACCCTACTTTTACATTGTATGCTCAATCATATGTCCACTGTGTATAACCCTACCTTTACATTGTATGCCCAATCATATGTCCACTGTGTATAACCCTACTTTGACATTGTATGCCCAATCATATGTCCACTGTGTATAACCCTACCTTTACATTGTATGCCCAATCATGTTAGCTGTGTATAACCCTACTTTTACATTGTATGCCCAATCATATGTCAACTGTGTATAACCCTACTTTTACATTGTATGCCCATTCATATTTCTACTGTGTATAACCCTACCTTTATATTGTATGCCCAATCGTATGTCCACTGTGTATAACCCTACCTTTACATTGTATGCCCATTCATATGTCTACTGTGTATAACCCTACCTTTACATTGTATGCCCATTCATGTCTACTGTGTATAACCCTACTTTTACATTGTATTCTCATTCGTAGGTTTTTGGTATAAAACCTTACATGTGCAGTGTGTGTGTGTGTGTGTGTGTGAGAGAGAGAGAGAGAGAGAGAGAGAGAGAGAGAGAGAGAGAGAGAGAGAGAGAGAGAGAGAGATATTAGGATTTTGAATATAGCCTTAACAATGTTTCAGACATATCGCTACGATGTCTGCAGTGTGACAGTTTAAAGTGATATCTAGCACTGTAACATCATGCCGCAGAAATGTAGCATGATGTCTCACGCAGTCACATTATCCTGACATCAGGCCGACCAGTCTTAACACTAACCTCTTAATGCTGAGCGCCATTCATAAGTTCGTGATATGCCCAGCTATTGATTATCTGTAAATAACTTTGCCTTAATATTGTATGCTCATTCATAGGAATTCAGTAGATAAACTTTTGAGTTGGCAATGAATGATCATGTATCACTATGTACAGTATTTACATTATGTGCAATAAAATACATATGTAGTATTTATATCATGTACAATAAAATACATGATTATTATTTACATTATGTACAATAATACACATGAATATTATTTAAAATATGTACAAATATATACATGAATATTATTTACATTATGTGCAGTAAAATACATGAATATTATTTACATTATGTACAATAATACACATGAATATTATTTACATTATGTACAGTAAAATACATGAATATTATTAACATTATGTACAGTAAAATACATGAATATTATTTACATTATGTACAATAAAATATATGAATATTATTTACATTATCTACAATAAAATACATGAAATTTATTTACATTATGTACAATAAAATACATGAATATTATTTACATTATGTACAATAAAATACATGAATATTATTAACATTATGTACAATAAAATACATGAATATTATTTACATTATGTACAATAAAATTCATGAATATTATT
Organism: Unio delphinus; assembly: GCA_029339505.1. Lineage (NCBI taxonomy): Eukaryota > Metazoa > Mollusca > Bivalvia > Unionida > Unionidae > Unio > Unio delphinus. The sequence continues at coordinate 6,634,931 of JAQISU010000094.1, read as the reverse complement.
TACATTATGTACAATAAAATACATGAAATTTATTTACATTTATGAACAATAAAATACATGAATACATCAGATGTCTATTATTACAGACAGGAGACAATAAAATACGGCAGTTTGGTATATGATTTAGATATTTTTAGGTAAACCTGTTTACAATATTTCAGCTTTGTGCTTTGGAGTATCGAGGTTATTTTTAGTAGAAGAGCGCATCAGTCGACTATGAACTTTCTAGACTGGATTAAACTGATTCAGGTACTCTGGTGCTAGGTTATATTTAACTTGGCACATATCGACTGATTTATTATGATTTACTCCATTTTTGAAAAGGAAGCCATGAATTCTCATTGGAGACTACACACAAATTTACGTGAAGATAATTTACACAAACACACATATGCACAAAACACATCCGCACACATAAATACAGTTGGTCTGAATGATAATCAATGGGATCAATTATATACACAGTTTCACTCAACAATGGCAGTACGTGGGAGAATGAAGTATGTTTATCACAAACGTCTTGTACAATTGACGGTCTTTTCAGATTCGACAGCTGTCACAAAGCACTGCTCGCGCGACCTTATCGATTTGATGCCAAAAGCATTTCCCGTGCGAAGTAATTTACTATAGAACATAAGCGAATAAACAATTTGGACCAATTTAAGAAACCTTACGTTAGTGTTTTCCATAGGATTAAAGCATATTACGCGATTTCCCTGTACCTTGAGTAAAGCTCTGTACAAGGTCGGTAGAGTTTGATATACTAATAATTCGTAACTTACCAAACAACGAATATCTTTATTTTACGACAGTTTTCTTTCGAGTCAAAAAAATGTATCAGTTTAATTTTTTTTTATTTCGATCTGTTTTGCGATATTAAATGTTTACAGACGAACCTTCTCTCTGTTGCTATCAAATATGACCACTAATGAACAAACCACCGACATCAACTTAATCAGCTTGAATGTAATTTCATGGTTCTGCACTCAAAAGCGAAACGCTAACCCTTAAAAAATATGTAGGTTTTTGTCATATAACCTAAGTAGGATTATATTATATCCAAAGTAGTCAGATGGGCCCCGAGTAGCCGAGTGGTCTAACGCGGTTTCCGTTACGGATCACTGCGGTCTCACCGCTGTCTGCGTGGGCTCGATTCTAAGATTCGGCTAATGTAGTTATGTGAGAAAGCTTGCCAGTAGCTTCTCGTAGGTCGGTGGTTCTTTTCGGGGGGTTTCCGGGGTTCTTCCTCCACCAATAATACTGGCCGCCATATATAGCCTATCGTGTGCAGAAAAAATTGCGTTAAACCCTAAAACAAACAAACAAACAAACAAACAAAAGTGGTCAGAAAAAAAATAACGTCTGTACGAATGAGAAAAAAAATCGTCACAAGAAAATCAAAAGTCGGAATAGTCAGGTACTACTTTTTGCCATGTTAATAAAAGATGAAGAGATGTAATGTGTGACAGCATATGTGCTTCAAAGTGGTGAGGAGATCTTCATAATGGCCTACTTTGTGCCTGATGGTGTTACGCACTTCTTCATTTGTGATGTGGTCCATGTAATATATGAAAGGATGGTTCTGTAGCATCTCATTTCAAGTGCCAGGATCCTTCGTTATAAATCTGCTGTCAGGGTCCGTGCCTCACATGAATACAAAAAGATTGAGATGACTAGTGCTCTCAATAGTCTGATTTTAGTTTTCAGACAGATATTCTTTATTCTCCATATGGGTCTTAGCTTTGACATAGCTGCCGTTGTCTGTGCTGCTCGTGACTGACAAAATTTCTGCTCTTGATCTCTCTTCGGCGATTATCAAACCAAGATATGTGAACTGGTCCGCTGTCTCCAGTTCCTGTCCTATGACTTTAATCTTGGTTGAGATTTGGTTGCCATTTTTTGTCATCAGCTTTGTCTTCTCGGCGCTTATCTCCATGTCAAATCTGGAAGATGTTTCATCCAGGTTCTTCACTAAAGTGGCAAGCTAATCTTCACTGCATGTCAGCCCATCAATGTCGTCTGCAAAGCGTAGGTTGGTGATGTTACGCCCTCCAATGCTGATTGTCCCACGGTGGTTTTCCATGGCTTCGCTCATGATGCGCTCTAAGTAGATGTTGAAAAGCGTGGGTGCCCGGAGACAGCCTTTACGTACTCCAACCGTTGTCTTGAACCAGTCCCCCGCAGAATCTTGAGCATTACTGCACTGGTAGCCTTGGCGTACAGTTGCTTGATGGTATTGGTCAACTTTTGACACATGTTGTACTTCTTCATTTTGGCCCACAATGCCTCATGCCACACTCTGTCAAAATATTATTACAAACAGCAATACATTGAAATAGTATATGATGCAATGTCTAATAACTTTGTCCTTTTTTGCGCCATCACAAAAGACACTTATGCAACGTGCCAGAAATCATTGATATTAAACCATGGTTATCATAAGAGCTACCGGGCATGAAATATAAAGACTAGCCTTCATTTAAACGATTGGGAATGCTTTTAAAGCTTTGAAATATACATTTAATTTATCAGTTTTTATTTTATGTCCATCAAACTTTCTAACAATATTCTCTTGTACCATTAATCATAGCAGTCAACTTTCTTTTTCCTGTATTCAAGAGTTGTTGCGAATAGACCGATGGTTCAGAGAATTTACTAACTTTGACTTATAATAATTTTGAAAGAACCTCAAAATGACACTGATCACAAATCTATATGATGATAGGCATTTGCTCTTGTTGTATGCGTATATATGGCTCCTGTCGTATATATGCATTGCATCTGCTGTATTACCTATACATTGACCATGGTGTACACCTATGCGTTGCCCATATTGCTGTGTCAATTCTAGAATAAAAATCAATATTTCAAAACAGGATGGATATCCTATGTTCGAATTCTTATGATAACATTTAATCATAATCTATATGCAGAGTCAAATTAAGTAGATTTTTCATTATGATGTATGCCATGCCTAGATACAGAAAAGATACATATAGTTTTAAAGTGCAATGTCGTCGAGTTATCATAATTACTAACAAAACAATACAATTTCTGTATTGTATAATACATACAATCACAGGTTCACTTGGATCCTTCCAGTTCTAAATTTCAAAATCAAAACCTTTTTTTTTTTAAAAAAAGAAATATTTTTTAATCAGATGCGTCATGCCGAATGATTGATGTTATAAAAAAATGATTGCTCTGTTCTAGTGCACGGAAATCTCATAATCAGTATTTTGACATGCGAATATTACAGTGACTGTAATCTCTGTGAAAGTTAATGAGTAAATTCGACCTTCTATAATGTCAGAAAATGAACGAACTTTCTGGTTTTATATTTTGCATGTAAAACTCCAGACACTCCAACGAATATCAGGAATACCGAAATAAGTTATTGATTATAGAGGCACCATCATTAGATCCGTTGTGTATGCCTTCTCGTGAATACACAACGGTCTTTAGAACTTAAAGAGTTTATTTTGCTCATTATTTGTTGACACAGAGAATGCTCTGCCTAGATAGCACGTTCTGTCATTTTACTTTGTTCAGATGGATAGGTTGTCCTTGAACTTTCAATATTATTAACACGTGTTCGGACTATACAATTTCGAGACAAATTGTGTTATTACACGTCTTTTTGTTGGTCTACTGATTTCTAATAAAAAGATTTTCTCTTTGATATCAATTCACAATTGTATGTCTGTAGGCGACTTAATCATACAACTGTTGTCAATTAGAGACATTGAGTCTGCAAGATTATAATTTCCTTCAATTGTCGGACGTATCTAATGTCTCTTTTTAACCTGAATTAGTACTGAGTCAGACGGACGTATCTAATATCACTTTTTAACCTGAATTAGTACTGAGTCAGACGGACGTATCCAATATCAGGTTTTTACCCGAAATAATATTGGGCCAGACGGACGTATATAATGTTACATTTTTACCCACATCAGTATTGATCCAGACAGGCGTATCCAATGTCACGTTTTAACTCCAAATTACTGAGCCAGACGAATGTGGTCTTTTCACGAGCGTCTCTCATTATCTGACTGGGGGCTGAATAAAATTGGCTTCATGGAGTGGTTTTAAAGAAAGGATATACGACATTTTTAAAGCATCCATCGAAAAAACCTTATAACTAGAGTACATTTGATAAATACATGAAACTTATATTAAATTTAATTTGGGACTTTAGTCTGTGACTCAAATGTAATTTCGTTGTCTAATGACGAAAATTTTAACACGTTATTGACTATAGCATGCTTATGAAAAAGTTCTCAAGTGTGATCAAAATATAAATTCCTTGTTTAATTCAAATGTGTAAAATAATGTCAAACGAGACGTTAATAATTACGTAATAATTCAACACATGTGTGTATGTATGTATGTATGTATGTATGTATGTATGTATGTATGTATGTATGTATGTATGTATGTATGTATGTATGTTTTGAATTTACCTGCTAAACCAGAGAACCAATTGATTTTGATTTACTCTCTTCAGATTTGACAGAAAATCAAAGACAGGAACTTCACTCATTTTGAATCAACATAGGGATGTTTTTGCTCTTAACTTAAGACGAATTGGGTAGTATTACAGTATTCACCTACCGAATAGAATTTGGTGATTCCATGCCGATTCGTGGTCAACCTCATCGTGCGGCAACGCACATCAATAAGGAAACTTATAGGTAAGGAAACTGTTAGAACATCAACTAATTGAACCCAAATGATCTAGTTATGCATCCCCAATTGTACTGATCAAAAAGAAAAATGGCAAATGTAGTTTTGCTCTTAATTATATGAAACTTGATCAGGTAACACAACCGATGCCATTGCGTCTCCCGCGATTTGAAGATTTCGTCGATGCAGTTGGACAAACTCAACCTGTCCACGTCTTTTCAGTACTTGAAATTTAAGTTCAGCATTTTTGCAAATTAAAATGGTTCCACTGACAAAACATAAGAGCTCTTTTATAACATCACGTGGTCTTTACCAATGGAATGGAATGCCATATGGACTCAGAAATGCACCCGTCACTTATTGTGTTCTTTTAGGTCATGTTCTTTAAAGGTATAACATGGTCAATATGTCTTGCATACATAGATACATCATTATTTTTTCCAATCATTTTAGAACCACCTCAAACATCTTGAACTCATTTTTGATCGTTTACATGAATCAAGCGTGACACTCAAGCCTTCAAAATGTGTATTTGCAGCAATTGAAGTTGTTTATCTTGGTCATAAATTCTCAAAAGGAATCGAAATAGATAAATCCAAAATAAACGCAGTTACCCAAAACACAGAATATGTTATCAGTTTTCTAAGTTGTGCAATGATTACAGGAAATTTGTTCACATATATCGTACTATAGCAACATTATTAAATACATTGTTGGCAAAAGATGTGAATATTGTCTATGGTAATTTCTAATCAGTTTATCTTTTTGTTCGATTACAAAGATTTTTGATATAATACATAGCTACACAATTTGCCATCAGAGCGGTGCTGCGTATCAGAAATCATTGATATTAAACCATGGTTATCATAAGAGTTACTGGGCATGAAATATAAAGACTAGCCTTCATTTAAACGATTGGGAAAGCTTTTAAAGCTTTGAAGTATAAATCTAATTTAGGAGCTTATGCTCATTAACCTTTCGTGCAATATTCACCTGTATTATTAATCGTAAAAGTCAATTTTTTTTTCCTGCATTTAATACTTGTTGAGAATAGACCAAATTATTAATACCTTTTCATAAATGATGAGATTATTAACTGGATCTTCGGCGTGGATATTAACGCTGGATGCTTCTCGATATATAAATCTTCTGCAATGCATAGGTGCAACGTATTGCTGTATGGAGATGCTTATAACTGGACAATGGCTGAGAACATGTATTTAATTTGACATCTGCTAATTCTTAACTTTGGACGATGACCTCGCCACGAGCCGTATTCATCATGAGTGCACTATGGAATAATTACAAATGAGATTAATGGCACAACTATATGCTGACTTGTTGTACCAACAATACATTGACCATGATGTATTACTTATATATTGACCCTGTTGTATTACCTATAAAGTGACATCTCCGAAGGCCTCTAAGTTAGAGCATCCGCTTCTGATGCGGGAGGTCGCGGGTTCGAACCGCAGTCGAATAATACCAAAGACTTTTTTTAAAAAATGATACTAACAGCTGCCTCACTAGGCGCTCAACATTAAGAGGTTAGTGTTAGGAATGGTTGGCCTGGTGTAACGATAATGCGACTGGGTGAGACATGATGATATATGCCTGCGGCATGATGCCCGATTGCTAGACATCACTGTGAACTACCATACTGCAGACATCGTAGTGATATGACTGATAAATTGTTAAAGTTACGTTAAAAGTCCAAATAACACACACACACACACACACACACACACACACACACACACACACACACACACACACACACTGCCCTTGTTGTATTACCAATACATTTCCCCTGTTGTACACGTACATATTGGCTGTTATGCACCTTTATATTGACCCTGTTATACACCTATACATTGTCCCTGATGTATGCTTATACATTAACCCTGTTGTATACATATGCATTGCCCCTTTTCTACACCTATACATTGCCCATCTTCTACACCTATACATAGCCTCTTTTCTACACCTATACATTGTCCCTATTGTATACCTATTCACTGACCATGTTGTGTGAAAGAATGCAGTAAAGAGGGCCTTCGATGGCATATGTGTTATTGGTTAAATCCGAAGATCCAATACGTTATCATATCATGTATAAATGGCCCATGTTATACACTAACACATTGTCTATGTTAATGTATCGATTCAGATCAATAATGAATATTTCAAGCCAGGATGTGGTATGTCGTTCTTAAATAGAGAAAAGATTCACATGGTTTTAAAGTGCAAAGTCGCCAAGTTAGCATTCTTATTAACAAAACGATATATATGTATTAACAATTATCTAGAAGCTTAAAAAGAGTGTGATATACATGCAACTGCGGCATTATAAAATACATTAAATCATATATGTTAATCACAAGTTGCTCTGAATTTTATAATCAAATCCGTTTGTTGCTTTTTAAAGAGAAAAAAGAAATATTTTTGTTTAACATAGATACGTCATGCTGAATAAGTAATGTGAGAATACTTGTTCTATCAGCGTGCACGGAAATCTCACAGTCAGTATTTTGACAGATGAGACTCTTATAGTGACTGTAATCTCCGTGAAATTTAATGGGTAATTTACATCTTAAAGGATTTAATGGGTAATTTACATCTTAAAGGATTTAATGGGTAATTTACATCTTTAAGGATTTAACTGGTAATTTACATCTTAAAGGATTTAATGGGCAAGTTACATCTTTAAAGATTTAATGGGCAATTTACATCTTTAAGGATTTAATGGGTAATTTACATCTTTAAGGATTTAATGGGTAATTTACATCTTAAAGGATTTAATGGGTTTCTTTGGATGTATAAACTCTAAACACTACTCATCCTTCAGTAAGTATTGATTATAGAGTAACCATCAGATTATTTGTGCCGTCAATCACCTAACTAACAAAGATGGCAGGTTCTGGCCTTTCCAGTTGCTCGGATAGACAGGCTGTCCTTAAACTTTAAGTGTGTCATTTAACACTTGTCCATACGATACAATTTCAGGAAAACATAGTGTTATTATGCAGTTCTACTTATTTATCATCAAATAAATGTTATTGGGGATATCAATTCACAATTTGATACTTATAATATGGTTAAAATTAAGTGCCTAATTGGCAGGTTTGTTCTACTTTGTAGGAGGTTTAATTATGCAACTGTTGAAAATCAGTGACCTTAGTCTGCCATGTTTGAATTTCCTTTCAATTCAAATTCCTTCCATCCACTTTTTAATACGACTTAGTATTGAGCCAGACGGGTGTGACTTTCCACCAGCTTCTCTCATTACCGGACTGGGGGCGGCATAACTTGGCTTACTACACTGGTTTTGTAAGAAAGAACTTGCGTGTGAAATATTTCTCGAAATAACCCTTCGACCGTAGGATAATGACATTTATATTTAAGTAAATGTAGTACATTCGCAAATGACTCATGTCGTTTCGTTATATGATGACCTGAGAGGATAAAGAACGCAAAATTGCATATTTCTGAGAAAGGCAATTATCAAACATTTGTTTTTCTTGGTTTTAACGGCACTTTCACCACCTTATTGACTGTAGCATGACGAGGAAATGGTTTCTTAAGCGTGAACAAAATATAATTCATTGTTTCATTTAATGGTAACAATTACTTAATAAATATTATACAATAGCGTAGTGATTATATTAAATATAACATTTACAATTTTAGGGCGACTTGACAAGAAAATTTTCTCCAAATCTGATTTATCACTTTAAGTATAAACATACAAAAAAAGCACTTTGCATATTAACGTAAATTGTATAGAAAATGTAATATTAAACAAGTGTAGCCTTCGATTGCCAGCGCACTGTTATGGTCTAAGCAGAGAAGCCAATAGAAAGATAATTTCTTTAAAAATAAAAGAACGCACTTGATAATTTGACGAAATGCCAAATCTGAAGCATCGGAGATAAATTAGTAAACAGTTACTGTCCCAAATTAATGTAAACTTATGGAGCTTCTATTGTTTTTGTTTTTTATGTAGTAATGCAAATGTTCACTGTATCGTCACATAATTAAAATATAAAAATCAGTGTAATGGGGTTAGTCATCAAACATAGATAATGAAAAGATACTCTAAGTCTGTTTTAGTAGAAATAAGGAAAACTTTCATTTTTGAATGGATAACATTTGTATTGATACTCGAAGATTTTCTGTTCGCTAAGATACAATGTTTCCTCTTATTCTTCTTTCCTAATATCTACTCAGGTTTTTAAGTAACCTCTCTCTTACCATTTATTTAATTGAAAAATTGAAATGTAATAGCATGAGGAAAAAGAGCCCAGATCATATCGCCAAGTTATATCGCCACAGTAACGATATGAGCCCATGAATTACATTCATTAGGAAAATATGTTTGCTCTCGATATTAATTAATAAGTCGCTACAGTTGGAGCCTCCTGTTGTTGATTGTTGTTATTGTTGTTGTAGGGTTTAACGCCATTTTTCAGCACACGATACATGGCGGCCAGTATTATTGGTGGAAGAAGAACCCGGGAAAACCCCCGGAAAGAACCACCGACCCACGAGAAGCTGCTGGCAAGCTTTCTCACATAACTAAATTAGCGGAATCTTAGACTCGAACCCACGCAGACAGAGGTGAGGTGGCAGTGATCCCTAACGGAGAACGCTTTAGACCACTCGGCCACTCGGGGCCCCTCCTGTTGTTGAATAATACCAGCTAGGTTTCCATTTGTATATTTTATTTTTAAAAATTAGACGCTACATCAAACATTTTCATACAATATTTCCATCAGACATCTGATCTGTGTAAACTTTCATAATTTCAACCCTTTACATTATGTTCATTGTCGTGTGCCTGTTTCGCATACATACATACATACATACATACATACATACATACATACATACATACATACATACATGCATGCATGCATGCAGACAGACAGACAGACAGAGCGGAATGTGCTACCCATGAATCATAAAAGTAGGATGTGTGATACTATGGAGTGCAATTATTATATATTGACAAAGAATGTTATGATACTGATTAAAGAATATTTATATTTGTAATTTGTTCCATACCGAGACACCGAGACTCATACTCAGGTCCACGGTTTGCTGCAACAAGCACCTTGCTTTCATGCACTTACCCATATACCGCTTTGACAATACTCACATTCGCAGAAATGGATGGAACAATGTCGCTGGAAAAAGCATGTGTGTTACTGACACGCCCACATGACCACCAGCAATTAACTGGTTTGAAATCATCTAATACGCAGTCACTCTATTTTCCCATGACAGAAATCATAACATATAGAAATTAATATATTTATATACACGTATACACCAGAGAGAGTGGAAATAGCTATCAGCAGGATAAGTAACAATATTATTTCTCAATAAATAATAATTTTGCTCGGTATTTTCTGTGTAATAGATGAGAGTATAATTTATGGGTCGTTATGCTACTGTGTCTGCTATGTTACTTCCTTTCCAGCGAAGATGTGAATCTTCAATGTGGTTGAGTGTGGTACGTGCAGGCAAGACGATTGTTGTCGTAACCTATTAACCTGAGTACGAATCTCGATCGGGAGTGTGTGTGTGTGTGTGTGTGTGTGTGTGTGTGTGTGTAACGGAGATATAAATACATAATATTGTACATAACATTGACAACATTGGCCTTATCACCTAATGTCATGGTATGTGTTATTAAATTTATTTATGAAGGATTGCACGGTGTATTATTATCACCATATTATATGTTACTTTATACAGACGCATCAATCATTTAATACTGTGGTATATATTACTATATACCACGGTATATATCATAATTATTCTGCGATATATAACCTAGACACTGAAAACTGATAACTGGCCATTATCGACGACGTATTGTATTTGCATGAATTCTTCCGCAACATTTGATATTGAGTTCAGAATATGTGTGTAGATAAAAAATCATGCGTATTTCAAACGGTCGATTTCGAGACCCAAGGTGATATGAAACGCATCTAAATCGATGCAGAAGTTTTCTAATGGTAAGCAGAACTTTAACGATGAACATGTTTTATTTGGATGTTATGAGTCATAACTTCAGAGAATCTGACGCAAATAGATGGAACATCTAATGGTATCGCAGGCTGAATTTGAAACATTTCTAATATCAATTTCACGTAACAATTCTTATTAACCACTTGATGCATGTTATCGAAACCTGAAGCTTGATTGTTGTATACGATTTTGATTATTATGTTACTTGACGAAGAAAACCTAAAACAAAAAGAACATCAAGCTGAAGACCAATTACGCCTCGTATTTTAAGATGACATAATTGTATATTAGATTTTAAATGATATAATTGTATATTAGATTTTAAATGATATAATTGTATATTAGATTTTAAATGATATAATTGTATATTAGATTTTAAATGACATAATTGTATATTAGATTTTAAATGACATAATTGTATATTAGATTTTAAATGATATAATTGTATATTAGATTTTAAATGATATAATTGTATGTACTATTTTGAGATAACATAATGGAATGTAATATTTAAAAGATGATATAATACTATGTACTATATAAAATATAACTGTATGTACCATTTTGAGATAATGTACCGTTTATAGATGATGTAATGGTATGTACCATTTTGAGATAATGTACCGTTTATAGATGATGCAATGGTATGTACCATTTTGAGATAATGTACCGTTTATAGATGATGCAATGGTATGTACCATTTTGAGATGATACAATTGTATGTACCATTTTGAGATGATGTAATTGTATGTACCATTTTGAGATGATGTAATGGTATGTACCATGTTACGATGATACAATTTTGATATGATTTAATCGCATGTAACATTTTAAGACGATATATTAGACCACAAAGTTTAATCTAAATATGGTTATTTATTTGTTAAGTGGATTTGAATGCTATATTCCTCTCTTATTATCTCCAGACATCTATAATCATGTGTGAAAGTCTTTATCTTTAATTTCCTTTGTTCTGACATTAGATAACTATTGAATGAATGTGTCCTCAAGCATTAGTCGATATTGATTTAGGTCGGATTATAATCATTTCTAATTGTAATGCTCGAAATGGCTCTTAAATGCAGAAAAAGTCTGTTCTGCTATTTTCTGTTTAATTGCTCAATCGACAAGGGATACAAAATATATTGATGTATTGCACAACTTCCTTATCTAAAAACTATTATATGCATACAGAAACCGTATTTAGGTAATGCCTGATTGTCAAGGTTAGGCCTGGGAGTTGATTGTAGAAGTACATTATTTTTGAGTGGAGATGGTAGATTTCTTCTGCGCTGAGTTGTGTCCTGTGAAGAAGGTGGTTATGGGCTGTAGATGAAAGCACTTTATTTTCATAAGGAACTATAGATTCTTTGAACTCCCCTGTTGTACGCAGCATTACAAATATTTTTAAAACACCTTCCAGAGCGTAAAGAGACAAATTTTGGAATTTCAGAACGTTTATAAATTGTCGCGATACACGCATAAACCTGATCTAATGCACTTATTTTTCTTGAATGTCTTTCTATATATAAGACTCAATGCCATTTTAAAAAACAATTACAAATCTTGATTGTCGCTACAGTAGATTCTTTGCATTTCTTTTAAATGGATCTATATTGATATTTATTATGATTCTGCATTTGTTTTTTGTTTGTAACGTATTTTTGCTTTTATTCTTTGGGGACGTATTAAAGCCATTTTCTATGTTTTCTTCTCTTGCCTTTTTAATCTGTCAACTAAAGTATGTAGTCTTCGGTCATTTGGCTGGTTTGAGTTGCAAAATCTACATGTGTATTTCACTGATAATTAATTATTTTGTGATAAACATTTACAATTGTGTGCCATGTTATCTTGTCGTTCATTTTGATATCAGTGGTCTAGCACTGAAAGGTTACTATGCCCCAAGGTATCGGGTCATGTTTTGTTGCAAGAATATGTATTATGAATGTGGCCTGGTGACTAGAGAGTATTTATGCTTTTAATAACATCTGAGTGACACTGCGAATCGAACGTAGATTTTCTTCTAATAAATAGTTTTGAAAAATGTACTGATTTGCAAATGGTCTTATTTTTGTTTTAGTAGACAACAAAAATGTTTGTTTTTTAACATAAATAAGTGTCTGGTTGTATTCGGTTTAATCTCATTTTAATCTCGTTCAGTGGCCCAGGCAGCACTTTGTTGTAATGTTGTTTTCACGCAGTAAAATGGAACTGCCATAGAGATTTTGAGTATATTATTTGTCTGCAGCACAATACCAGTGACCTAGTGACGCGATGGCATATGTGTTAAAAACAATATAAAATAATCGATTCCCAAGTATAGAAGAAATCTCTTATCTACATGTTATGCCATCGAATTTATTTATACTATTTCGAAGTGGACTATAAACTTCATGTTATATCGTCTGACAAGCTTACCAATTGCTGAAGTCGTCAGTATGTTCTTTTAGATAAGCTACTCACACTTTTACCATCCATGCTGATATTTGTATTGCAAAGTATGTATGTTTAGAACATTTAATGGCGTTATATGTTGCTGTTGTACGGTTTAACGCCATTTTTCAGCACACGATAGGCTATACATGGCGGCCAGTATTATTGGTGGAGGAAGAACCCGGAAAAACACCCGGAAAGAACCACCGACCCACGAGAAGCTACCGGCAAGCTTTCTCACATAACTACATTAGCCGAATCTTAGACTCGAACCCACTCAGACAGAGGTGAGATGGAATCGCATCACAATTAATACTTCCAGTTCAGTACCCAATGTAGTTCCAGTCTATCTTAAGAACATTTTTTCCTCTCTCATTTTGGTGGTGATAGAAGAGCTATATTGATGCATCTTTGGTATGGATTTAAAGTTAATTGTTTATTCTTGAGAATAGGAGCTCTGATAGTGGTTGTCTGTATGTATTTTGGCGACAGTGCACATGGAGTAATAAGGCCTTGGTGATGATCCGGAAGTGAAATCAGTGTTCTGTGTACATGCTGCTTTGTTTACAGTGCAGCCACTCAACAAAATGCCGGTCAACCCTTGACAAGAATTTCACCGTGAAGTCATCTTTGGAGGTATTTTAGATTAACATATGACTTGTATTGATTGTCACACTGTGGAAAGGTCAGTGCTGAGAAATATATGTAGAGAACATATAGTAAAATTAATTGGAGTGTATGGCCAGATGGCAGTGATCCGTAACGGGGAGCGCTTTAGACCACTCAGCCACTCGGGGCCCCAGTGGCGTTATAAACTTGTGGTACTCACACATACACACACATACATCTGCAATACCATCTGAAATTACAAGGCAAATAAATTTGCACAGTACTTTCGATATCTAGTCAAAACGGCAATTCTCATAATTTTTATAATATGTTTCCTCAGTCTGAAAGATGTCCTGTTAAGGAATATGCCTGGTTTTACCTTGGACTTAGTAAACTGAGGCGATGTCGATCTCATTTTAATGTAGCGTGCTTGCATTGAAGAACTGAAAGAAATTAATTCAAAAACCATATACCAGGAAGTTGTTGCAACTGAGAAATATTCTTCGGCAAAAGTTGTCATAGTTTAAACTTACTAATTCAGAGGAATCAAGACTGACAACATCTCCTTTATGACTTAACTTGTTATCCTATTTTCTTCCGTCAAACTATAAAGTGTGTAAAATCTTTCTCTTATGATAACTGTTCATTTTCATTGTAGCTTCAATAATCTAAATTATTTATTTTTGACATTTAGACATATTCTTGAATTTCTTTTCAATTTGCATTATAAGATTGATTTGTAAACAAATGAGCCCAAAACTCTGAGTACGAGAAATGCGTATGCATGATTTCTTGCATTATTAAATATTTATCCCACAAAATCTATTGGGAGAAACTTTTTATGAGACGTTTGAGACTGTTCATATGTAAATAAATATCTTGAAAGTTTCCTCTGGAGATGTTGGCATCCGGAAAACAGCAGTCGATTGAATGAGTCTCTTTCCTTTCTTAGAGATGAGATGCAAATTTTTCCACAGAACACCGTGTTACTTCTTCACTGAGAGTAACTTATGGCATGTTAAAGCAATATGGCGCTTCTTTGAAGTCGGTCGTATGCATTAAGTGTAATTTTATTGGTCAGTACAATACGATATTGGATGGATTAAATTACACGTAATTTCCGGTAAATTCTAGACAGTTTTCGATAACACTGTGCATATTATATTAAATGTGTTTGAAATGGAAAATAAATGTTAATAATATAAATTATTTCCACGTATTTTGCAAGTCAATGTTGCTCACAAGAGAAAATTGCCATCTAATTCGTCCATACATCACATGCTAATCAAAAGGAAGTTTGCTTTCAAAAAATAAAATGCAGTACAATCTAATTATAACAACCACCCAGGATCTTGAAATATTCGTTCGCTAGGACTGCGATTCGTCAAATTAAGGAATAATGCAATTATGACGTTTTTCGGACTCGAATCTTTACTTCTTTTATACCCAGATCTGATTTCCTTATAAGCGGATCCTTTTGTGGTCCCAAATTCTGCAGGAATAACCAGAGGCGTAGCTGGGGGTGGGTGGGGAAAGGGGACAGATATCCTTGGGCGCCAGGCTAGTGGGGGCGCCAACATGGGCTTTGAAATAGGTTGTATGTGGAACTTTTGCTGAAAGTAATAGGTTTCCGAGTTGAGGGGGTGGGGGCGGCGTAAAAATTAATCTTGTCCTCGGGCTCCAAACACTCTAGCTACGCCTCTGGAAATAACATTCCTGAAAAATATTTCTTTTTACCTTCAAAGTGTGATGCAATTTTTTTTATGATGAGCAATGGTGGGCAATTTTAAAGCAAATACAACCGGAATGCATACAAAAATATTCAAGTTCAGATTAACAAAGAGCAAGTATTTCTTATATATTTCATAGTGGAATATCGAAATATGTCAATGGGAGAAAAACGATATCGGCACATTTTCGATACCGCCTGTATCACCAGTGAAGATATCGCTTTGGGAGTTACTTTGTCCACCATTTAGGATATATATCAACCTTTATGTACGCTGTTCAAACCAATATTTACATATTTAGGTCTATTTCGTTGTTCTTCATCTTCAGGACCTACTTCTCTCTCTCTCTCTCTCTCTCTCTCTCTCTCTCTCTCTCTCTCTCTCTCTCTCTCTCTCCACATCAAGATGAACAAATCTTAAAACGTGTAAACTGTGGACCATCTAAAGTACATTAAAACAGTCATTGAGGTGACATCAAGAAAGCTATAATATTGAGGTACAAATAACACGCTTGGCATATAAGGTAGAAACTGGTCTTCGGAGGAATGCAGTTGATTTGTTTTCAGTGTTAAATAAATACAGTTTACATTCTGACATGACCAAGTATATAACCTCTGTGCTGTTGATTTAGGCCTATCTATCAATGATGAATTTCCATTCATTAATCTTTAGTGAAAAATGGAAATAACGATACAAAATATTAATTGAAATTTTGTAACTGTAATGACGTCTTCATTTCTATAAATATTTTTGTTCGCAATAGAGTATTTTTAAATGTTTTGTATAGATATTTGAAATTTGAAAGCCATTTTGTTTTAATACTGTTGCGTCTAAAAAATAAGAGCTTTCAAATTTTCCTTCAAGTTATGTTGTAGAATGGTTTGTGCTATTGGCTTCTCTTTCACGTAGCGGACACGGTAAAAATATATTCGATTGTTAAAATAACAAAGAAAACAAACCTCAACGAATTGCAGATAATAAAAAATGGAGGTAAGGATTCCTTATCAGTGTCTTGTGTACGATTGTCGATAAGTACAAAGTTCAAGACCACTTACTTTCAAATCAGTATTGTTCAAGACCACTTACTTTCAAATCAGTATAAAGAAGGGTTTACACCACTAAATTTCAAATCAGTATCAAGTTGACTGAGATGTTTGCGTATAAATTATCAACGAGTTGACATAATGAAGTTATATTGTACTGTATTTCGACATACATACATACATACATACATACATACATACATACATACATATGTAGAAATACACTGAAACACGTAGGAAAGGATCAGAACAGAATATATAAACATACAGCCACGCCCCTTTGCAGAGAATGCATTTCGTTTTCAACGTGTCAAAATATATTCCGTACAAATAAAATGTTATATTTGCCATGACTAAGACCAGGATAGCAAGCAATTCATTGGAGTTTGTTTTGGTCTCCTTCAGTTCGGAACCACGTGTCCAAAAATTTGTACAGTTAACAAAACAGTAACTGTTAATATCTGAAGTATTCTTCTAGAATGCGATGGAAAAGTTTTTATGTTCCTCGTGATCAAAATTGGTCAGACGATACAAACTATGATATTTCCATCAGTCCCAAAGTGCTTTGTTCCGCTAGGCTAAACAGAATGTATTTAAAAACGTCAAAGTATACAAAGTATATAACATAAAGGCTTCAACTGGAAATATGTGATTATCACACTTATATAAAATGAATTGTTTACCTACTTCTAATGAATTGTGATAAAGAAAATATTTCTATCAATACATCACAAAAACTTGTGAGCTTTGTACTCATTATACAATTCCTTACGTAACCTTATCAAAGTCTAGGTTTTAAAACAACTTTCGTCCAGGATCAGGCAAAATGTAATTGTTGGCGAATGTGTTGTTGTTCCAGGAGTAATCTGAAAGATATAAACAAATCAGGACGTCTATTATTGAAAACAAACCATATTAATGTTCTCATGTGCAATTTAATAGATTTCATCACCTTGGAGATGGATATTGAACCACGGGTATACGGAACAGAATTAACATGTGCAACTACGTTCTTGGTAATAATGGTTAGATACGGATAAAATGCAATGTATAGGTAAATGTTGAACCCATATTTACTCAAGTATATATGTGCGACGTATTGGTCCAATGCATTTCTTTTAGAGTTACTCACTAGCCAATGCACATACATTAATATTTACATTCGTCGAAAGTCAAGACAAATGTACCTTATATATTTTTGTCTGACAAGAAGGTCATAATACAAAAATATTGAAAATAGTATACTTTACAATTTGTGATGCTTACAGAAAGTTTATAACTATGTCAGCGATTTAAGGTACAGTTAAACGTTTGCATAATTTTCAAATGGATGTAACTTTGGTAACTATTCTCATGCCATGCACCATTGGAAGAAAATGTTATGCCTAATCATTTCATATATTAATGAAATATTTCGAAACAGATAAGGATGAAATGGCATGTTGTGTTTTCTTAAAATTAGCTTTGATTCCGATTTATTAAGGTTAAATTGATAATTTATTTTTGAGACCGTCTGTGAATTTTAGTAAAATATATATTCAAATTGTAAGAAAACACCACTGGTCCTTCAACAGTTATATATAATTTGGAATCAACGGCAAATGCATGAACGCTTCTGTAATAGCGCGTATGTAATCTATTAATAAAAGAGGTCATAATATTGATCCTTGAGGCACGCCTGTATGTATAGATCTCTTGTCAGAGTATTTAACATAAATAACTACTCTTTGTTTTTTATTTGGCACACCCTTTCAAACGTCTTACCGATGACGCAAAATATAACAGTTACCTTTTTATACAATGCTTTATACAAACTATTTAAAAATGTACAAATTACTTGACCGTCAATTCACCAGGTAGAAAAGAAATTTTAAAGATGGGTTGAGGTGGAACGTGCTTAGATTAAACGAAGTCAATATCATTTTCGTTTCCAATAGAATTATTAACAAATATGTCATCCATTGTCATTGAGCACGCTAAGTGATAAAACCACTATAATAGCCTGAACGTTGGAGTCTCATCCAGAAAACACTGTTGTTTGTTATAGGACCCGTAGAGAGTTGTGGACAACTGTGAAATCAGATTTCATATATGAACATATTAAGAATTATTGATACATTTCACCTAGTGAATATTCAAATCATACTTTTATTGGAGAACATGTTTCAGTTTTGATGATAAATATTGCACTGAAAGAATAATTACTTCGTAATATTGTACTTTTAAAGATTTAGGTATTGGCAAACTAGACATAATAGAATGCTATCTTGAAACAAGATCTTAATTTCGTAACCGAATACACCCATATTCCAGTCAATATCCTTAAATATCCCGGCAAACATATTTTTCATGAAGATTCATTAAGTATCTAAGTATATGTGAGGTAAGTCGTGGATTGTGTTGCAAATCAAGTTAGCTAAATACTGAATAAATTACATAGGAAAATTCCACATAAATGTAGCGTTAATATCATTTAAAAGACAGCAATGTTTGTTCATGTAGAAAACTTAAAAACTGGATGTGTTTGAAGTTTGGCTGATGGTTATCTTTTTTCTCTTCGGCATAATATTAGTAATTTGCAAAATATCCCTGGAGGTTTCTGTAATATAGATCATGTGTGTAGAAGAGTATGATATATTGACATATGGCTTGAATTCATGAAGCAATATTCGTTCATGTAGAAAACGTTAACAATCTTGGACGTGTTTGGAGTTTGGCTGATGGTTGTCGTTTCTCTTCGGCATAATATTAGTAATTTGCAAAATATCCCGGGAGGTTTCTCTAAATCTAGATCCTGTGTGTAGACGAGTATCAGATATTGACATTTGAATTGAAATCATAAAGCAAAATACATTTACAACGAAGTATTTGAGCTTAGAATCAAATATCGTAATGATTCGCCTGATAGATATCGGTTGAGGCTAAGATTCACAACTCGGCATAATCAAGTTTTTGCTGACTTTAAGAATGGCGACAAAACTGTTATTTTAGTCTAACTGATTACTGACATACTTTCGAGTCATTTTATATCATTGGCGGATAAGTCAAACAAATGCTGTGTTTCTTCTGTCAATAGAATTTCGAACAGCTATATATATAAATGAAAGCAAATTTCAAAGCCGGAATGCGTCAAGTGACGATGTTCACTCTGACAAGGTTTAAAAGTGGTTGCTTTCTATCAAATATATTACTTGTGTTTAAGAAGTTTATCCTCTTGATGCCCTTGCTTTTGTGTTTGTGTCTTTTTAAAGTTCCCTAAACATACATACATACATACATACATACATACATACATACATACATACATACATACATACATACATACATACATACATACAATTTATTATAGATAACTTTTTTGGCATATTGCTTATTCCTTTCCAGTCACTAAATGCATTATCATGGGAAATGTACAAAAATGTACCTTCACATGATGAGGTCGATTTATCGTTTTTAAAAGTGCAATATTAACAATTTTATTACCTCATCTGCGAATATAACAGCTATCAAATGTTGAATGCTTTCATTTTCATCGATTAATGATGGAATCACTAATTGTTTGCTTTGGATGTGGCCATCATAACAGTGTTTACATCACTATTGTACAAATCTTCCTTAAGGTGGATGATTGAGTCTGCAGGAGACTGAAACTGATTATGCGCGGTCCACCTTCATATCCCTAATTTGTCAATAAACAGTTTACTTCAGTGCCTCCTAAATCAGAGGTAAGTACGCGTTCAATAACGGTAGACATTTTCATCAGGTGCATTCTCATAACAGTCGGCAAAAAAAAGTATGTATGTTTAGAACATTTAATGGCGTTATATGTTGCTGTTGTACGGTTTAACGCCATTTTTCAGCACACGATAGGCTATACATGGCGGCCAGTATTATTGGTGGAGGAAGAACCCGGAAAAACACCCGGAAAGAACCACCGACCCACGAGAAGCTACCGGCAAGCTTTCTCACATAACTACATTAGCCGAATCTTAGACTCGAATCCACGCAGACAGAGGTGAGATGGCAGTGATCCGTAACGGCGAGCGCTTTAGACCACTCGGCCACTTGGGGCCCCAGTGGCGTTATAAACTTGTGGTACTCACACACACATACACACACATACATCTGCAATACCATCTGAAATTACAAGGCAAATAAATTTGCACAGTACTTTCGATATCTAGTCAAAACGGCAATTCTCATCATTTTTATAATATATTTCCTCAGTCTGAAAAATGTCCTGTTTAGGAATATGCCTGATTTTACCTTGGACTTAGTAAACTGAGGCGATGTCGATCTCATTTTAATGTTTGCATTGAAGAACTGAAAGAAATTAATTCAAAACCCAGATACCAGGAAGTTGTTGCAACTGAGAAATATTCTTCGGCAAAAGTTGTCATAGTTTAAACTTACTAATTCAGAGGAATCAAAACTGACAACATCTCCTTTATGACTTAACTTGTTATCCTATTTTCTTCCGTCAAACTATAAAGTATGTCAAATCTTTCTCTTATGATAACTGTTCATTTTTATTGTAGCTTCAATAATTTAAATTATTTATTTTTGACATTTAGACATATTCTTGAATTTCTTTTCAATTTGCATTATAAGATTGATTTGTAAACAAATGAGCCCAAAACTCTGAGTACGAGAAATGCGTATGCATGATTTCTTGCATTATTAAATATTTATCCCACAAAATCTATTGGGAGAAACTTTTTATGAGACGTTTGAGACTGTTCATATGTAAATAAATATCTTGAAAGTTTCCTCTGGAGATGTTGGCATCCGGAAAACAGCAGTCGATTGAATGAGTCTCTTTCCTTTCTTAGAGATGAGATGCAAATTTTTCCACAGAACACCGTGTTACTTCTTCACTGAGAGTAACTTATGGCATGTTAAAGCAATATGGCGCTTCTTTGAAGTCGGTCGTATGCATTAAGTGTAATTTTATTGGTCAGTACAATACGATATTGGATGGATTAAATTACACGTAATTTCCGGTAAATTCTAGACAGTTTTCGATAACACTGTGCATATTATATTAAATGTGTTTGAAATGGAAAATAAATGTTAATAATATAAATTATTTCCACGTATTTTGCAAGTCAATGTTGCTCACAAGAGAAAATTGCCATCTAATTCGTCCATACATCACATGCTAATCAAAAGGAAGTTTGCTTTCAAAAAATAAAATGCAGTACAATCTAATTATAACAACCACCCAGGATCTTGAAATATTCGTTCGCTAGGACTGCGATTCGTCAAATTAAGGAATAATGCAATTATGACGTTTTTCGGACTCGAATCTTTACTTCTTTTATACCCAGATCTGATTTCCTTATAAGCGGATCCTTTTGTGGTCCCAAATTCTGCAGGAATAACCAGAGGCGTAGCTGGGGGTGGGTGGGGAAAGGGGACAGATATCCTTGGGCGCCAGGCTAGTGGGGGCGCGAACGTGGGCTTTGAAATAGGTTGTATGTGGAACTTTTGCTGAAAGTAATAGGTTTCCGAGTTGAGGGGGTGGGGGCGGCGTAAAAATTAATCTTGTCCTCGGGCTCCAAACACTCTAGCTACGCCTCTGGAAATAACATTCCTGAAAAATATTTCTTTTTACATTCAAAGTGTGATGCAATTTTTTTTATGATGAGCAATGGTGGGCAATTTTAAAGCAAATACAACCGGAATGCATACAAAAATATTCAAGTTCAGATTAACAAAGAGCAAGTATTTCTTATATATTTCATAGTGGAATATCGAAATATGTCAATGGGAGAAAAACGATATCGGCACATTTTCGATACCGCCTGTATCACCAGTGAAGATATCGCTTTGGGAACTACTTTGTCCACCATTTAGGATATATATCAACCTTTATGTACGCTGTTCAAACCAATATTTACATATTTAGGTCTATTTCGTTGTTCTTCATCTTCAGGACCTACTTCTCTCTCTCTCTCTCTCTCTCTCTCTCTCTCTCTCTCTCTCTCTCTCTCTCTCTCTCTCTCTCTCTCTCTCTCCATCAAGATGAACAAATCTTAAAACGTGTAAACTGTGGACCATCTAAAGTACATTAAAACAGTCATTGAGGTGACATCAAGAGAGCTATAATATCGAGGTACAAATAACACGCTTGACATATAAGGTAGAAATTGGTCGTCAGAGGAATGCAGTTGATTTGTTTTCAGTGTTAAAAAATACAGTTTACATTCTGACATGACCAAGTATATAACCTCTGTGCTGTTGATTTAGGTCTATCTATCAATGATGAATTTCCACTCATTAATCTTTAGTGAAAAATGGAAATAACGATACAAAATATTAATTGAAATTTTGTAACTGTAATGACGTCTTCATTTCTATAAATATTTTTGTTCGTAATAGAGTATTTTTTAAATGTTTTGTATAGATATTTGAAATTTGAAAGCCGTTTTGTTTTAATACTGTTGCGTCTAAAATATAAGAGCTTTCAAATTTTCCTTCAAGTTATGTTGTAGAATGGTTTGTGCTATTGGCTTCTCTTTCACGTAGCGGACACGGTAAAAATATATTCGATTGTTAAAATAACAAAGAAAACAAACCTCAACGAATTGCAGATAATAAAAAATGGAGGTAAGGATTCCTTATCAGTGTCTTGTGTACGATTGTCGATAAGTACAAAGTTCAAGACCACTTACTTTCAAATCAGCATTGTTCAAGACCACTTACTTTCAAATCAGTATTTAGAAGGGTTTACACCACTAAATTTCAAATCAGTATCAAGTTGACTGAGATGTTTGCGTAGAAATTATCAACGAGTTGACTTAATGAAGTTACATACATACATACATACATACATACATACATACATACATACATACATACATATACACTGAAACATGTAGGAAAGGATCAGAACAGAATATATAAACATACAGCCACGCCCCTTTGCAGAGAATGCATTTCGTTTTCAACGTGTCAAAATATATTCCGCACAAATAATAATGTTATATTTGCCATGACTAAGACCAGGATAGCAAGCAATTCATTGGAGTTTGTTTTGGTCTCCTTCAGTCAGGAACCACGTGTCCAACAATTTGTACAGTTAACAAAACAGTAACTGTTAATATCTGAAGTATTCTTCTAGAATGCGATAGAAAAGTTTTTATGTTCCTCGTGATCTAAATTGGTCAGACGATACAAACTATGATATTTCCATCCGTCCCAAAGTGCTTTGATCCGCTAGGCTAAACAGAATGTATTTAAAAACGTCAAAGTATACAAAGTATATAACATAAAGGCTTCAACTGGAAATATGTGATTATCACACTTATATAAAATGAATTGTTTACCTACTTCTAATGAATTGTGATAAAGAAAATATTTCTTTCAATACATCACAACAACTTGTGAGCTTTTTACTCATTATACAATTCCTTACGTAACCTTATCAAAGTCTAGGTTTTAAAAGAACTTTCGTCCAGGATCAGGCTAAGTGTAATTGTTGGCGAATGTGTTGTTGTTCCCGGAGTAATATGAAAGAAATAAACAAATCAGGACGTCTATTATTGAAAACAAACCATATTAATGTTGAACCGTTCTCATGTGCAATTTAATAGATTTCATCACCTTGGAGATGGATATTGAACCACGGGTACCGGTATACGGAACAGAATTAACATGTGCAATTACATTCTTGTTAATAATGGTTAGATACGGATAAAATGCAATGTATAGGTAAATGTTGAACCCATATTTACTCAAGTATATATGTGCGACGTATTGGTCCAATGCATTTCTTTTAGAGTTACTCACTAGCCAATGCACATACATTAATATTTACATTCGTCGAAAGTCAAGACAAATGTACCTTACATCTTTTTGTCTGACAAGAAGGTCATAATACAAAAATATTGATATATACTTTACAATTTGTGATGCTTACAGAAAAGTTTATAACTATGTCAGCGATTTAAGGTAAAGTTAAACGTTGGCATAATTTTCAAATGGATGTAACTTTGGTAACTATTCTCATGCCATGCACCATTGGGAGAAAATGTTATGCCTAGTCATTTCATATATTAATGAAATATTTCGAAACAGATAAGGATGAAATGGCATGTTGTGTTTTCTTAAAATTAGCTTTGATTCAGATTTATTAAGGTTAAATTGATAATTTATTTTTGAGACCGTCTGTGAATTTTATTAAGATATATATTCAAATTGTTAGAAAACACGATGGGTCCTTCAACAGTTATATATAATTTGGAATGAACGGCAAATGCATGAACGCTTCTGTAATAGCGCGTATGTAATCTATTAATAAAAGAGGTCATAATATTGATCCTTGAGGCACGCCTGTATGTATAGATCTCTTGTCAGAGTATTTAACATAAATAACTACTCTTTGTTTTTTATTTGGCACACCCTTTCAAATGTCTTACCGATGACGCAAAATATAACAGTTACCTTTTTATACAATGCTTTATACAAACTATTTAAAAATGTACAAATTACTTGACCGTCAATTCACCAGGTAGAAAAGAAATTTTAAAGATGGGTTGAGGTGGAACGTGCTTAGATTAAACGAAGTCAATATCATTTTCGTTTTCAATAGAATTATTAACAAATATGTCATCCACTGTCATTGAGCACGCTAAGTGATAAAACCACTATAATAGCCTGAACGTTGGAGTCTCATCCAGAAAATACTGTTGTTTGTTATAGGACCCGTGGAGAGTTGTGGACAACTGTGAAATCAGATTTCATATATGAACATATTAAGAATTATTGATACATTTCACCTCGTGAATATTCAAATCATACTTGTATGGGAGAACATGTTTCAGTTTTGATGATAAATATTGCACTGAAAGAATAATTACTTCGTAATATTGTACTTTTAAAGATTTAGGTATTGGCGGACTAGACATAATAAAATACTATCTTGAAACAAGATCTTAATTTCGTCACCGAAAGCACCCATATTCCAGTCAATATCCTTAAATATCCCGGCAAACATATTTTTCATAAAGATTCATTTAGTATCTAAGTATATGTGAGGTAAGTCGTGGATTGTGTTGCAAATCAAGTTAGCTAAATACTGAATAAATTACATAGGAAAATTCCACATAAATGCAGCGTTAATATCATTTAAAAGACAGCAATGTTTGTTCATGTAGAAAACTTAAAAATTGGACGTGTTTGAAGTTTGGCTGATGGTTATCTTCTTTT
Organism: Unio delphinus; assembly: GCA_029339505.1. Taxonomy (NCBI): domain Eukaryota; kingdom Metazoa; phylum Mollusca; class Bivalvia; order Unionida; family Unionidae; genus Unio; species Unio delphinus. The sequence goes on along the minus strand of JAQISU010000094.1, from coordinate 6,609,169 downwards.
CTCTTCGGCATAATATTAGTAATTTGCAAAATATCCCTGGAGGTTTCTGTAAATATAGATCATGTGTGTAGAAGAGTATGATATATTGACATATGGCTTGAATTCATGAAGCAATATTCGTTCATGTAAAAAACGTTAACAATCTTGGACGTGTTTGGAGTTTGGCTGATGGTTGTCGTTTCTCTTCGGCATAATATTAGTAATTTGCAAAATATCCCGAGAGGTTTCTCTAAATCTAGATCCTGTGTGTAGACGAGTATCAGATATTGACATTTGAATTGAAATCATAAAGCAAAATACATTTACAACGATTTGAAGCAATAATGGAACTGAGTCCAAATCGACTTTATGAATTGTGCAGTATCGAAGTATTTGAGCTTAGAATCAAATATCGTAATGATTCGCCTGATAGATATCGGTTGAGGCTAAGATTCACAACTCGGCATAATCAAGTTTTTGCTGACTTTAAGAATGGCGACAAAACTGTTATTTTAGTCTAACTGATTACTGACATACTTTCGAGTCATTTTATATCATTGACGGATAAGTCAAACAAATACTGTGTTTCTTCTGTCAATAGAATTTCGAACAGCTATATATATATAAGACAGTAATGTGGGCATTTTATTGAGTCAAGTGTTGGCTGTAAACAAAAACAAACAACATAATGGGACACGATAAGCCAGGGTGGTTTGGCTTCAAACTATAGAGAGTTTCCTCAATAATTTTGACTCTAATAGATAACGAATTTGTCCTTCTGTTTTACATTTCTAACCTGTCTTCACGGAAATGTTAATGCATGTATAGAGGTAGCTCTGTGGTATTCTGCGGTTATTTTCAAGCTTTCTTGGGAGGACGGGGGGGGGGGGGGGGGGGTCAGTCAAAATCGCCTTGGGATTCACTGTTCGCAAATAATTGTTACTGTTAATCAGACTATGTCACCCTACAAATTGCTGCAGGCCCGACAAACTCAGGGATATTGAGCTTTGACTGGTTGTCTTCACAAGTCGAACCTTTACGAACGGGAAGACCGAGAAGAGAACTTGTCTTACAACGCCGATACGCTACATGACACAAAAAATAATGCAATTTTTTTAATGGATTTTACTGTGGGCTTTGGGACGTAAAAAAGATCCATTGCTTCTATTTGCATGTCATAAGACGTCACAAATGAAAGCAAATTTCAAAGCCGGAATGCGTCACGTGACGATGTTCACACTGAGAAGGTTTAAAAGTGGTTGCTTTCTATCAAATATATTACTTGTGTTTAAGACGTTTATCCTCTTGATGCCCTTGCTTTTGTGTTTTTGTCTTTTTACACTACTTTTTAAATTACACGTAATTTCCGGTAAATTCTAGACAGTTTTCGATAACACTGTGCATATTATATTAAATGTGTTTGAAATGGAAAATAAATGTTAATAATACAAATTATTTCCACGTATTTTGCAAGTCAATGTTGCTCACAAGAGAAAATTGCCATCTAATTCGTCCATACATCACAAGCTAATCAAAAGGAAGTTTGCTTTCAAAAAATAAAATGCAGTACAATCTAATTATAACAACCACCCAGGATCTTGAAATATTCGTTCGCTAGGACTGCGATTCGTCAAATTAAGGAATAATGCAATTATGACGTTTTTCGGACTCGAATCTTTACTTATTTTATACCCAGATCTGATTTCCTTATAAGCGGATCCTTTTGTGGTCCCAAATTCTGCAGGAATAACCAGAGGCGTAGCTGGGGGTAGGTGGGGAAAGGGGACAGATATCCTTGGGCGCCAGGCTAGTGGGGGCGCCAACATGGGCTTTGAAATAGGTTGTATGTGGAACTTTTGCTGAAAGTAATAGGTTTCTGAGTTGAGGGGGTGGGGGCGGCGTAAAAATTAATCTTGTCCTCGGGCTCCAAACACTCTAGCTACGCCTCTGGAAATAACATTCCTGAAAAATATTTCTTTTTACCTTCAAAGTGTGATGCAATTTTTTTTTATGATGAGCAATGGTGGGCAATTTTAAAGTATATACAACCGGAATGCATATAAAAATATTCAAGTTCAGATTAACAAAGAGCAAGTATTTATTATATGTTTCATAGTGGAATATCGAAATATGTCAATAGGAGAAAAATGATATCGGCACATTATCGATACCGCCTGTATCACGAGTGAAGATATCGCTTTGGGAACTACTTTGTCCACCATTTAGGAAATATATCAACCTTTATGTACGCTGTTTAAACCAATATTTACATATTTAGGTCTATTTCGTTGTTCTTCATCTTCAGGACCTACTTTCTCTCTCTCTCTCTCTCTCTCTCTCTCTCTCTCTCTCTCTCTCTCCATCAAGATGAACAAATCTTAAAACGTGTAAACTGTGGACCATCTAAAGTACATTTATACAGTCATTGAGGTGAGATCAAGAGAGCCATAATATTGAGGTACAAATAACACGCTTGACATATAAGGTAGAAATTGGTCGTCGGAGGAATGCAGTTGATTTGTTTTCAGTGTTAAAAATACAGTTTACATTCTGACATGACCAAGTATATAACCTCTGTGCTGTTGATTTAGGTCTATCTATCAATGATGAATTTCCACTCATTAATCTTTAGTGAAAAATGGAAATAACGATACAAAATATTAATTGAAATTTTGTAACTGTAATGACGTCTTCATTTCTATAAATATTTTTGTTCGCAATAGAGTATTTTTAAATGTTTTGTATAGATATTTGAAATTTGAAAGCCGTTTTGTTTTAATACTGTTGCGTCTAAAATATAAGAGCTTTCAAATTTTCCTTCAAGTTATGTTGTAGAATGGTTTGTGCTATTGGCTTCTCTTTCACGTAGCGGACACGGTAAAAATATATTCGATTGTTAAAATAACAAAGAAAACAAACCTCAACGAATTGCAGATAATAAAAAATGGAGGTAAGGATTCCTTATCAGTGTCTTGTGTACGATTGTCGATAAGTACAAAGTTCAAGACCACTTACTTTCAAATCAGCATTGTTCAAGACCACTTACTTTCAAATCAGTATTTAGAAGGGTTTACACCACTAAATTTCAAATCAGTATCAAGTTGACTGAGATGTTTGCGTAGAAATTATCAACGAGTTGACTTAATGAAGTTACATACATACATACATACATACATACATACATACATACATACATACATACATACATACATACATACATACATACATACTGAAACATGTAGGAAAGGATCAGAACAGAATATATAAACATACAGCCACGCCCCTTTGCAGAGAATGCATTTCGTTTTCAACGTGTCAAAATATATTCCGTACAAATAATAATTTTATATTTGCCATGACTAAGACCAGGATAGCAAGCAATTCATTGGAGTTTGTTTTGGTCTCCTTCAGTCAGGAACCACGTGTCCAAAAATTTGTACAGTTAACAAAACAGTAACTGTTAATATCTGAAGTATTCTTCTAGAATGCGATAGAAAAGTTTTTATGTTCCTCGTGATCTAAAATGGTCAGACGATACAAACTATGATATTTCCATCAGTCCCAAAGTGCTTTGTTCCGCTAGGCTAAACAGAATGTATTTAAAAACGTCAAAGTATACAAAGTATATAACATAAAGGCTTCAACTGGAAATATGTGATTATCACACTTATATAAAATGAATTGTTTACCTACTTCTAATGAATTGTGATAAAGAAAATATTTCTTTCAATACATCACAACAACTTGTGAGCTTTTTACTCATTATACAATTCCTTACGTAACCTTATCAAAGTCTAGGTTTTAAAACAACTTTCGTCCAGGATCAGGCTAAGTGTAATTGTTGGCGAATGTGTTGTTGTTCCCGGAGTAATCTGAAAGAAATAAACAAATCAGGACGTCTATTATTGAAAACAAACCATATTAATGTTGAACCGTTCTCATGTGCAATTTAATAGATTTCATCACCTTGGAGATGGATATTGAACCACGGGTACCGGTATACGGAACAGAATTAACATGTGCAATTACGTTCTTGGTAATAATGGTTAGGTACGGATAAAATGCAATGTATAGGTAAATGTTGAACCCATATTTACTCAAGTATATATGTGCGACGTATTGGTCCAATGCATTTCTTTTAGAGTTACTCACTAGCCAACGCACATACATGTACATTAATATTTACATTCGTCGAAAGTCAAGACAAATTTACCTTACATCTTTTTGTCTGACAAGAAGGTCATAATACAAAAATATTGAAAATAGTATACTTTACAATTTGTGATGCTTACAGAAAGTTTATAACTATGTCAGCGATTTAAGGTAAAGTTAAACGTTGGCATAATTTTCAAATGGATGTAACTTTGGTAACTATTCTCATGCCATGCACCATTGGGAGAAAATGTCATGCCTAGTCATTTCATATATTAATGAAATATTTCGAAACAGATAAGGATGAAATGGCATGTTGTGTTTTCTTAAAATTAGCTTTGATTCCGATTTATTAAGGTTAAATTGATAATTTATTTTTGAGACCGTCTGTGAATTTTAGTAAGATATATATTCAAATTGTAAGAAAACACGACGGGTCCTTCAACATTTATATATAATTTGGAGTCATCGGCAAATGCATGAACGCTTCTGTAATAGCGCGTATGTAATCTATTAATAAAAGAGGTCATAATATTGATCCTTGAGGCACGCCTGTATGTATAGATCTCTTGTCAGAGTATTTAACATAAATAACTACTCTTTGTTTTTTATTTGGCACACCCTTTCAAACGTCTTACCGATGACGCAAAATATAACAGTTACCTTTTTATACAATGCTTTATACAAACTATTTAAAAATGTACAAATTACTTGACCGTCAATTCACCAGGTAGAAAAGAAATTTTAAAGATGGGTTGAGGTGGAACGTGCTTAGATTAAACGAAGTCAATATCATTTTCGTTTCCAATAGAATTATTAACAAATATGTCATCCACTGTCATTGAGCACGCTAAGTGATAAAACCACTATAATAGCCTGAACGTTGGAGTCTCATCCAGAAAACACTGTTGTTTGTTATAGGACCCGTGGAGAGTTGTGGACAACTGTGAAATCAGATTTCATATGTGAACATATTAAGGATTATTGATACATTTCACCTCGTGAATATTCAAATCATACTTGTATTGGAGAACATGTTTCAGTTTTGATGATAAATATTGCACTGAAAGAATAATTACTTCGTAATATTGTACTTTTAAAGATTCAGGTATTGGCGGACTAGACATAATAAAATACTATCTTGAAACAAGATCTTAATTTCTTCACCAAAAGCACCCATATTCCAGTCAATATCCTTAAATATCCCGGCAAACATATTTTTCATGAAGATTCATTAAGTATCTAAGTATATGTGAGGTAAGTCGTGGATTGTGATGCAAATCAAGTTAGCTAAATACTGAATAAATTACATAGGAAAATTCCACATAAATGTAGCGTTAATATCATTTAAAAGACAGCAATGTTTGTTCATGTAGAAAACTTAAAAACTGGATGTGTTTGAAGTTTGGCTGATGGTTATCTTTTTTCTCTTCGGCATAATATTAGTAATTTGCAAAATATCCCTGGAGGTTTCTGTAATATAGATCATGTGTGTAGAAGAGTATGATATATTGACATATGGCTTGAATTCATGAAGCAATATTCGTTCATGTAGAAAACGTTAACAATCTTGGACGTGTTTGGAGTTTGGCTGATGGTTGTCGTTTCTTTTCGGCATAATATTAGTAATTTGCAAAATATCCCGAGAGGTTTCTCTAAATCTAGATCCTGTGTGTAGACGAGTATCAGATATTGACATTTAAATTGAAATCATAAAGCAAAATACATTTACAACGATTTGAAGCAATAATGGAACTGAGTCCAAATCGACTTTATGAATTGTGCAGTATCGAAGTATTTGAGCTTAGAATCAAATATCGTAATGATTCGCCTGATAGATATCGGTTGAGGCTAAGATTCACAACTCGGCATAATCAAGTTTTTGCTGACTTTAAGAATGGCGACAAAACTGTTATTTTAGTCTAACTGATTACTGACATACTTTCGAGTCATTTTATATCATTGACGGATAAGTCAAACAAATACTGTGTTTCTTCTGTCAATAGAATTTCGAACAGCTATATATATATGTAAGACAGTAATGTGGGCATTTTATTGAGTCAAGTGTTGGCTGTAAACAAAAACAAACAACATAATGGGACACGATAAGCCAGGGTGGTTTGGCTTCAAACTATAGAGAGTTTCCTCAATAATTTTGACTCTAATAGATAACGAATTTGTCCTTCTGTTTTACATTTCTAACCTGTCTTCACGGAAATGTTAATGCATGTATAGAGGTAGCTCTGTGGTATTCTGCGGTTATTTTCAATTTTTCTTGGGAGGACGGGGGTAGAGGGGGTCAGTCAAAATCGCCTCGGGCTTCAGTGTTCGCAAATAATTGTTACTGTTAATCAGACTATGTGACCCTACAAATTGCTGCAGGCCCGACAAACTCAGGGATATTGAGCTTTAACTGGTTGTCTTCACAAGTCGAACCTTTACGAACGGGAAGACCGAGAAGAGAACTTGTCTTACAACGCTGATACGCTACATGACACAAAAATAATGCAATTTTTTTAATGGATTTTACTGTGGGCTTTGGGACGTAAAAAAGATCCATTGCTTCTATTTGCATGTCATAAGACGTCACAAATGAAAGCAAATTTCAAAGCCGGAATGCGTCACGTGACGATGTTCACACTGAGAAGGTTTAAAAGTGGTTGCTTTCTATCAAATATATTACTTGTGTTTAAGAAGTTTATCCTCTTGATGCCCTTGCTTTTGTGTTTTTGTCTTTTTAAAGTTCTCTAAACATACATACATACATACATACATACATACATACATACATACATACATACATACATGCATGCATGCATACATGCACGCACGCACGCACACGCACGCACGCACGCACACACACACACACACAAACACACACACATACATACATACATACATACATACATACATACATACATACATAGGTACACACACAGAGACACACACATACATATATACGTACGTACGTACCTTGTACATACATACATACATACATACATACATACATACATACATACATACATACATACATACATACAATTTATTATAGATAACTTTTTTGGCATATTGCTTATTCCTTTCCAATCACTAAATGCATTATCATGGGAAATGTACAAAATTGTACCTTCACATGATGAGGTCGATTTATCGTTTTTAAAAGTGCAATATTAACAATTTTATTACCTCATCTGCGAATATAACAGCTATCAAATGTTGAATGCTTTCATTTTCATTGATTAATGATGGAATCACTAATTGTTTGCTTTGGATGTGGCCATCATAACAGTGTTTACATCACTATTGTACAAATCTTCCTTAAGGTGGATGATTGAGTCTGCAGGAGACTGAAACTGATTATGCGCGGTCCACCTTCATGTCCCTAATTTGTCAATAAACAGTTTACTTTAGTGCCTCCTAAATCAGAGTTAAGTACGCGTTCAATAACGGAAGACATTTTCATCAGGTACATCCTCATAACAGTCGGCAAAATAAAACTTAACTAATCAATACATCAGCAAAACAGACGTTTGGCTCCGATTAAAGTTGATATATTGTTGGATAAAGTAGTCGTTAACATCTAAATATATACCCATTCGTTGTCTTTCTTGAAATTTTAGCCTAGTCTCCTGGGTTGTCAACACTGTAATTACCACTTTCTATTCCGTATCTGAACACTTGATTCCTCCCATTACTTCTCCCTTATGACGAAAAGATAATGCCATTGTATAGTACTAAAATGCTGGATCAAAATTCCATTACGAAATTAATGTGCATTTTAAAGTGATTCGATTAATAGCAAATCTTAACTGAAGCTTTCAGTTCATGAAGACGGCTGCCATTCTGGGAACATTTAATAGCAGTGCTAATCGCTGTTACCATTTCAATTCCAAATATGGAAATTAATGATATGTGTTAATCGATACAATCCTAAAACTCGTTACAAATATAGTCGGTGATGTCCAATAAGTATTTGTTGAAATCGATACAATCCTAAAACTAGGGACTTTAAGAAAATGTATTAAATTGAAAGAAAATCGATACAAATATAGTCGGTGATGTCCAATAAGTATTTGTTGGGAAATTTAGAAATTTAGAAAGTTCAAAGTGGATAAAATAATTGCTGTTTAAGCACATTCTGTGTGCATTTAAATCGTCTACTATGTACGCCTAAATAACCTTTTTTTCAGAGCATTGCTAAAAGAGTCCACTGCTTGGCATAGAAAGTGATTTTAGTTCAGTTTCTCAATTACGACTTTATGAATTATTGAACTGATTTTGAATACTTACTGAAAACGTCACAAAAAGTTTTAAAAAATGATGAGGTAAGAATGAATTGAAGTTGCATACACAAATAAAATTACGGCTATATTCCATTTAACCGATCCATGTCATGATAATGTTACGTATATTTGATTTAAGTCATTTATTTTTGTTTTAATTGTTTGTTTGTCAGATTCAAATTTGACATTTTAAGTTTAAGATTCATTCATTGGGAGATATTTTTTTGTAAAAAGTGGGATGACCTGTACTTTACAAATAAACACCAGATGTTGCCCTCATTTCTGACCTATCTTCAGAGGATTATATTTTGAATTTTTTTTGGACTAATTTTGGAATTGATTCTTAAAACCGTAAGTTCATTTTTCTTTTCTGGAAAATATTTGTGCTCAATAAATTGTTTATTAAGTTTTTACAAGCTAGTTATTTTCACTCTTTCTATGTTACAGTTTATTCGAGCCTAAGTACGTAACAATAATAAGTTATTTAAATATTGTGGATTTATTTTCAAGCGATGAAAACTGAAAACTAAATTATGCCTTCAGAGGGAATAAGCTTAAGTGAGATATAAATTTGAAATAATGCACATAGTTCATGTGGGTGTACATTTTCAGTTATTGGACACTAACAGAGGTGTATAGCCGATAATATGATACTTATATTGTATAGCCGATAATATGATAATTATATTGTATAGCCGATAATATGATAATTATATTGTATAGCCGATAATATAATAATTATATTGTCCACTCATGCATAAGACAGGTAATTTATTATCCCTGCAGGCTGCTCTGGAAAAAAATTAGATATATACGTCCAACTTTATTCTATGGAACCATCACTTACAGATACAAATCCTTGGATAAAGGAAATATGTAATTGATACGAAGGTGATGTCATATTTTAGCGGACTTCAAAACGTAAAGTATTAGAAGTATATTATAATTAAATGCAAGCTAATTCGTTTCTTTCTAATAAAATAATAACTCATGGTGAGCATAGAACTGAAAAGAACAGAAAGAAAGGATGCAAAAGCACCCGAGAAAGTTGAAAAATGATTGAGAAGAGTGTATATCGATAAGAACTATCTAATAATAAATCAGTTTGCCCCTTTTCAAACTTTGAAGAATAAAGTAGCATCGTTTCATCCGAAAATGTGGATTACAAATCGCACTGCTTATGATTCTCCTTATATATTTTCAACATGAATGCATCGCATCAAATCGTCATGCTCATGCAAGAGTTTGAAGGGTTTCAGTTTTAACGAGCCCAGATTAAATCTTTAAGCGTCTGGACCGGAAGTGATCTTTAAAATAGCGCATTGGCGTTTCTGTTAAAGAATCGAGTCATAACACGGCTCCAAACAATGATTGATCGAATTGAGAAAATTGTCAAATGTAATATAAAATGTTGATCGACAAGTCGATGGCATTATTTTGGTTAGTTTCTCTACAGCAAACTAGGTAGGTAATTTGCTTTTCCATGCAGTAGTTGGAGTAAATTGACTTTCCCCAAGGACATATATAGTTGATCAGGGTTGATTCGAAGGAAAGTTACAACTAGAAACATTTTCATTGCGAGACTTCAATAGTATAAGACAATGCAGAACAATGCATTGTGTCGTATTAAGGTGTACGTGGAATCTTTCTTGGATGTGATCCACTCCTAACATTCACAGACATGTGTCTACAATCCTTTAGCATAAACGCAAATAGCTGTATACGCCAAATAAAAGGTAAATCTACTTCAAATATTGAACGCTAGCTATAAAATCGATGCATTAGAACAAATTACAAACAACAGACTCAAGCCATCTACTTGTTCTATACTTATCTTAAAATAATGTTTCTGAGTGTCGGCTTAATTCAAGTTGAGTATGCTTTGCAATCTAAAGACATTTCCATCCCATACATCCTATTAACACCTAAAGGAAGAATAACAGTCATTACATTAAAACAACAAAATGTTTGCCTCGAATAATACTGATATATTGTTTGACAAAGTAGTCATTTAGATCTTAATATTCATCTTGATCCTCTTCTGTGAGAATTTTAGCGACTTCTCTTCCGTACTGTAATTATCCCTCCGTTTCCTTATCTGGAAGCCATTAGCAATAGTTGATATATTGCATTAACTGTCACGTAAGAGGAAACATTAAAGCCTCGAGATGTTAATAGGATAAAAGATAGCGTAATGTTTTTGTTGCGTGTGATAAATGCCGTTGTGAGAATTACATGTACACTCAAAGCGAGGCTGTTAAATAGTCTTATACTTTATGATAAGTGTTTTATTGACTAAAAAGGAAGAAACCATCTCTCGATTTGCAGTCTCGCTTATAATACACAATGAACATAACGACATATTTTATCATAAGATTTAATTCGACATTCATTTCTTGGAATATGTCTTAGATACTTAGCTAATAACAAACATACTTTATCATAAGATTGTATTTGACATAAATTTCTTTGAATATATCTTGGAAACTTTGCCATACATAAATATACTTTGTCACACAAAACAATATATTTTATCATAAGATTGTATTTGACATGCATTTCTTGGAATATGTCTTGGATTCTTTGTCATTAATAAACATACTTTGCCATATATAACAACATTCTTTATCAGAAGATTGAAATTGATATTAATTTCTTGGAATATGTCTTGGATACTTTGTCATAGATAAATAGTTTTTAGTCGAAAAAACTCGAGTACACATGACCTGTGACCATTCAGCAGGACGACTCTGTAATGAAGAAAAACAATAGATTTCTGAGGATTTTCTATATGGCATTTCGGTAGTGTGTGTGTGTGTGTGTGTGTGTGTGTGTGTGTGTGTGTGTGTGTGTTGTTTTTCATAATTGTATTCTGATCATTGGGTCCACATGCATTTTATATGTAGTTCAAATGTTTTCTTCTGAAATCTTCCTGATAATAGCATTATGATGTGTTCCCATTAATCTGTAACTATTATGTGAGGCCGGTTGCGAAGACATTGCATCAATACCGTTAAGTACACTGGCCTTGTTAACAGTTTTACATGCAATCTGAGTCATCGGATGACAAAACAAAATTAGTTTTTCGTGAATACACAGGAAGCGCATGGAAAGAACTGTAGGCAATTTAGCATTCCCTATTGTACTTTACTGCTGGTTCGTATCTTCTGCGACTGAGCTTGTGGTAGTTTGCTTTAGTCGTTGTTCGTATGCTGATTCTACGTAGTGAGTAGTTGTAGGGGGTATTTCGGATCCGGATATCTTAGATTTCACTGCCAACTTCATCTGGTTAAGTTGTAATCAATATAATCTAATCAGTTAGCCATGTTTCTGTGTCAGAATAAAACAATGTGAATCTTCATAAATTATTAATAATTTCATTTTCACAAATAAGTACTCTGCAAATAAATCTGACGAACGGTAGTCTCAACTGGAAGGTACGCGTTGATTAGTATGCCTCGAGCGGTTGAGATAAAAATATTTTGATTCTGGTGGCACCATTATATAGTGTTATGATTTGTCTATCGATGTTACTGTGTCACGCAATGGTAATATCTCCATAAAGGCGTACGTATTCATTGGTTGATGTGGGACCTTAATAACCAAATAACGTTTCTGCTAACTGCTTCTAATTATAAAGAATTTGGCCAAATTTGTTTTCTTGCAAATTTAAATGGTAACATTATTGGATGCATTATTTGGGTAGTTTGCATTGTTCTTGATGTTTATGATAATGACGGTTCCAAATACAATAATTACAGGCATGTTGGAAGTCCACAGATGTGGGAGTTGTTGACTTTGGTTTTTCATGTAGATTCAACAGCGAGATTAAGAATTTGTTTATACGAGTGCTGGAGTTTTGTACCCGGATGGTGCTGGGGCAAGTAACCTTATCGATCATCTGTGTAAGTTGTGTAATTGGTGAGGCTCGGCTTTACTTCAAGAAGGGATCCGTAGCTGGATCGTGTACTTAATGTGGTCATCTAATTATTGGGCTGAACGCAGTTTATTAAATATGTACAATATAAAAATGCAATATCAGTAGTGGAAATTTTCCATTGACTTTTGAGGCATGTCATCATGGCATTGGAGTCTTGGATGCTTAGTTAAACCAGCCACATCCAACTCCAAGAACAACAACAGCAAAAACAAATAAAAACATTTTGGGGGCATTTATAAATAGTGCTACCAAACAAACGGCATCAGATACTATGGGAATTTACAGCCGAAGATTTAATCTTTAAATATTGATTAAAATAAATTTTAAATAAGAATGTTATGGTGTTGGTTTATTTTATTCATTATGTTATAATTCGTAACTATCAGTTGCCGAATCACAGAAATAAAAAAAGAAAAAAAGAAAACAACATTTTGCTTGGAATTTAATTGTTAGTATTATTTTCTAATCTTCGTTCTGTCAAGCACTCGAATTACTTCGGCTGTTCCACGAGACAAACATTATTATCCTAAGGATTGCTCTTGAAGTTGCAAATGTTTTTTAAGATACCTTCAGGGAATGTCGATCGGAACATCGCTCAGTTATTTCTTGCAGGCTGTGAAATGTCCTCAGAACTAGTTTTAGGAATACGCAAAAATTTGATGTGGTTGGTGATTTATTTGTGGCGAAGTACACCACATATGTTGTGGAAGAAAAAAATGAGACATTCCGCAGCCTCATTGTTAGATATAACCGAATATAATTCTCTATGGCGACGAGTTACATCCAATGTCTCTTCCTCAACTTGACGGAAAAAGGCCAAAGACCTTATGCTTGCTTGAATATATGAATATAGCTGTCAATCGGACTGTTGTCCAATCTTTCCATCGAATCATAGAAACGACATAGAATATAAATAATGTCCAATTTGAACTACCTTTTTATTCTCAATTTCTCAGTCAGCCCTATGATAATCATGGAAATAGTAAAGATATTTCGCGAAGAAATTTCAGGCATGCAAATTATTGGCATACATCCTATGCATAGTTTTGGCTCACAAAAATAGCTGAGGAGATCCCGAATGGTACTTACCTATTGTTAGAACATGGACACTCCATTTATTGTTGTCCCTAACAGTAAATATCAACAAGTATTTCAACTAGTGGCGCCAATCTAAGGTTTGCATCTTTTTGAAGCATTGCCTTAATATTTTATTTAAATTAAACATATGAATTCAGAATGGAACCTCAATATTCAAGGACGTGTTGTTCTTTTAGAATTAAAAGGCTGAGATTGTATGCTGTCATAGAAAGGTTGAAAATAATTCGCAGATTCATCACTGTCCAAATTGTGTTATTATAATATTATTAACACACACACACACACACACACACACACACACACACACACACTATTTCATGCTATAATTATTACAATATGTGTTGTATGTGTGCCACGTAACCCATTCATTATTTACAACCTTATCTCCTCCCCGGATAAATATGTGACATCGATGCATAGAATAAATAAACAGACATTCAAAATGTGGGATTCAATAGAGATTGGTGGTTGATGTGGAAAGCTATTTGTCTAGCAATATTGTCATAGGAATTAGAATGCAGGGAGATATATTGCAAAGTAAGAACTCGAAATTTCTTTACAGAATGCCTTTATCAAACTGGACAACGGGTAAAACTAGAATATTATTTATCTCAACACGGCAAGAAAAGGACAAATCTTGATAGTAATGAACTTTGTTAGACTTCGAAGGAATACAATTTACAAATGGTCTGTCATGATACACTACATGGTATTCTCATAGATAATAACATATCATGGACTAAACCTATCACTAAAAGAAGTCAATTCATGTATAACTAATTTATAACAGTTACATCCAACCCTATTTAGACTACTGTAATGCATCATGAGGTAATTCAAATGATAAAAATATAGCGAAGCTGGCACATCTTCAATAAAGATCAATCCAGAAAGAAAGCAAGGAAATTGTAGCTGGTAAGTTAAAAATATTACCTATTAGAGACCAAATCTGTTTAAATAAAACCAAATTAATGTACAGGATATCCAATAATAGTGCTCCTGAATATTTTCAGTCACTATTTTAGTATAGGCTACCTGATATTACTACCCACCTGTGATCCATGTCTACCAAACAATATAAAATTCCCAAACCAAATAAGGAATTATTTTTTTAAAATTTTCCAATACTCTGTAACTCTGCTCTGGAATAGTATTCCAGTGAGATTAGAAATGTCCACTCTATTTCCTTCTTCCAGACCCAATATATCCAGTGGCTTCAGAGATGCAGCTAAACTAAATAAATTCCTTTGTATCAGCGCCTCAATGTAGATTAGTTCTTAGCTAATTGTGATACCTTCTTGAAATAAAGTCATTATTATTATTATTATTATTATTATTATTATTATTATTATTATTATTATTATTATTATTATTTGCTTCGTAACTACAGTGACATAAGAATAGACTCAATATATGCTATTCTCCTACAAGTGAACTTAGTGCCTCACTTTGCTGTTTTCAAGGAGCAAACAAATTAACAAATTAAAAAATTAAAGAAAATAAACTAACTAACTAGATATTGTGTGCAAGCTATCATAGTAATACTTGTAAAGTATGGGTCCAGTTAATGCAAACATTGACCCCCTCCCCGATTTGGTCAGCAATCACTTTTGTCGACATGAATTTCACATGCTAAAAAATACTAGTCCAGGGCTGAGAGAGAGAGAGAGAGAGAGAGAGAGAGAGAGAGAGAGAGAGAGAGAGAGAGAGAGAGAGAGAGAGAGAGAGTAACTGTCATTGATATTAGTAACGCACAATCGGCTTCAGTTCTTATTATATATATATATATATATATATATATATATATATATATATATATATATATATATATATATATATATATATATATATATATATATATATATTGTTACGTGCTTAGGCTCGAATAAACAGCAACACAGAAAGAGTGAAAACTAACAAGCTTGTATAACTTGAACAATGAATTTTATTAAGTACAATTATTTTCATAAAATAAATAAACTTACAGTTTTAGAGAATCAAATCCAACATTAATCCAATATAGAATTAACAAAAATAATCCACTAATGGAATTGTAAGAGTCCTGATAAATAAATGTTCTAATAGTTCCAGGTTCGAATCTTGACGATGTAATCCAAAATGGCTGATAATGTCACGTGATGCAGTTCTTGTTTAATTTATCATCCAAATGAATTATGAGCACATGTTTTCTCCTCCAAATAGATAATAAATCCTCTTTCTTCAATGAATTGACACAAAGTCCAGAACAAGATAATAAAAATTATAACTCAAACATGAATACACAACTGTTCATTTTAAAGCCTAAAATTCTACTAATGTAAGCTTACAAAACACAGCTATATATAACTGTTTTTCTGAAGTAAACAAGTGTGATCACGTGATTTTCTAGAAAATTGATAGAAAATCAGAGGAAGTGTCTACCTTCACCTAGTCAAGTAATAATAAAACGATCCAGAAGAACATAAGCCACGAATTACTAAAAATAAAAAGTTGTCCTTGAAATTAACCAATAGTTTTAGAAGCTTGTTGACAATGTCCAAAGCAAAGTCAGGAATTAGATCAACAAGCCAAGGTCAAAACTTGTTTACAATTAGATTGTGGGTCACGCTGAACTTTCTAGAAAAAATCTCCCAATTAATGAATGTTAAACCCTAAATGACAAATTTGGATTTAACAATAAAAAATAAATAAATTAAATCCAATAGCTGTAACACCTTCCCCCATAAAATAAAAAGAAAGGTTTATATGATAAAACTTTCTTTTTATCACAAACCAATTTACATCTGAAATTAAAAGAACTAGTATAAATTACACAATATAATGAATTGTTATACACAGGAAAAAGCGTCTGCAAATTATATCATCTAGAAATAGCCTCAACCTTTTAACTTGTCCATGTCCCACAAAATGTCCTAAGAAAACAATTCTAGCAGGGCAGAACTCACTTTTAAATAAATTAACAGTCAAACACGCATTAGTGAGTCTGTCAAAAAAATTTCTAATTGTTGCTAGATGTTCTCTTCAGGTGTTGTTCTTGATGATGACGTCACAATATTCTAGACCAGAGATGATCATTTTTATGAGACGCTGAATTGGACTTTCTTTATATTGGTCGGGTCCATTTGGAGTCACAATATTGACATTTCCTTTGCACTTTCCGTAGTGGAATCTTCCAAAATCCTTTCAGAATGTCAAAATTTGGAGACATACTTGGCATTCCCAATTTATCAATACAATTGTCAATTCTTGGTAATGGGAATGAATCTGTTTTTGTCACTCTGTTCACCTTCCTATAATCAGTACACATACAGAAAGCTTTATTTGGTTTTGAAACAAGTATGCATGGTGAACTCCAATCACCTTTACTGGGCTTGATAAAATCATTCTCCAGCAAATATTGAATTTCCTTTTTCAAGAATTCATGTTTGAGTGGACTCGTCCAGCATGGATGCTGTTTGGAATTCTCAATCTCAACGTCATGAAAATTTTTGTTTGTCCTTGTAAGAATATCTTTACATAAGTGCTCATATAATAATAATAACTTTCAGTTCATTTCTTTCTTGCACTTGCAAATGTGAAAGTTTCTGGTCTAGATTTTTTTCATAATTTCTGAATTCCAACAATTTGTCGCTCCAAAGTCAGTAAAATCCGATGATATTCCTTCACTATGTGGGACTGGTACAACTTAATTAATTACATATTTAACATGGCTATCTCTTTCAATGTACTGGTACTCCTATAATTTATTTAGATCCCAGGAGCACTAATACTATAATTTAACTAATTCATTTTCTTCTTAACTTTGTAAGGACCGTAATATCTAATTTGAAGAAAAGTAAGAAGAATGAACAAGAGCAACACAACTCCATTATCAAACTCAAAAGTTCTCTCCCTTGTAGTTCTTTCAAACCATAGTTTCATTTTTAACTTGAATTGCTGAATTGGGCATTCATTCATAACTTGCTGGAAAATTCCAGACATGAAGTTTGAACCTTGATCAAACTGAATAGATTTGGGAAGGCCATACTGAGTAAAAAACTTTATCAAAGCTTTTACTGTAGTTTTAAATTTTATATTCCTCAACGGAATAGCCTCTGGAAACCTTGTTGACGCACACATAATGGTCAACAAGTCTTGGTTACTTGACTTGGTCTTGGGTAAGGGATCTACACAATCTACCATAATTCTAACAAATGATTTATCAAAGGCAGGAATAGGTTGCAGATGAGCCTTAGGTATCTTCTGATTGGTTTTTCCTACCATTTGACAAGTATGACAAGACCTACAGTATTTGGCAACATCACTTTTGATTTTTGGCCAATAGAAGTGAGTCAAGATCTTGTGATACATTTTCTTAATCCCTTATGACCAGCCAAAAGAGTTTCATGGGCCAGATTAAGTATTTCCTGTCTGTAAGGTTCTGGAACTACTATTTGATAGTTCACTGACCACTCATCACCAACAGGTACCTCGGGAGGTCTCCATTTTCTCATAAGAATTCCATTTTTAATGACATAACAGACAGGAACTACAGTGACTTCAGTCTCATTTATGACCCTTTGAAACAAACAGGAGATCTCAGGATCTTTTTCCTGTTCAACGACAAGTGACTGTCGTTTATCACCTTGATTAAGAGAATGAGTTGTTAAAAGAGGATCACTATGATCAATACCTTCTGATTGATCTAAACCAAGAGTGAAAGTGATCTCATCAAAAACCTGACCTTTACAAGCGTCAGTTGAAGGAATACTGGCTTTTTCAACATAAGCCTGACCCACGCAGATGTCAGATAAGGGAATACTGGCCTCAATAACATAAACCTGACCCATGCATATGTCAACGAAGGGAATACTGCCCTTTTCAACTTCATTCTCAAGAGCTGTCTTTACCATAGCTCTAGTAACTGTACAAGCTTGAAATATATCAGGGATTTCTTTTTCAATTGGATCAACTTTCTGATCCAAATTAGGCTTGTCAGTTACAAGTGGATTAACCACAACCTTGTCTCCAGCTAAGTCGTTGCCTAGCAATAAATCTACACCTTCGACGGGTAAAACCGAGACTGTTCCGATTGTTACAGGTCCTGCCACTAAGTCTGATGACAAATTTACACAATGGAGAGGAACATTAACAAAGCCGCACTCTACTCCCTGAATAAGAACACTTTCATTAGAAGAAGACTTCTCAGAAAAAGGCAAAGTACCTGATAATAAAAGACTCTGAGAGGCTCCTGTGTCCCTTAAAATTTTAATAGGGGTGGGATTGGCCGAATCACCCAAGAGTGATATAGAACCCTTCGATATGAATGGTTCATAATTCTCCATATCAAAATCAGACTGGGATTTATTAGACCCAACAAATGTATTGCTTTCAATATATGACTGTGACCTTGACCTCTTGTAAATAAGAGCATTTGGAACAGGTCTATCTTGATTCTGATTCCTATTTTTCAATTTGTAGCAATCAGAAATAACGTGTCCTTTTTTCTTGCAAAAGTTACACGTCGGAAGAGACAAGGATTTAGAATCAAACTTCTCTGAAGTCTGATTTTTGAAAGTTGTGTTAGTTTGAGTTTTAGAAGGGCTTGAATTAGGCGGAAATTCTTTTCTGCCATTAAATTGTTGAGTAGAAGTCTTGCTAACAAAAGGAACTTTATGTGTCAAAGAATATTCGTCAGCAGCTCGAGCAGCATTTTCCAAGGTTTCAATCTGATGCTCCTCAAGATAAGTTTTAACATCACTATGAACACAGTTTTTGAACTCTTCAATTAATATAATTTGCTTGAGATTTTGATAATCTTGCTCGACTTTCTTGGCTAAACACCATCTATCAAACAACTGCTCTTTTTGTCTAGCAAATTCGACATGAGTTTGTCCAGCTTCTTTTCTATAATTTCTGAAATTTTGTCGATAAGCTTCAGGAACTAACTCATAACCTCTTAAAATGCATTCTTTAACTACGTCATAATCACTGCTTTGCTGAACAGACAGTGAAGTATAAATCTCACTAGCTTTACCAGTAATTACACATTGTAGTAACTGAGTCCAATTCTCTTTTGGCCACTTTAAATTTTCTGCAACTTTTTCAAAAAGAATAAAATATTTGTCTACTTCTTTTTCTTTGAAAGAAGGCACTAATCTAATATTCCTTGCTAAATAAAAATTTTGATTTGAAGTATGATGGTGATTTTCACATGCCAGCTCCATTTCTTTCATTCTAATTTCATATTATAATTGTTTTTCCTTCTCCCTTTCCTGTCTCTCTCTCTCTCTCTCTCTTCTCCTCTTTTTCAAATTGTAATTGTCTTTCTTTCTCCCTTTCCTGTCTCTCTCTCTCCTCTTTTTCAAATTGTAATTGTCTTTCTTTATCCCTTTCCTGAAATTCCAGTTTCTTAAACTCTAATTCCCTCTCTCTCTCCTCTTTTTCAGATTGTAATTGTCTTTCTTTCTCCTCTCTCTCTCTCTCTCTATCAATCCGCATCTGCTCTTTTTGTAATTCAATTTGCTTTTCTTTCTCCCTTTCCTGTCTCTCTTTCTCCTTTTCCTGAAATTTCAGCTTCTTTAACTCTAATTCCATCTTGAATTTTAATTCTAATTCCTTTAGTTTAATGTCAGAGTCTGATGTAGACTTAATGACTGGAATCAAAGCACTTTGTTCCAAAACATCCTGTTCTACCAAATACTGGACCAAAATCTTTTTTATATCTTGTTTCGTTAAAGAAGCCTTGACTTCAGAAAGATCGTATTTTCTGGCAAGTTGAACCAACTCGTCTTTTTTAAAAAGATCTAATTGCTCCTGGGTAGGATTAGAAAGAAATATTTCTACCTTAGATGTCATTTTAATACAAGCGTGTTAGTCTCACTAAAGATTTAAATTTGTCAAAAACTAGGGGAAATTCAAATTTAAATTCTAATTTATTTAATTCCCAAGACGAGATCCCAATTCTATGTTACGTGCTTAGGCTCGAATAAACAGCAACACAGAAAGAGTGAAAACTAACAAGCTTGTATAACTTGAACAATGAATTTTATTAAGTACAATTATTTTCATAAAATAAATAAACTTACAGTTTTAGAGAATCAAATCCAACATTAATCCAATATAGAATTAACAAAAATAATCCACTAATGGAATTGTTGTAAGAGTCCTGATAAATAAATGTTCTAATAGTTCCAGGTTCGAATCTTGACGATGTAATCCAAAATGGCTGACAATGTCACGTGATGCAGTTCTTGTTTAATTTATCATCCAAATGAATTATGAGCACATGTTTTCTCCTCCAAATAGATAATAAATCCTCTTTCTTCAATGAATTGACACAAAGTCCAGAACAAGATAATAAAAATTATAACTCAAACATGAATACACAACTGTTCATTTTAAAGCCCAAAATTCTACTAATGTTAGCTTCCAAAACACAGCTATATATAACTGTTTTTCTGAAGTAAACAAGTGATCACGTGATTTTCTAGAAAATTGATAGAAAGTCAGAGGAAGTGTCTACCTTCACCTAGTCAAGTAATAATAAAATGATCCAGAAGAACATAAGCCACGAATTACTAAAAATAAAAAGTTGTCCTTGAAATTAACCAATAGTTTTAGAAGCTTGTTGACAATGTCCAAAGCATGGTCAGGAATTAGATCAACAAGCCAAGGTCAAAACTTGTTTACAATTAGATTGTGGGTCACGCTGAACTTTCTAGAAAAAAATTTCCCAATTAATGAATGTTAAACCCTAAATGACAAATTTGGATTTAACAATAAAAAAAATTAATCCAGTAGCCGTAACAATATATATATATATATATATATATATATATATATATATATATATATATATATATATATATATATATATATATATATATATATATATATATATATATGAATTAGACAATACTAGTGTAGTTTACTGACTTATCAGATGATGATCATATGACACCGAATAAATCAGTTAATGTACTAATAAATATCAAGTGTTTATTTTATGACTGAATAATGTTACCATTTTACATTGATGACAACTAGAGTAGCATCGGGTGATTGGTAGAGGTTAGCAAACCCTTTCGGTTACTTGATTTCAATTTAATTGGACATAATGTTTTCTTTTAGGTTGAATGTATGACAAATATTTAATTATCAAGAATATACGACACGCTCTCTGATATTATTCCATTTTAATCGAGCATGCATGAAATTTACATGCATCTGGTGCTTTCCTGAGCAGTTGGATACGAATCAGACGATTGAGAAGTTGACACTTTTGACTGGAAATTTTGTTGTAACAATTGTAAAGTTCTATACCAAGCTTAGACTTTAGTCTGGAGTCAGTTATATTTATAGCAATGTCATAACTGTATTTTTAGATATTGGATGATCTTGCTTGCAAAATTTATGTTGTGGAAATTTCTCAATAATGGCGACGGGTTCTAGTGGGACTTGTTAAAAAAGAGCCAGAGAAATCGAATTAAAATGAACTATAGTCGCTTGGAATCTGTATGTCTAGCAAGCCACGACGAAGCTGTTGAGTGCTTATTGCCAGTTAGCCATGCAAAGTCCAAGGACAAAATTTACAGGTTCCATTTTTTTTTTAAAAAAAGGACAAAACAAATCACTTCTATTTTGGCGTTATGGGATTGCAAAATACAAGCAAGATTTACTTAATTCCGAAGTTGAAGAGTTTTACAACGTCCAAAACAAAAGCACCTCCGAAAATGAAGATTTGACAACGGAAGTGCTCCAAAAAGCATCGGAAATTGTACACTTTGCAAAAAAATATATGAGCACACAGTTTTGAAAGACATGTTCTTGTTTAAACTTACTCCAGGGAGATGTGTTAGATTAAATTCAGGAAGTTATGAACATTAGCAAAGTAAATGGATCCGTGTTTGTAACTAATTTGATGCACTTAACATACATACGTAACCTCAGGGTTGGTCGGCGTAGGGATAATATTTAAAGATTTGATAGTAAATCGCCAGAAAGCGGAGTCGCTTTTTTTAGCGACTATGGTGCAGAGTCACGCCAATCTAATTCATAAGCAACATAATGGTCATTATATAGCCACGGAATCCGGCATCAAAAAAGTTGAACTGTGTTGTGAATCGGTAGTTAGTGAGGATGAACAGGGCGTAACAGTGCAAAGTGAGTAGAAAACCTTACAAAGGTAGGGCTTCTAGAAACCGATGTGGAAAAGGTGGAGCAGGAAATGACAAAGATGAGACTGGAACCCGAAAATAAATAACTCAGAAAGAAACTACTAAAGAGCAAGACAGAAAAGAAACGATAAAAATGGATGACAAGTCATGAAGTCCTTTAAAGAGAAATAAAAAAGGAACAAGAAAGGGGCCATCACAAAAATCAAAGGAATCAAAAGGAATAAATAAGTCCTTCAGAGTGACGAAATTTGTCAGCAATTAGATGATTAAACAAATGTCATTTTAGATGAAATAAAACGAATCGGTCATGTGAGAAAACAATGTAAGAAAAGGTGAATCTCCTTCCAAATCATACTGAGATTCCGACCTGATCCCTTGGTAGATGCTTGGACAGACATCACTCATATTAATCTGTTTCCATTCAATCAGACTTAGCAACAAATAAAGATAAGTAAAGCAAAACTGGTCGTGCTGCTAGTCTTCTGATAAGGTAGAAAACGGACTCAGATGCGATCCCGAGGAAACAAAGAGGTTCGTTAATTAGATTTTAAAATGCTTGTTTCAGTGAATTTGAAATAATTACTGTGAGCACTTCTTATGTGGAAAGAAGGGTCGAATGAATTCTAATATAATATAATAATATAATATAATATAATATAATATAATATAATATAATATAATATAATATAATATAATATAATATAATATAATATAATATAATATAATATAATATAATATAATATAATATAAATTATAATATAATATAATATAATATAATATAATATAATATAATATAATATGCCAACATTTACGTGTGAAACTAAATTTGCATGTGGAAATCTTTATAGGTACTGTGATCTGCTTGGGTTAAGAGAATTCATAGAAAAATTGAAACCCCCACTTTAATGAGACACATCTAGAACAAAACAACGAAACCAATCCTCTATTCAACCCAAACGGATCAAGAAAACGTTCGGGTTTGTCCAATTATCATAAAAATATCCCCACAACACCAGCCACAGAGTTCCTTTCAAAGAAAGATTTGACTTTGCACATACGAGCCACTTGTTTTCTAAAATCTTAACAGAAATTGGAACATTCGAAGTGTTCCTAAGTATGTCATAATTCTTTAGCATGATTACGACTTAAGCAGCAAAGAAGCTGGACAGACTGAAACTATTTCAGACAAAATCAGAAATAAACCGAAACTATTTCAGACAAACCCAAACTATTTCAAACCGAAACCATTTCAGCAAAGAGGGTGGACAGACCAAGTTTTCAAACAAAAATAAGGCCTCTACGGAGACCGAAACTATTTCAGACAAACCGAAACTATTTCACACCAAAAAAAGCTGCTACAGAGACAGAGTCTCCAGAGAGAGTAAATAGACCGAGTTCTCAAACCTAACGGAGACAAACTATTTCAGTGTTATGGTTTAACCAATATTTTATTAAGTCCGATACGACATCTTGATCTAAAGTCATGCAAATTTATCGTTACAAATCCATGTGGGATTGACTGAGCGTGACTAAAGAAATTTCTAAAGAGATTATAATCCATATCTCCACTGCACCAGGTCTGGTGAATATTTCGTAGCGTGTGTGTGTGTCAACTCCATTAAATACAGCAAGAATATTACAGTTATCCCTGATCAATTTTGGCATTTGTGTATATCTCTGAGTAACATATATCACATAAGTATTTTTATGCCTACCTCTGGAAAATATCCTAGCTGGATTCTTTTGATTGTCTAGCATCACATCATCATATACGACTAAATTGTTAATACTTCCATCAATAACATCAGCACTCGGTGCTTCTTCTATATCTGTTATAAATTCAATAATATCCTCATCGACTTCTGATTTTGCTTTCTCGTTAAAATCCTTTAACACCTCGTAACATCGCTGATCGTCTACACTTGGGGCTACTAAATATAGTTTATTCCATTTCACCCATCTCGTTGTCAAATTAAGTAACAACTGTGTCTTGCCGCTTCCAGATGGTCCAATTATAATCAAGCGAATAGAATTTGGTAGCGCTGCATGATGCTTAACGGGTTCTCGTGTTTTTGTCGCCGAAAAATCAATTACATTCATGTTATTATAAATAATTATGGATTTAATATATTGTGTGAATGTAGGACGCGTACACGAACAATTGACCAAATGCCAATTACAACTAAAACTAACAGAGAAGCTATCACTGGCAAGTGTGAACGATGTGGTATTAAAAAAAATTGCTTTAAAAAACTGGAAGTGATATTGCAGCCAAACTAGTAAAACTTCCGAGGATTCCATGGGCAAAATATCTAGGAGAAAAACACCTTCCAGGATATAGTTATTGTGGACCTGGAACCAAACTCGATATCCGACTCGATGATCAAAACCAACCCCGACCCGGCGAATATCCAATAAATGCTATTGATGAGGCGTGTCATGCTCATGGTGTTGCTTATAAAATCAGCAATC
Source organism: Unio delphinus (assembly GCA_029339505.1). NCBI lineage: Eukaryota > Metazoa > Mollusca > Bivalvia > Unionida > Unionidae > Unio > Unio delphinus. The sequence goes on along the minus strand of JAQISU010000094.1, from coordinate 6,584,087 downwards.
TGCAACATAGACATATCGCAGATGTGAAATTGACTCATGCGTTAAATTCTATTCCTGATAAATCCTTCAAAGAAAAATTTGCTTCATGGTTGATAAAATCGGTGATGAAAAGTAAATTAATGCTGGGTGCTGGTAATTAATAGCAATATGGAATCTATTTATTATTTCCCAAGAGGATACTGGAGGGGTAAATCAGCAATCGATAAACTCGCTAACGCAGCAAAAGTGAAAAATATCACCGCGCCGGATTGGTTATCCAAACAGGCGATATGGCAGATTTATCTACCACCGCCTAAACAAATTAACTTCTCATATTTTGATGTCAGCGTACCTAATGAAGTTCATCAGGCTGATATATTATTTCTGCCACATGATAATGTTAATAAACAAACATACAAATACGCGCTAACTGTAGTTGATGTTGTGAGTAGATACAAACAAGCCGAACCATTATAGACGAAGTCATCAACTGAACTAGCTTCTGCGTTTGAAAGGATTTATCGACGAGGTCCTCTGCAGTGGCCAAATCTATTACAAGTTGATCCTGGCAAGGAATTTCAGGGTGCAGTGTTATCAATAATAAAGCATCATAATGTCACCATCAGACGAGGATATACTGCACTACATCGCGATCAGGCAATTGTTGAACGATTTAATCGCACACTTGCTGAGCGGTTATTTGGATATCAATACGCGAAGGAATTTATTCAGGATACACGATCTCGTGAATGGGTGAAGAGATTACCAGGTGTAATTACCGCGCTAAATAATGAAATTACTCGAACAATTAATATGAAACCTATTAACGCCATCAAAAAGAAGTATATTCGTGAACAAAAACCACAAAATGATTTTTCTAAACAACAAATACTTGGCAATATCACTGTGAGATATTTATATGAACCAGGAGAGCTTGAAGGTGGTACAAAAAGAGCTACTGATCCTATTTGGAGTGTCACCGCACAAAAAATATCTAGCATAACAAGATCCACGGGTAGACCAGCAATCTATAGATTAGATTCAATATATCTAACGACACTGTGCATATCTAATCCCAAATAATAATTTCAGGAATATATTTCTCACTCATTCGATCAGGAGTCCATGCGTCACCTTTACATCGAAAGAAACTGATAAGTGCAAGCATTAACTCCTCGCTGTTTCATCTCTCTTGCAAGTCTGTGTGTTGGTGTTAGCACAGTCATGTTTGATTTCCCTCGAAATAATTCGATCACACGAGTCGTCTTCCCTGACCCACCACAACCGTTTAAGTAACTGGTTTTATATCTACATATTGGATCGGAACACGAAGGTGCACTAGATAGTTCTGATATGTGATTATTTTTCAAGAAATTGTTTTCAATTGTAACATCTGCTGATTTAGAATAATCACGCAATATCTCTTTTTTAATTCTCCATGATCCCCAACACTCGTCAGAATTTGTAAATTTAGCCACTGCTTTGCTGTGTTTTACATCTATATAAAATGAATCAGTGGCGACTCTAACCGCGGATTCAGGAAATCTATTTATCATCGAAAGTAAATTGATAGAAGCATAAGTCAGCATAGACGCCCTTAAATACGTATATTGGAGATTATCTCCATCTATGTAAGTAACAATTGTACCAAATTTTCTTCCATCGGACAAGAAAGCGTCTTTACGATTGACATATATACCTCTAGATGTTTCATCTGTAGATTATACAATCATATTCAGCATCATCTATAATTAATCGTGAAGAATATCGCTTGTGATCATATTTTCCAGCCTGGGTGAATTTACCATTTACTCTTCTACCGAGATCTTTTGCGTGTTTATTTCTAACTTCAAAGATCTTCCTTGACCACCTAACGATATATTCTTCGTCGAGCGAAGGAAATTGTTTTTTGTTTTAGCTGATTAGACTATCTAGACTATCGGGTTGTTGTAACCAAACTTCAGTCTGCGCCCGATATGATATAATTGCTTCACTGACAATCAGCGATATCAGCATTTTAGAATCAATCATATACCGTAATAACACTATTGGTACCCAGTGTTTTTTCAGATATATGTCTACCAGACCAAACATAACAGCACGGATGAAGTCCTTTAGCGAATTCAAATGATACCACACGAGCGAATCCGGTTAGATCAAAATCGGGTAGCGGCCCAGTAATCGCAACACGGGTCATTTCGTGTGTAGGATGACCAAATCTTTTAAAATACTCAGAGCATTCTCCGTACCCGAGAAAACTCCCTGGATAACACGCAAACATATCAACCGATATAACACTTTCGGGGTTATATTTGGTATATGGAAATCCATTATGGCCAAACTTAATACAGCTTGACTGCACATCTGAGAGAAATTCAGCTCTTGTTGGTTTCCATAGATTTTTCTTTCTCGCGAAATGAGCTGCAACTGACGGTATTGTAAAACAGTTTGTTAGTAATTGTTCGTCGTTATCCGGTGAAAAACCACGAGCTAGTTTTCTCATCTCGTCTTGAAGAGATTCAGTACGGTATGTTTCGCCGTTTGGTCTTAAAAATTGATCGAATTAACACTCTTCGTCTTCAAAACTCTGAAATAACCACACTGAAACAGGATCGTATTTAATTAACTGATGAATAAAATCAAATTTCCCGTGTAGGATTTTATGGTTCTATCCAGCGGAAATATTGTTACCGCGGAGGTCCAAGCGTGTGCATTATGGTCAATAGTTTTGATTGGAGATCCTCTCGATTTATATTTCGATTCGTGTAATACCTCTCCTGTTATCGTCGTTACGGTTATTGGAAATTTTAATATCTTTTCTAGTTCGGCTACATTTTTAATTGTTGCTCCGCTCTCCTTAACTGCTAACCCCCATTCGTTTATTTTTTTACGTCTTAGATCCGTCAATTTGTTTCCACGCAACGCATTTGTAAAATGCTCTCTTATTCGTTTGGCTACACAATTCAACGACGAATGTTTCATTGTTTTTTAATTTCTACATACTCGGTTTATCATTGTCTGTAGTTGTCACAATTTGTGTGTCAACGGCGACAACAATTACAGGAATTCTTAGCTTCATCACAAAAAAATATCCACATGCAGTCAGAATAAACTACACGAGTATATAATTAAGTTACATATTGCATCAACCGCGTATTCCCAATTATCGTCGCTGATATCATCTAGTCTCGATGACACAACAATATCAGATAACGAATTATCCGCGATGATGAATATATACCACAACGCAACATCAAAATTAGAAAAACAACATAAAAATAACAACAATGGCAACGTCATAGACGGAATTACTTCATCAGATAGCGACAAACACAACGCCGCAGAAGACAACCATGATCTCAATAACCTCACCCAACCCTGAATTCAGTGTCAATTTTCCCACTGGGATTCCAGTTAAGGAGATAGCGCTGGCAAAATTACGAGTATACCACAATAGGCCAAATATTAGATCAAAACCATTTGGTGGTGGTCAGCAACCGAAAAATTCCTTGGTGTTTGCGAGTAAAAATAAACAAGACGGAACTCCAGATTGGAATATAGTTTCCTTACCATCTGGGTCTTACCAAATCGAACAGATCAATAATGAATTACAGCGTAGAATAAAATCCATTACGGGAAAAGAATCAAAAATCGCTATAACAGTTTATGAGCCAACACTATCATCCGCGATTGAGATAAACTCACCCATATATGCCGTAGACATCTATCAGAGTTTTATAAGAACTATACTGGGATGGCCTGAAATCCCACCTTAGGTACCATCTTATCAAATATTCGAACCTAAAAAATCTGATTATGTCACAGACAATAAATCATATTATGATATGCCCCATCATACAAAGAACACATCCTTGATATAAGAAATGCAAAATTGGGCGATGACTTTACATTTCGCGATAGGAATTCCAGGGCGTGGGAATTTAGTATTGAGAAAACTTTTGATACTAGAACCGTTGCTGCACTTTATTTAAGAAAAGACATTTATTATTTTAAAGAGATTAATAAATTATATAAAACACAACTAGAGAGACTACGACAGAGTTTCCAAAAATATCTCTCTGATATAACGAGGCCACGCGATGAAACCATTTAACACGTAAAAATATTAAATCAACTTATATCCGACATGAAATATATCAACAAACGAATAGTGCAAGCAATAATTGATCAAAAAGATGATAAACGAAATCGCTCTAAACCAAAATTTCTAGAAGCATTTTCATTTACAAAAGCTACGCTGCCGAATTTTAAGTTTCCCGAGTATAATGTAGACCAATTAAAAAAAGTCAACCAATGATCTCCTTTATAAGTCCTTCACACAAATACTTGCCGCATGGAAAAAAATACCATAACCACAAACAACCATCCTCAAACATAATAATGACCCAGACGGGAGTGGGCGGCATATTGCTCCTCAAAATGTGAATCTATCCTCGTTAATTGCAGTAAATCTAGTATGTGACGCTATCGATGGAAGTTACCAAATAAATCTCAAAAGATCAAATCAAGACCAGCAGGGATATATTTTATATTCATTTGCACCAACGGCTCCACCAGGATTTTTAATAATTGAAGATCCAACAATTCCGGTCTATATGCGATGTCGTAATGATTCATTAACGAGAATTAATTTTAAATTCACTGACCAGTCCAATAATTTGATTGACTTAAGAAATGAGACTTTACAATTTAGTCTGATGTGAAATCCTAAAAACGTTTACCATAACACTGAAATAGTTTGTCTCCGTTATGTTTGAGAACTCGATCTATTTACTCTCTCTGGAGACTGTCTCTGTAGCAGCTTTTTTTGTGTGCGAAATAGTTTCGGTTTGTCTGAAATAGTTTCGGTCTCCGTAGAGGCCTTATTTTTGTCTGAAAACTTGGTCTGTCCACCCTGAAATGGTTTCGGTTTGAAATAGTTTCGGTTTGTCTGAAATAGTTTCGGTTTATTTCTGATTTTGTCTGAAATAGTTTCGGTCTATCCAGCCTCTTTGCTGCTACTTAAAATAATCGAAATATAAATTAGATTTTGCCAGCATTAGTTATATTGTAGAATCAGAATGCAAACGTTTCCTAGCAATTTGAATCCTACTTCCAAACAAAACCAAACAATCATAATATTTCGATTAAACAATTTATTAATTTTGGCCATTCGGTTCAGTTCCAAGCTAGCATTGTTAAAAAATAATGTAGACCTTGTTCTTATAGATCATAAACAACATTAATTGAAAACATTTAATTTATAAAATGACGGATTCAAATTAATGTAAGAAACTTTAATTAGATATATTTTACAAGATTACACATATGATGTAGCTTGTGAAGTATTGAATTTAGATTCTCACTTGGTTATCAATTAAGCATTAATTGTATAGTTCATAATGTTTTCAGCTTCTTGTCAGTGCGTTACAATTTACAACGGCACTTACAAATTGCCAACGACTATGGAAACATATTTAGAAGGGAAACTGAAGCTTAGGCGGTAATTTAGTTTTTAAAGTCAAGCCTTTACAACAGACAAATAATCTTAACTTTGAATTCAGTGTCAGAACGACATTCTGCTGAAAGGTAATGCAAAAATTTAAGTCTTCCAAAACGGTTTTCTATAAATGGCCTTAACAAGGATCATTACCTGGTCGGAACCGAAGATTGAATGTATTCAAAAGTGAATTATTTGGTACAATTAATTACTCGAAAGGAATAAAGAACTTAAATGAGCATAGGAACAAATAACGACTGATATAGAAGATTATATATTAGTGGATTTCGAATGGAGAGGAAACTCTTACTTTTTGTTACAGTTTTATCTATTGGTCAGCAAAGAGCATCTCAAATCTCTCAACGAGTTTCAAATGTGTACCGATTCTTCTATTACACATATAACTCATACATTTTAGATGAATTTGCATGTACCAACACAAGGGATAAAGGTATACAACACAAGGGATACAGGTATACTGGCTTTTGATACTTTAGAGAATATGCTAGAAAATTGTGGAATTGAAGAAGCCCAAGAAGTAGGTCATTCATCCTCTATGGGAATGTCATTGGAATGAGTCTTATTTGACAGGCTAAGCGTAACATTAAAAAATTACTCCAGAACCAACGGACAAAATCAAAAGTCTGTTTCATTATTGGCTAAGAAAAGAAAAGACAATAAGAAAAGAAATTTAGCCCGTGATTAGAAAGCTCAGTTTTTAATCCCTCTTGTGCACGACCAGGGTGAACATTCATGTATCGTGTAAAAACATGGTTCGGACAAACAAATTCTTTCAGAAATCCCATATGTATCATTCCTGATAATATCGGGAAAGATCTTGTATGGTGGAATACAACTGAGATATAATAATATGATAGAAGTTATGTACTGATGCAGCATTTTTTTCTGATGCTTTGTTTCAAAGGCTGTTGATGATTTTATCATGGAAATTAATTTCACAGTGAAATTTCAAAATTATTTCTCAATCCCAAATTGCATATCAATGCATTTTAATTGTTAAGAATTTTTGTTTGCTTGAAGTTATGGTGATGTCTTATTTACGGGAAGGAGAACCATCTTCGTTTTGTTATTTTTACGACAATGAAGCATAAATGAGCGTAATTAACTTAAGAGCAGCTCAATGTTTATTTTTGCTATCTTGTCTCATTGAAATACAGTACTTGGTTTCAACGCGAAATGAAAGCGAGATAACTATCGGGTCTGCAGAATAACTCATCTGAGCACTTGTCTAGCTGGAACGGACATATTTCTCACAGACTATAATTTTGTATAGATTAACGTCTAATATTGTTGAAACGCAATGGATCCCGCCTTCAGACAGTTCTAGCTTCACTAACGACCATAATTAAAAATATCAGGTTTCATGGAATCTTGAAAGGCAATCGAACATATTCCATCAAAAAGCTTTTGCTGATGATTCCCATATCAATTTTGAAATCTCATTGGAGCTATATGTTTATTTTTTTTCCATTTTTAATCTCATTCATTGGCTTCCGTGGATTCAATATACCTATTGAACAGGTATTAGAACCATGTATCTCCTTTATAGATTTCTACTATTCAAATGTAACCGGTATGAAGTCGACATATGTTTAAAAGGAATAAGAATGTTCGCTATGTATATTTAATGTTTATTATTTATTAGTTTTTAACCATGGTTACATTGTGTGTGATTGTAGTTTGGACTTGACTTTGTCCAAAATCAAGCTCAATGTGTACCTGACTTGTAACTTTCATCTTGGCAAACACAAATAATACATAGCTAATATTTTCTCTAGGGTGTGGGTTAAATATTAGGATCATTATCCATAGAAGTAAAACAATATTTGTTATGGTTTGGTTCATGGTAATTGTAATCCCTATAAAAATATATAGCCTTTCAAATGTTTACCAAGTACAAAATATGATTCTTGTAACAGAATCTTCTAGAAAGGACAGTTCCATGAAGTAACTGTTCTTTTAAAGGAAATGCTAATTATAATATAGGTCAGGCGGAGGGTTTTTATAATCTTGTTTATCTAGAAATTATTCGTTCGTACCATAAGATCTTCAAGCAGAGTCAATGTTTTTATTGTGTTCAATATTGGATTTGGGATTTAATTATTTATTCACATTATTGTTCTCTGGAATTACAAAGTGCTCCATAATATTCTTAGAAAGATATTTGACTTGAAAGTATAGTGAATTCAAACAAGGACCACTAGGATTATATCACTGTGATTCATCAAAAGAGTTAGTGGCACGTCATTACACTTCAAACCATTATTACATTAGAATGTTTGCTAATACAGGCAACTACAGGACGTCAACACCTTCAGAGTTTGATTTTATTTGAAATACCACTAAAAATTTTATTCAAAACTTTATTCATTTGGACTGGTGATAAAACTCATTTGAAACTTTGGGATTTAATTCATAATACTGTAAGTTTTGTTTAAACTTTTCACTTTGTCTTTGAGGGAAATAAATTATTTGTTGAATTTTACAAGACCTGATGGTTTTCGCCTCTTTTTATTACTTTGCTTCGACCGTTCCGGTGGCCTAGTAGTTAGAGCATCCGCCTCGAATGCGAGAGGTCGTGGGTTCGAATTACTCGTACAAAAGACTTACAAAAATGGTACCTACTGCGCTCTCACGTGGCGCTCACACACACACACACACACACACACACACACACACGCACATTACTTTAAGAATATTAAGTCAATATATATTTCATCATCACTGTCAATGTCCCAAGCAAGTTGAACATATGGAACTATTGATAGACACTCGGCAACTTACACACACAGTTCACGCAACATATTGGTGGTGTATATTTGTATTTGCCATTTTTGTTCTCGCCAAAAATTAAACTTTCTTCCAAACAGAATTTAAAGAATAAATCTGAACAAGATTTATTGGCAAGTTGTTTTGATGCACGAAGACTAACGTGCGTATTCAGTTTGAAGGGACAAAAAAGTCCATTGGATCATTGATTCCTTCTTATTCTAATAACCTTGTATTTGTTTTGCCGAACAGTTATGACATTTCCAGCAATTCCGTCATTTGTATGAAATGTAATTAGTAAAATAGACAGATAAGCGCAAAATTGTTATCACACAGTTGTAGACAGGTACAGCTAATTGGCACTTCATGTAAACTTGCTATCAGAAGTAACAGTGTTTGGGAGAATGCTTACAAACAATAAATCAAATTTTGTTTGAAGGATAAAATTGACATTTATAGCAAACAGTCTGAATCTGTAGGTAAATATGTCTGTAACATAACAATACTACAATTCAAGCATTTTCAGGAGTTAAAATTGGGACGACTAATTGTCTTCAGTTAGGGCAACTACTCTGAATTATCACAGTAATAAGCTCATGCCGGTACCAATCATTTATCTGTACAATCGGCTGGAGATGTATGGATGTAATTTCAGCATCATAATATCATTTTCTCCATCAACCTAAATATTCGTAAGAACTAATGTACCTAAACCAGTGTATGATCAATATTATGGATAAAAAAAAAAAACTATAGAAATAAACAAATTATTGCAGTGAAGACTGTCCCAAATTTTACTTGGTTTTCGTTGCCTCAAACAAACGAAAAGAGCTCTTAGCACAAATTTAAATTTGGAAAGAGTAGTAAGATATTTTTTTCTGTAGATTTTTACTCAGAGTATAAAATTCTACTAAACCAATTTAGGTACAGGTATCGTACATATAGTTTGATCACAGTCATATCTTCCTAATTTTCTCTTTCAAGTTTCTTGATGTTGGACTAACAGCTGACGGCATATCCTAATTTGAGCCAGAATAACTTCAATGGAACAATTATACATCCATTGGATTACTTGACTGTCCGATTAGGCAATATTTGGGTTGTTATCACCATGCAACTATCTGCCATTTTATTTTCTAACAATTTTGATTTATCTTTTGTGTTTCGATTCAATTAATTTTTATGTATCATTTTTATTGATAAGCAGGTCAATTTCCATCGCAATATGACGATTACTCCAACATTTTCCTAAAATTTTACTTCGGTGTTGTCATAATGATACCATATTCTTTTATTCCACATGATTTTGTGTATTGGATTCGAATCACATTACAAATTAATCTTAGTCGACTATTATTTTAGTGGTGATATTCTTTAGTGTGTCCAAGGCTTGGCGCTGTATTATACATTTTGTGTAGTCATTCCACATCAGATTTACCCATGTCCTTTGTCTTTCGCTTTTATCTTTCTGTACATATTTTCAATTCGTCGAGTAAATGCTATCACTGTTCTGACACGTATATACTGTAACACAAATCTTGTCAAGTATATGTAAATGCATATTGCTAAACGATAATATGCATAAATGACAAATAAGGCATTGCTTCCCTTGTTAAAATCTATATTCACTCTTCAAGTTCACATTGGCTTGAATGGGAAATCATATTTTGCTCTAACTCGACGGAACAAATTTAGCAAATACGCTTCGTTTCAGACCCATTTACAAACTATTACCTGGCCTGGAAAAGTCCAGACATTTAATATCCATGTATTTTCGTATCCAAGGAAACTATTGTAGTTTTGGGTGTGCACCTCCCAAGATAAAGGAGGTCTGTGAATTTGGCACCTACTGCTCTTTCAAGGAAAATGGGTGCACTGCCGGAGTGTCAAGAATCCCTTGAATCGTCAATGCCTCTTTTCCTGGCTTGGAAAAAGAAAAGAGGAGTATGAATACGTCTTCACTTAGCAATTTCAGCTTCTTCGTCTGGTGGACGAAAACTGCAGACAATATTTTGACAGTAGGTTGCCTACTAGGCTGCTGTGGCTGTATACTCTTTAGGAATCATAGTGTCCTGATAAGTATCAAGTAGATTATTACTTATATTTGTGACAATCCTCATCATCGATGATATTAGTACAATTCTCTTGAAAAATTTAATTTACCTCGTGCCTGTGCATTGAATCACTTACAAGAATGTTAAGTTGCATACTCACTATTTCAGCTTGATTCCGACCAATGAACTTTTCTGTTTCCATAAATGTTTGAATTTCGTGAGATAGTTTTTTTTTTTTTTTAGATTTTGGCATAGCATTGGAAGATAACATACTTTTATATTTTGACAAACTTTAAATACTGAATACAAACCGGCTGGTGTTATGCCATCTGACACATTAAGTAATGATTAATCCAAGAAACCTATTTATGTCTTTAGTCCTTTCTGTTTGTGTTTGTGATTTAGAATTCAACATAGCTTTAAAAAAAAAAATCACTCATATGGTCACGATGTCTACAGTGTGACAGTTTATAGTGCTAGCACTGGAGTATCATACCGCAGACATATAGCATGTCTTACCCTGTCACATTATCCTGACACCAGGCTGACCAGTTCTAACACTAACCTCTTAATGCCGAGGGCAGACTGAGGCAGCTGTAAATACCATCTTGAAAAGTCTTTGGTATGGATTGGCCGGGGTTCGAACCCACGACCTCCCGCATCCGAGTCGGACGGATTAATTTAAGCATTGTAGAATTAGGAATTAAATTATTATGCTTCTAGGATAAGGAAGTTCACAGTCATATGAATACAGGATTTTTTACCGTAAATATAATATACATGATGTACGGTGTGGAAAAAAAGTTAAGTAAAATATATTCCAAATTTTGTTAACAACTAAGTTTATGTGTGAGGTTTCAATGAGCAACTGGATGGACATGAAACATCCCTCATATAGGGAGAAAAACACTCCTGGCAGTGGGTTCACACGTACTAAAATATTTTCAGTAATTTGAACCCAATTTCAACATTTATTTATGTAGTATTTTGATGCATCTTAAAATGAGTGTCACTATGACCCACTTTTCAAGCTTATGTGCTTTATTAATTTTCAGATAATTATTTGTGTGTCCTCAAAATGTCTGTATTCTTAACACAATTCAGTCACATCAATAGTATGTCAATGGCGTTTTCCTTTCTATATAACCCCAATGTCTATGACTTTATTTTGCCTACACCACAATACGAGTAAATCAACTAAACATAAACTAGGTAACTATGACCTATTTTTCACACACAACATTTGTATTTTCAGCCATTTGTTAAATTTTCTGTATCTTTCATTCTATAGCATCTAGGCTAGTGAAACGTTTTGACGTTTTGGACCAAAATTAAATTTGTGGTGCATCACTAATAAAAGTATACTAGAATAATCTACCTTTCCCACAAACGGCAGCAGTCATAAGCGTGGATTCCTCATCAGTGGGTAACTGGTTTGAATCCTGTGGGGACCAGCCAGAATCAACTATACTGGCATGTTTGTTTACTAGGATCTTGACTCCAATTTCTTTAACATCTTCGATCCATACTGTAAATGCTCAATTTTAAGTCCAACTGCAAACTGCACTCACCCAGTTTTGCCATTATATAAATTGGTGCCAGATCTGGGTCTATGCAGTTTGTAAGGCCTAATCAGTAGAACATTCAACATAAACCGGATCGGCCAGCACATTATGCAATGATAGATCATGGTTAATGCTGATTGTGGTTGGATTCTACTTACAAATATATATGGTGTATTGTCAGCTACTATTGTTGGTGAGGGTGTCTGTAAACACTTTTTCATTATTATTATTATTATTATTATTAATCATAATTAACAGAATATTCACTTCCATATGATAGATAGAGGATCTCCACTGTATGGCTTACATTCACAACCATTTATCAAACACAAATTACTTATCTATTTTCGTGTTTTCACCAAAGTCATCAATATTACTACTAGTGATCTCAGCACCATGCTATCAGATAATGGTACCTTGTAAGTCTGGTCCGACTGCAGATTGTCTATATACTTCAGTGCTGCAGTAATCCCATGTGCAGCTAGCTTTTAATTCTGCCAACAAATCTGCATGGAATGAATGTCCTATCAATGAGTTACTTAAGTGAAGTAGCCATCCAATGTGTAGCTTTTAATTCTGCCCAAAAACATGTATGGAAATAATGTCCCATCAATGCTTTCAGTGCTGTAGCTGTAGCCATCTCATGTGCAGCTTTTCATTCTGCTAACAATAATGTATGGAATAAATGTCCCATCAATGTGTTACTTTAGTTCTGCAGCCATCCCATGTGTAGCTTTTCATTCTACCAACAAATCTGTATGTAATGAATATCCCATCAATGTGTTAATGCTGAAGCCATCCGATGTGTGGCTTTTTATTCAGCCAACAATAATACATAGAATAATCTTACTTCTCCACACATAAGATATTGCAGATTTGCATTATGAAGACAAAGGAAGGCAGTGCTAAAGTGTTTTTTCCTTTAATTTTAATCTTGGTGATATCACATGTATGTGATGCAACATGCATAACTGTTACCATCAATGATTTACTTGCATTATGATTTATATATTTATCACACATTCTGCAACTTGCTAACATGTAATATATTTACCTATACATGTATAATACACTTTACATACATAAATAACACATAATCAACACTAGATACAAACATGTTATGTAATATAAAATAAAAAATCACATGCTATTCTTTAACACTGATTCTGTTACAATAGTTATGTACACACAATCCAACAAACAATATCTGAACACGTAACAGCCAACTTTAAATTTCTATACCACAATTAAAAACTCTAAGAAATATTTTTAATCTATGTCAAGACCAATTTAATGGTAAGGACATATTTAAATGCTTTGAATATCTGTTAAATACTTAAAAATAAATGTTTTAAACGGGACACATGCCCCCACCATATGTATAAATCAGCACACCTTGGCATAAAATGTAAGGCAAAGTTCTTAGTCAGATATCATAGATGGAGAAAGACATAAAATTATAAAATACAAGTCCAATACCAAATTTATTATCTTTAAGTATCTCAAAATTTACAGTTCAGATACAGAATTTATGTTTTAAGGTAAATCTTTAAAGTCAAACAAGAATTGTATTGGTAATTTAGACCCATACCAACTTTAATTTCAATCTATCAAGTTCTTCATAGTTATAAAGCAGAAATGAAATTGGGAATGTACAGGCTTGATGGCTGCACATACAGACTTGTAAACAAACATTTTTATGTCCTTTCCATAGAAGATTGTGGGGCACCAAAAAAAGCACTCCAACAAAGATAAATTATATGTATCTGTAGTATGTATTTACAGCCATATACAGTTTTTCTCCTCGAGCATTGCCTAGTGGAAATATTTGTGCAAAACCAAAGGCTACAATATTTTTCACCTTAGCCTTAATTAATGTTCCTTATCAATCCATGTAACAATCTCATATTAAATGCATTCACAAAAAAACATTTGGACCATTTTTTTTATTAAAATAAATACATATACTAAGGTCAATGCACTTTATCCGTATCTGGCTCACCATGTCTGAATATAACTATGAATCACATGAATATAGCATGAAGTGTCCATAAAATACTGATGACCCTGTCCTTATAATAAAAGTGACAGGCTAATAGAAATGTCCAACTTAAACAACAGGGGCCATAACTGCAACATCTCTGAAAATTATGAAAACCAAACTTGAACTAGATATTTTTTAATATAAAGACTCATACCAAATTTGGTTTCAATATATAAAGTCATACAAAAGTTACTGAACAGATGAATTTCATCGGGACAAAGCATGATTGAGCAAACATTGGCAGCACATCATGACCCATGCATCAATATTGCATAAGCATAAAATGAAAAATTTAAATCAAGAGCAAAGTATATCAATGAAACTATGGAAACAGTCATGCCATGAATTACTGCCACCCAAATATAGTACCACAGTTAAAACTAAATATGCACAGCAACTGTTCTCAAACTGGAGCCAAAATAAAGAACAATTTTAATAGGAATGGCAGAACAACTTTTCAATATTAAGCCTTACAGCAAATTTGATTTTAGTCCATAAATTACTTCAAATCTTATTGAGCTGAAACAAATTTCAGGACACGAGGGCAAAATACTATGTCAAACATGCGCCAAAACTCTTTTGGAAAAGAAAATGGTTAAAATTGCACCAAAGTACTCAAACAGCTCTTCCCTATTATAATGCAGTAGTTGGGGGTACATAACCACCAACCATGTCATGTACCCATCCATTTTATATTAGGAATATGAAACCATGATATATTGAGAATGGTGAAATATACAGAACAGTGGTATAACAGGCACTATTAAACTTTTTTAATATAATGGTGGTTTGAAAAGGAAACGAAGATACAAGACTAAAGTTCACCTTGTTATTTTTCAAACACATATTGTTGTACATTGGTATGATTTTGGTCATAGGTCAATAAAGTAACTTGTTATATCAGGAATCCTGCTATAACATGGTATTATATAATGGGGTCAAGCTGTAATGAGGCCATATACCAACTATTTTTCCAGTCAATGAAGCTTTTACAAAATGATAGAGCCTGAATAATAAACCTAGCTATATGGGATAGGAAAGTATGTTTAAATGACTTTTAGCAGTATATGCCTAACCTTCACAGAACATAACAGAGGAATCATTTTTAAATGGTTGCAATGTGCGTGTTTGTGTATTTGAAATTTCACTCTGAAAATAGTACTGCAAAGAAGAAATCAAAGAATGAAATGTAGTTAATAATTACTAGCTTACATAATAGTGGACATTATATTACTTGAACAAAACAAGCAAAGACTGGAATTCTGTTGCAGGGGTAGGGTGTAGGGGTTACCAACAATTATTATGCTCAACAAGCCCAGACAAGAAAAATCAACCAATATGGCCAGCAAACGTTTATTTAACCTTTCGAATTTTAATTTAGAAATAATGAGAAAAAAAACTTAAGATGGCTATTCACAGATCTTCAATACCAGGCTTGTTAGTCAAAATTAAAACTGCCACCCATTGTGAGAGGGATTTGTCATTGATCTTGAAAAGCAGGGATTTTTTTTTTCTCTCAATGGAATGGGAGAGAACTAGGTAGTGAATTATTACTATAAAAAGGACATATGAAATTAATGTTTCACAATGAAATCAAAAGAAGAAAAAGAGATACAGAAAAAATGGTGATAAACAGGTGTACAAAATAAAGAAGACACATGTGCAGTACAATCTAATGTCTCATTAATTTTACAGTAAACATAACATAATACAGAACTATAACAAGTAAACAAAATTAAAACAGCTTTTTTTTACATTTCAGAGGTATGTAAATATAACATTGTGCATTGTTCAATTTGCCAATAAATGTGACATCACTTAAACATTTTATCAGAATTAACATAAATAATAAAAATGTACAAAAGTATTTACAAAGTAGCAAATGTTGCTTGTCTAAATATATAAAAATCTTGAAAGACAATCTTCCAAAAAACCAAAAATGAAAATGAGGTGTGAACTGGCAGAAGAACGTAAAGAAAGGGAGTGGCCAATCCCTAAGTATGCTCATCAGTAATATAGTGTCAATTTTGCAAATTATGTCTTCCCATAAACCCACACATCCCTGTACATTGTCTGTAACAATCAAGATCTAATGATAGTAATATAGTGTCAATTTTGCAAATTATGTCTTCCCATAAACCCACACATCCCTGTACATTGTCTGTAACAATCAAGATCTAATGATAGTAAATGTCAAATCCATTTCTCTAATTCAAGAAGTCTGACATTCCTAAAACAATTTTTGGTCAAAACAATAGCCAGAAATAGTATCCACCTAATCAGTCCATGTGACTGTTTCTATGCACACTTTGTAGTTTACACTGAGAAAGTATATTTTATGAACAAGAATTCAAACACAGAAAAGATAAAGCAAAGATGTTACAATGCTCTCAAAATTTCATCATAATTTCACCAACATAAAGATGTACTAAAAATCTTAAGTGTCAAAATAATCAAGAATTTAATCATTTGGAAACATGTATTGTATTCTTGAAGAAAAATTATCTTTTGATGGCTTCTTATTTAATTTTGACTGTTATTAGGTCCTTAGAAAGTTGATAATCAACAATTAAGCCATTAAGTCTTCAATGCATCCAATTTACTATCAATGCTAAATCAGGGATAAACAATGACCAATAGTTTGCTTAGTCATCTAATAAGTGCCTGCTCTATCAACCATCACACACACACACACACACACACACACACACCATATTATACCATTGTTGAAACAAGTTTCACAAACCAAAGCTGTCTGAAGTAGTTTTGTTCATTGCCACATAATTTACCTTCTGCCTGCCTCATCTTACTTCAGTAAACTCCATAAATATAAACATAATCTCAACACTTTAAGTTTCAAGCCATCATATTGCTATACTAATATGCTTAAAATTCAACAAATTTCTTTTGATTTTCTAGTCAGAAATGCAGTTAACAATTTCAAATCCCTCATGTATACAAAGACTGCTTGTCAAAGTTGCATGGCATGTACTATTGAGTCTATTCACCGCTTACTGGAGCAGCACCATTTAATATGTAGGGGTGTAAGGCTTTACTGTTATCATCAGCTGTGGTGCAAAAGTTATCAACATTAAATTTCAATGAATCTAGGGATTATTTTTCTTTCATTCATGTCTTTTAGAGAATGACTAAAATGGATTGTTTGGAGATCAGTCATTACCCTTAAAACTGAATGGTTTACTCCCAAATTTACTGAGGCAGATTTACGCTCACTGAAATATATGTGATAAGGTCAACTTGAACCAAATTTATGAATTTCAGTTCAAGATCTTTTCAAACAAACAATCAGTATATTTGGACATGAGCCTACATGAATGTGAATAGTGTTTTACATGTTAGTGTGAATGTATTAGGAACTATCAATTATCTGGAGTTGAATGGAATCTAGCCAAATCTAAAAGGTAGGCTTCTTTGCACATTTTTAATGGAATTACCATCATGTATACATTGAGATTGGCTGGTGAGAACATGCACTTTATTAACACTATTCTGTTGCCAATTTTCTTGTAAATGTATATGCAGCAATACATGGTTCTCTACACACACCTAATTATTAACATTATAATTATGGAATCATTGCTATAAGTATTTCCCATACAATATGTATACATTTAAGCTGGTATGATGTCAGCAGTTTCGTACACACATACAAAACCTTGTCCTGTATTGATAAGGGGACAATCATGCAGTTTTTTCTTCAGTTAATCAACTTCTTTGGATATTGCATAATATGTTATATATGACAGTATCACTTTGTGTATCCTAACTGTAATGTTACAGCAGTGACCCTAATAATAATGTCATAGTAGTAACCCTAACAATAATGTAATAGTAGTAACCCTAACAATAATGTAATAGTAGTAACCCTAACAATAATGTAATAGTAGTGACCCTAACAATAATGTAATAGTAGTGACCCTAACAATAATGTAATAGTAGTGACCCTAACAATAATGTAATAGCAGTGACCCTAACAATAATGTAATAGTAGTGACCCTAACAATAATGTAATAGTAGTGACCCTAATAATAATGTCATAGTAGTGACCCTAATAATAATGTCATAGTAGTGACCCTAACAATAATGTAATAGTAGTAACCCTAACAATAATGTAATAGTAGTGACCCTAACAATAATGTAATAGTAGTGACCCTAACAATAATGTAATAGTAGTGACCCTAACAAAAATGTAATAGTAGTGACCCTAACAATAATGTAATAGTAGTGACCCTAACAATAATGTATTAGTTGTGACCCATACATTACATAATGTTATATTAGTGACCCTAACATTAATTAATGTTATAGTAGTGACCCTAGCATTACATACTGTTATAGTAGTGACCCTAACAATAAAATAATAGCAGTGACCCTAACATTACATAATTTTATAGTAGTGACCATAACATTACATAATGTTATAGTAGTGACCCTAACATTATATATGTTTTAGTAGTGACCATAATATTACATAATGTTATAGTAGTGACCCTAACATTATATATGTTTTAGTAGTGACCATAATATTACATAATGTTATAGTAGTGACCCTAACATTACATAATGGTACAGTAGTGACCCTAACATTACATGATGTTATAGCAATGTTCGAGTTTCATAGTAGCTATTTTAAGCACTTTTGTCCCAACCTGTGTGAAAAGAAAACTCCTACTAAAAATTATATACCATAAAATTTCGATTTTCTGGAATTTTCATCAATGTAAATCAAAATTCAGAAGTTTTGCTACAAATCTGTCATAATCCTGCGAAATTCACAATGGTTGGCACCTCTGATAAAATAAAGTTTTATCAAAAAAGGAATGACTTTATTACAAATATTAATTCAAATGTTGCCAAACTGTTTAAGAAACATAGGTATGCAGTAAAAAAATTTGATGATTAATGAGGTCTATTCAATAAGATGATCATAATGACGTCGACTGTGAATTAAGCTAGACAATCAAACAACAACCATGAAATGATACATTGTAGAACTAAAAGGATACCAATGCTTTTCTTTGCAGCTTCTAGTATATTACATATGACTAATATACAACAATAATACAACTATTTACTTTTGATAATCAACATGCAAGAACAGCAGCCCCAGAAAAAAAGATACAGCAATTTTTATATGATAAATCCTCACTTTTTTTCTTTGCATACAAATGAACGGTTTTAGCATTTGCACCAGATGCAGCCCATTTGCATTCTTGTTCACATCATATTATAGTAATGTCTACCTCTATGAAAAATGGTGGGTTAAAACAAAAGGTGGTACTCTTAAATGTTTCAGTTCCCTATCGATGATCAAGTTGCAAGCACCATTTAAGTAACCCAAAAATACCAATTGTCAAGTAAGTTCTTGTTGTAAAACCTACTGTCTGCTTAGTAGTCCATCTTAAAAAGCTTTAGTTTGATTTCCCGTTTCTGGTTTCCCAGGATTTACTCTGAAGGAGTACTTCAGCAGAGAATGCATAATTTAGAACAATCAAACCAAAACAAAACAGAGAAGATTAATTTATCATAATAAAAATTTATGAAAATATATTTGATTTGAAAATCCATTGAAAAAGCCAATATTCCAAGGTTTTGCAACAACACAGACTTTGAAAGACAAAAAATGCACATCTACACAAAACATTTCCATGATATTTCACAATATTATTATTGCTTTCGTGTGCATTTCTCTACTGTAGAGAGATAGCTAAGTTGGTACACACAATTGTTTTAGAATACGTGTCCATGGCTTGGCCCATTTCATATTATGATTACTACAGTTATGGTAATTGCTAGTGTGTGTGTGTGTGTGTACCCAACTGCAAACAACTCTAACACATCTACAGTCACATATTAATAGGTTCGTACATTAAGATCAATGCTGTTTATTCTGCCTAGTAAGTCTGCTTTTATAAATCAATGCTTACTGTACAGTGCATTCCAAAATGATGTGGTGTTTACACTTGGATGCTATTGATATGACACTTTTTTTTTTACCTGGGTGTATCATTGACCTGCAATCTTTGGTAAACACTGGCCATATAAAAAAAAGTGGTTGCAACATGAGTCTCTTACTATATAAAATTAAAAATTATTTTGTCACTGTTAACAACTAGAACAGCAGTACTGTGAAAATAATTGATAAGGTCAACAAAAAGCATATAAAATTTTTAAAGATAATGAGCAATTTATGCCTTGCCATAAAAAGACTGTGCAGACCTTCGGTTGTGAAAAATCAAGGTGATCTCTATCAGTGAGTCACACTTGAACAATTCACCCTCACACTCGAACAATTCACTCACCAGCATCCTTTCGTCTTTGTGCATTTAAAAAGAGTTTATAATCTTCAACTTGTACAAATCTGAAGAATGTTTAAATATGGATTAAAAATATTTTTTATGGGCAATTAGCAACAAGGTAACTTATCACATACTTTTCTATGCAAAGACCCTTAAGTGTAGGCAAATGCACATCAGTGTTTAAGTGATTTTGGATTATTTTGACTCTCAGCTATGTAAAAATATATTCTTTTTAAAAAAGTAAATTACTCCAAGCATTTTACAAGTGTTCATTTTAAAATTTTCTAGAAAATGATGTAGACCAAATCCTGCTATAAACTGTTATCATATATCTGGGTCCATACTGTTTCAAAGTCTAATGCACATTATACAAAGCTAAATACAGTACTGTATAAATTACAGTTCTAATAGTACTGTATTATCTTTCAATCAATTAGCACTGTATTAATTATGATTCAATTAGCTCTGTATCATTTTCCAGTCTATTAGTACTATATTAATTAGGATTTTATCTGAATATAGCTATGAGTCTGTAATCACTGTATTGATTATAAACCTATTAGGACTGTAATGTGTGTGTGTGTGTGTGTGTGTGTGTGTGTGTATGTGTATGTGCGAGATCAGGATTTGTAATGTAGCTTTGATTATTTTTCAGTCATATCACTACGATGTCGGCATAGTGACATATTATAGTGATAACTATCACTGCGGCATGATGCCGCAGACATCTAACATCATCTCCCACCCAGCCACATTATTTTGACACCAGACAAACTAGTCCTAATACTAACCTTTTAATACTGAGTGCCAAGTAAAGGCAGCTGTTAGTACCATTTTTGTAAGTCTGGTATGACTAGGCCGAGGTTCGAACCCACGACTTCTTTCTTCCAAGGCAAATGCTCTAACCACTTGGCCAACAGAGCAGTCTAGGACTGGAATAATTTTTTGTCTCTCTGGACTACATTAATTGGTTCTATTAGAACTGTATACAATAATATTATATTAGAACTGTATTTTGCACTGTAACACCATCAGGCACAAAAGAGGCCAATATGAAGACCTCCTCACCACTGTCAAAACAAGAAAGCTGAAATGGTATGGCCATGTCACTAGAGCCAACAGTCTATCCACAAAAGTCCTGCAAGTCAGCATCCATGGTGGCAGGATAGGTAGACAGAGAAAAAAAAGTGGACTGACAACATCACAAAATGGACCAGGAAAAGTTTTGCGGAGATACAGGCATTGGCACATGATCAAAAAAAGTGAAAGAACTGGTCAGAGGTTCAGCAGCACAGCCGTTCGACGACCACACTAGGTCAAGAGACTGATGATGATGATGATGATAACTGCATTACTTATTATTCAATCTCAACTATATTAATCATGATTATAAATTCAATTACATTAGAAATCTATTAGAATTGTATTAATTATCCTTCTATTAGTACTGTCTTAAAAAGCTTTCAGTTAGTATTTTATTAAATATCATGGTATTAGGACTGTATCAATTATCATTTTATATGTACTATATTAATTATCTTTCTATTACAACTGTATCAATTATCATGCTATTAGTACTGTATCAATTATCATTCTATTAGTACTGTATCAATTATCATTCTATTAGCAATGTATCAATTATCTTTCTATTACAACTGTATAAATTATCATGCTATTAGTACTATATCAATTATCATTATACTAGTACTGTATCAATTATCATTCTATTACTACTGCATCAAATATCATTCTATCAGCACTGTCTTAAATACCTTTCAGTTGGTATTTTATTAATTACCATTTTATTAGGACTGTATCGATTATCTTTCTATTAGGACAGTATTAAATATCATTATATTGATACTGTATTATCATTATATAAAGAGTGTACTAATTTAAAGTCTATTAGTACTGTATTAATACTGATTCTATTTGTACTGTATTATAGAAGGATGCATGCACCAATCACCTTTTACAATTGTTAAAGCAACAAAAGTAAAAACATAACTGGCTTAATAAAGGATTGCCTTAGTAAGTAATTAATGACAACAACAACACTTATGATGACTGCCTTTACAATGCTGATGATGACTAAGTTAATATTAATAAAAACAACAATGCTAATGATGACTGCTTCTGTTAATGTCGTTAATGACAACAATGCTCATGACAACTAAGTTATTATTAATGACAACAACAATGCTCATGATAACTGCCTAAGTTAATGACAATAATAACAAGGACAGTAATGTTCCTATTGAGTGTGACATAGTCAGCACTTTTATCAAGACAAGTATAAAAAGGGTCTTACACAGCCTAGACCTCAAATACATGTCATCTCCAAAAATTACATTATGCCATTTTCTTTGGGTTGACAGCCCCATGTATCACATTCAATAAATATATCTGCACATCAAAAGTTAACAAGACCTTTTTATTTCATCAAAAGAAAATGTTTAAATGAATTTAAATCAATAACTGACATCATATGAATGTGAAAAAAATGTTTACAACTAACTGGATATTTCCCCCTGATAACAGTCAGTACCAAACCATAAGTATAAACAGATGGAATGAATTATGTAGGGATAGTTACATGGATCTTTCAAAAGATTTTGTTTTACTGGATTAACATTAAGGAATACAATTTCACTCCCTACCTCTACAATTACACATATTATTAATCTTCAGTAAATTATTTCTAATATTTTAATAGACAATTTTCAAAAGCATGACATTTGTATAGCTTGGGAATAAAGAATATACTTTTGCTACTATGTTATACCATTTAACTTTGCAATTCACCAGGAATGTTAACTGATACTTGAGCAATGATTAATGTATTGTAAAGATTTAAGACAAAAATCTCTGGAAATATTTTGTTAAATTAATGTTAAATAGAAGAACAGCAAACAATCCAATCAAATAAACGTACCCTCAACTCCTCCACATCCCATCCCTATACAATCAGTTGAATATAAACAACAAAAATTGGTACAACTCTACTTCTGATGACTTATATGTACTAAGTTTCAAACAATCCAAGAAAAAACTGCAAGAATTGTCACATTTGCAAACTTCAGTCACATATATTGCACCCAAGGTTATGTCAAAAAGACAATAACTTTAACAAAAACGAACATATTACAAATTGGTAGAACCTGATCTACTGGAACATTATGGGTCAGTTGATGTCATTATACACTGCTTGCAACTGGGTTTACATTATGCATATATACCTACATACATAAATAAATAAATAAATAAACAGCTGCATCACAAAAAATCTGCTCAACATTGTAATGGACAACATAATGTGATAATCACTTATAAAAATTATCATTCTTCTCAGCAACAATAATCCGATTTAAGACTCATGCAAAAACTGATGGATCACCAAAGAAGAAACAGCTGTCTACTCGTTAGCACTGTGACAGTAATTTATGTACAAATCAAGTCTTACCTATGGCAAAATTTCAACAAAAGGTTTGAATAGTTCTTGGTAAAGACTAGAAATGTCATGAAAATCTGAAAGGAATTTTAAAGTTATGACTATGTGAACTTGTCTGTTATACTGTCACAATTTTCCAAGCTGAACCAACAAGCCAGGTAACAAGCTTTTAGGGTGTCTGTTATTACACAACACTTACACAAAACCAACAAGCCAGGTAACAAGCTTTTAGGGTGGTCTGTTATCACACAACACTTACACAAAACCAACAAGCCAGGTAACAAGCTTTTAGGGTGTCTGTTATTACACAACACTTACACACAACCAGTGAGAATAGTGGCCAGCAAGTCATTTTTGTTGTAATGTGTTAAAATTTTGACAGTTTAGACAAAAACACAGAAAAAATAACCTTTCTTTTAATTGTTCCCAAATTGTTTTTTTACACATGATTAAATTGATAGCAGGCTTTGAGATGTGACTGGATCTCTCACAATTTTCTTGTTTTGCTAAGATAGCATAGCACATTTCCTCACTATAACATTGTCCAAGGGAGCCAAAAAAGTGTGTGATACATGTAAAGTTGTCTAATACTGGGATATAATATATGGAAAAATGCAACTCAACTAGTACAGTGGCCAGCAAGTCATTTTAAATGACCAAACCCATGTGATATATCAAGTTTTTTAAAAGTGACATCAATGATCATACCCATTTTGTATAGTATGCCCAGTGTTATAAACAGGTATTTTATTGTAAGGAAGCATTGTTTGTGTGACATTAAAATCTCTCAACATTTTAATTAAATAAAGTTTGTTAAAACCTTCCTAAAACATTTTTTTGACATGCTGACACTAAAATCTTTCTTTTCTCCCGTGATTCTGAATTACATAAGTTTCATGTCACTATAATCTCAACCATCCAAAAATATCTTGAATATCATAATCTTTTTAAAAACAATTGCATCCAATTTTCACATTGCTGCTGGATACTGTAATGGTATTGTCCAGGCACAAGCTGACTCTAATACTAAAGTCCATGCAGGGTTAAACCAAACTGTAATGGTATTGTCCAGGCACAAGCTGACTCTAATACTAAAGTCCATGCAGGGTTAAACCAAACTTGTCCAGGCACAAGCTGACTCTAATACTAAAGTCCATGCAGGGTTAAACCAAACTGTAATGGTATTGTCCAGGCACAAGCTGACTCTAATACTAAAGTCCATGCAGGGTTAAACCAAACTGTAATGGTATTGTCCAGGCACAAGCTGACTCTAATACTAAAGTCCATGCAGGGTTAAACCAAACTATAATGGTATTGTCCAGGCACAAGCTGACTCTAATACTAAAGTCCATGCAGGGTCAAGCCAAACTGTAATGGTATTGTCCAGGCACAAGCTGACTCTAATACTAAAGTCCATGCAGGGTTAAACCAAACTGTAATGGTATTGTCCAGGCACAAGCTGACTCTAATACTAAAGTCCATGCAGGGTTAAACCAAACTGTAATGGTATTGTCCATGCAGGGTTGAACCTGACTGTAATGGTATTGTCCATGCAGGGTTAAACCAAACTGTAATGGTATTGTCCATGCAGGGTTAAACCAAACTGTAATGGTATTGTCCATGCAGGGTTGAACCTGACTGTAATGGTATTGTCCATGCAGGGTTGAACCTGACTGTAATGGCATTGTCCATGCAGGGTTGAACCTGACTGTAATGGTATTGTCCATGCAGGGTTGAACCAAACTGTAATGGCATTGTCCATGCAGGGTTGAACCTGACTCTAATGGCATTGTCCATGCAGGGTTGAACCAAACTGCAATGGTATTGCCATACAGGGTTGAACCAGACTGTAATGGTATCGACCATGCAGAAATGAACTTGAAAGTAACCGTACTATCCAAGCAGGGATGAACCGTACTGTAATAGTATTGTCCATGTAGGAATGAACCTGATTGTAGTGGTAATGGTATTGCCCATGCTGGGTTGAACCTGACTGTAATGGTATTGTTCATGCAGGAATGAACCTGTCTGTAATGGCACTGTCTAAGCGGGGATGAACATGAGAGTAATGGTATTGTTCATACATGGATTGACCTTATCTATGCTGGGATAAAGCTGACTAATATTTTCCGTCCATGCAGGAATGAACCTAAATATAACTGGTACTATCCATGCAGGGATAAACCTGACTGTGATAGTATTGTCCACGCAGGGATAAACCTGACTGTAATGGTATTGTCCGTGCAGGGATAAACCTGACTGTGATGGTATTGTCCATGCAGAAATTAAACTAATTGTAATGGTATCAGAGGTATAGCTAGAGTGTTTGGAGCCCAGGGAGAAGATTCATTTTTACATCCTCCCCCTCAACTCTGAAACCCATTATCTTCATCAATAAAATCACCATCACCCAATGTAACGCCGACAGACTAGTCTGGTGCCCAAGGACATCTGTCCCCCTCTGCCCCCCCCCCCCCCCCCCAAGTTACGCCTCTGAATAGTATTGTTCATGCAGGAATGAAACTGACTGTAATGGCATTGTTCATTCAGGAATGAAATGACTGTTGTTGCCGTCATAGAATTTAATACCATTTTTCAGCACAAGATAGGCTATACATGACAGCCAGTATTAACCATGGAGGAAGAAAGCAGGAAAACCCCAGAAAGAACCACCAACCCAACAAGCTACTGGCATGAACCTGACTCTAATAGTATTGTCCATGCAGGAATGAACCAGACTGTAATAGTAGTGTCCATGCAGAAATGAACCTGACTGTAAGAGTATTGTCCAATGCAGGGGTGAAACTGGATTTAATAGTATTTTTCATGCAGGGATGAACCTGACTTTAATGGTACATGTATTGTCCATGCAAGAATGAACCTTATTCTAATGGTATCAACTATGCTGAGATGAACATAAGTGCAATGGTATTGTATGGCTTGACCTTATCCACGCTGACTGTAATATTTACTCTCCATGCATGAGTAAACATGACTGCAATGGTATTGTCCATGCAGGAATGAATCTGATTGTAATGGTACTATACATTTAAAGAGAAACCTGACTGTAATGGTCTTGTCCATGCAGGGATGAGCCTAAGTGTAATGACAATGTTCATGCATGAATGAACCTGACTGTAATGGTACTGTCCATCCAGTAATATACCTGACTGGAATCGTATTGTCCATCCAGGGATATACCTGACTGTAATCATATCGTCCATGCTGTAATGGTAATTTCCATCCAGGGATATATCTGATTGAAACAGTAATGTCCATGCAGGGACATACCTGAATGAATTAGTAATGTGCATGCAAGGGATGAACTTGACACAAAACCAGTCTAGTCTTACTTATCCTATTTCACTTAACCAACTACTACTTTCATATGACATTATGAATGGCAGAGGTTTCATGAAAACCATTTAAGACACCTGCTTTATTTGAATGAGTCTGAGACCTGACCTGGTTATAAACACAATGCGATATATAACAGACCAATCAGATGCCTTTATCAGAGGTCTGTTCAATATCTCAAATAGTGGGACATGATGCTGGCCATGTCCGACAAGTTGAGCCCATTCCAAAAGTTTGGTAAGTAAGTGTTGTGTATATAAAAATGTATCCATGTACCAAGTAATATAACTCCATAGCTAACTGTATACACATGCAGAATATGATGGATGGATGGATGGATGGAAAGATGGACATGCGCACAGATGCCAATTTGATTATTATACTTAGCACTGCCAAGGCTGGCTTGACAAAAATAATAAAGATCAGTTAATCTTTCTTTTATATCCCAACATACTCTTTAAATTCAACCTGTTTTTTCATACAGCTGGCTATATCAATCATTATGAATGGCAACCAATTTGTCAGATTAATAAAACTACATTGTATCTGACATGTCACATACTGGAATGAACAACTGATATCTTCAAATCTTTTTGAGTTAGTTTTTTGTCCCATCAAAGTTCCTTCTTGCTTTACTGGTGACTTTTAAATGGGGTAAAGTGTTGGCTATTGCAGAACACACATCTTCTTAAAGTCTGATTCAAACTCGTCATCTATTTCCTGTATATCTGGTTCATGTCCTGTAATATCTGGCATGAGTTGATGGAAGTTGATGCCTTCCTGCTCATAAAAGAGAATGTATGCTGCATTTGTATCCATCTGGTCGGCATTTACCTCCTGGAATAAAAAAAAAGTCAGAAGAATCAACATAACCATCATCACCACCATCAACATCACCACCACTACCACTACTGCCATTACTATGACCAATACACTGCCATTATCATCATCACCACTACCACTACTGCCATCACCATGACCGAACTGGAGCTGGGTACCAAGAAACATTTTGTACTGCAGTATACAACAGTATTTCCCAAATCAGTGTGATACACATATTATACCACTTTATTTCCCAATGTAGTGTGACACATTATACCACCTTATTTCCCAATGTAGTGTGACACATTATACCACAGTATTTCCCAATGTATTGTGATACATTATACCACAGTATTCCCCAATGTAGTGTGACACATTATACCACAGTATTTCCCAATGTAGTGTGACACATTATACCACAGTATTTCCCAATGTAGTGTGATACATTATACCACAGTATTTCCCAATGTAGTGTGATACATTATACAACAAATATATTAGGAACTGCCATCTAATGTTCTGAGGGTAGGGGGCCGACTTTTCTTTTTCTTTAACCTAAACTTCTGTCTGTCAACAGCTGCAAATATTCCTTTCTCTGATTTAAAGCAAAATAACACTATATTATTTCCACTATAAAATTTGAAAAAAATAATTATCTTGTTATAAACAAAATAAGATATATCTAATCAAAATAAAACTGCAGCCATTCCCCAATTCAATGATCAGTACCTTATAGGAAATGAACTGGCCATGTTAATATTAATTGTTGCAGAAGTTGTAATCTTAAACCACAACTGAAGAGTAACGATTAAATTTACATTATATTCAAGACCATGTGAAAGACATCATGATGACATTAAAGAGCTTGTGGATAAAAACACAATGTGTTGATACTGAAGCCCATAATTCACTAGCTACACTATTGATAAAATAGGCAGGGACATTTTGAGTGGTATGCCAACACATGGGAAAGATATTTATCATGGAGGGCCAGTAAACATAAAACACACTCAACAAAGCCAGAAAGAATTTAGTTGGATTGTGAAATTACATATCATTCAAACAGAAAACAACTGCTCTCATTAAAATTTTTGCATGGTTCTCAATCTTACAAAGGAATTATTGCACTTAACATGTGCTAGTAAATAACTAAACAAATGACATTTTTTTTTCCAGAGGTAATTAAAATATTTTAATATAATGACAGTTCATCTAAGTCATTATTCTGGTTTAATTAACATTTCTAAATTCAGTCTCTCTCTCCCCCTCTCTCATTCCCTCCCTTACTTTGGATGGCTTGACTATCATTATCATCACTGATAGGTCCAGAGACATCAGCATATGACAAGCAAAAATCGCCAACGCTAGAGTTTTCATGGATTTTTGCTAGTATCTAGCAACAGTAATCCAGAGAGAGAGAGAGAGAGAGAGAGAGAGAGAGAGAGAGAGAGAGAGAGAGAGAGAGAGAGAGAGAGAGGGAGGAGGAGGCAACCAGACATTTTATATTTAATTAATAATAATTGATCTTTAGAACATTAAAACAGGTTTAAGAAACAACAACAAAAGATTAAAATACGCTACAATATGTGTGCCTCATAATCAACAAATATAACATAAAGGCCTAGTGTCACTGGCTATTGCAACTATGTATCTTTGATATTATGAACACTGTAGATAAATCCCAAGGAAAGCATTAACATTCTGTTATGAAGAACCTGATTACTGTAGGTTACTTGCTATAAGTTCAGTTTTAATGTTTTTGTCCAGTGCATTATGTTTTTCTCTCTCACTCCAGATTTGTGCTTATTTTGTCATTTATGCAGGAGAGGGGAATGGAAAAAAGAAAATGATTCCAATGAAATTGTGTACCATTTTAATATCATTTAGTAAATAGGGACTATTAATACCTTTTATCATTATTTTCTTACATCATTTTATGATTAATGAATAAGTAGAAATTCATCACTGATCTATAGGCCTGTGCTTGAAGGAATATTTATATATTCATATTAATGCATCATGGGCGGATGACAACTTGATATACCATTAGTATTGGTATATCAATTTTCTTTATATCAACACTTTAAATGCCATGTTATTTTTAATGTACATGTTATATATATATATATATATATATATATATATATATATATATATATATATATATATATATATATATATATATGTACACACAGTGGACTCCACTTAACTGCACATCAGTTAACACGCCAGTCCCGTTTTACCCCAATGCTTTTCAATGGGAACAAACTTCGGATAACTGCACTTTGCTTAAATGCACACTCCGGATAATAGCACAATAAATTTCTGCCTGTGGCACATTGTTCAATACTATTTTACTCCGGTTAACTGCACAATGTATATTTATGATCAGTTATTGCCAGTCCACTGCTATAGTGCTTGAAATAAGCCGACAAATGTAAATACGACATTGTAAATGATTGACGTGTAAAGGACGCCTTAGGTGGTATATACATGTATATCCGCGCCCACTAGGGAGTAATAGCGTGGGAAAAATCATAGTACAGCATGGGAAACATTGCTCTAAACAGTTCAGGTTTGAATGATTTCAAACCAAAAAATGGATGGTTGGAAAGATGGATAATGCGCAACGGAATTCAATTTAAAGGACAACATGGTGAAAAACAGTATGCAGACGACTTTGGAGCTGAATGCTTTTTCTGTTGGAGATGACCCATCAATTTCTGACAGCAGTTTTCAAATAACAAGCGATCTATAGAATTTCTTGAAATTCACTAAAATTCCTTGATTCATTGGTTGAATCAGTGAAATTGCGTTCGGAGGAAGGAAAATTAGCTTAACATTTAAGTAAAAGTTGAAAGACTGGATTCTAATCATTGTTTAAATTTATTCTTCACATATATTCGTGCCGTGCTGATTTAAAGCTGTACTGTACTATACTTCGGTTAACTGCACACTCAGGTTAACTGCACAGTCTTGTGATGGGCCCAAGGGTGTGCAGTTAACCGGAGTCGACTGTATATATATATATATATATATATATATATATATATATATATATATATATATATATATATATATACACACACACACACAAACACAGATGCATACATACATACATACATACATACATACATACATACATACATGTAAAGTTATAATAATTTATTTTTAGAAGGTGACTCATTAGTCAAGGACTTTTCTCCACTGAGGCCTTCATATACCATTAGAACTAAAAAATAATCAACCACTTTTCAAGAATTCTTTTAAGAATCAAACTGGATGGGTTTGAATGCAACCACTGATACAATGAACAATTTGTGAGTGATCTTCAGACATCATGTCATGATAAATTACCTCCACCCCCAAATTGTAAAAATGAAAGAAGGTGCAGAAGCCTAATAAAGATGTATCAAATAATGCACATCTATTTCCAACTTCCTTTGTCCCTCTCAATTGGCTTTAGTATAATTCTCTAGCAGGTCAACATAGAAGGGATGGTTGGTTGGTTTTTAATGGCAATTTCAACACATTTTTGGCCATATTATGCCATATAGGAATAAAGTGCCTTGCTCAAA
This sequence comes from Unio delphinus, assembly GCA_029339505.1. Lineage (NCBI taxonomy): Eukaryota > Metazoa > Mollusca > Bivalvia > Unionida > Unionidae > Unio > Unio delphinus. The sequence continues at coordinate 6,552,627 of JAQISU010000094.1, read as the reverse complement.
GACAACCCGAGGCAGAGAATGCAGGCTGGCCTGGGAGGGTACTAAACCTGTGATCCTAGTTTGATTCTATTTTAACACCTATCCTGTTGCTCCCTTCCATGAGGGATGAGCAGTAGCTACAAAAGATACCCCTGCATTAAAAATACTATTAGATGCCCTTGACTTTCTACTGACAATATATTAAAGTCATCCTTGGTGATAGTTCCACATGTCAATCATATTCGTTTACAAGTTTCATACACTATTTCTTCGTTTGAGTACTTGTTGAAGTTACATGTTCTGATTAGTTATATTTAGTTATATTTAGGAATGATACAATATTTTTATATCCTTTGTTGAACGCTGTATATCATTCTGTTAAACACACTGCTGGACTTTATGTACATAAACAAAATGTTAGATTCATTCATTGTTTAATTACATTATAAATAAATATCACATTCACAAAGTTATGCTCATTGTCTTTGCTAGATCAAATCCCAAACCAGCTTTATCTTGTTACATTTGGACTTTGTTCACTCAAATATAAAACATAGCTAGCAAACATTTAAGCTATTTTGTCCATGTGACATTAAACATAAAAAAGCAAATCCTCTTAATCCATTTATTAACCTTACTTGCCTTTTTTTCACCACTGCTCATAAAGTACAAATCTTCTACAGACATAATGATTTGTGTGGCAGGTGGATTGGCCTGGGGTGGAATTTTTTTAAAACCCCTTTCACTTTGGGAGATATGGCCTAGTCCCAATTAGCATCAACAAGGAGATTTGGGAAGACATGAAAAAAAATGCATTTGACCTCATCTGAAATATCTTAAATTTTCAAAACAAAACTTACTGTTAACAAACAAATACACCATGAATGAGAAAAGAAAGAAAGAAAAAAAAGATGATTTTTCACTGTAAGTTTTATCTTGAGCATGGCATCAACCAACACGACCTGAAAGAAAAACCCTTATTTAGAATATTTTTATACCAGTATACCAACTATGGGAAAAGATTATACCATAAAAATTGTATTGTAAATAAAGGTTAAATCTGCAGATCATTGCAACTGATCTGTATCTATGGATATTAGATACTCTTCAGTTGATCTTCTTCAAAAAAAACCCAACTCTGCACTTACCTTACAGCTGCTATCATTATAGCAATACCATTTTCCATTGGGATTTTTAGCATAGGCCACATAATGACCCCCTCCTAGAATCCCTGTATGACACTGAAAGGACAAGGAAATGTTTAGCAAAACTGACTTTCTGCAATGATTCTAAAGTCTCACATTGTCAATAATTGATTTCCAAATAGCATTTTTAAAAAAAATAATCATAGTGTGACTTCATTTCAATATAGTTTGATTATGGTAGCTGTTTCAGTCTTATTGCTATTCTCATTCTGATAGTCAGTGAAGCAACAAGAAAATGCCATGTCACTGACAAATGGCTAAAGACTTAAATCAAGGAATTTCTGTTACCCGAGTTGGACTCTACCACTCCAATGGGATAAAACAGTACTACGACTGAGTCAAAACTTTTGCCTACTGGACTTGCAACTTATGAAAATTAGTGAGAACCAGAGTTCAAAATTAAATCAACTTTTGCGTCGACTTTTATTACAATCAATTTTACCACACTAATCTCATGGACTGATCTTTCATTTGAAATCTTTATCATAAATTAGCCCACTTATGAAGAAATAATGCTCGAATTACAGAAAAGACTGAAAAAGATATTTCATTCATACCATGTCAATACAATGTATGTGTGATAGGCAATATTTTTATAAATAAAATGTATACAAAAATGTTTTGTTGTTGCTTCTATGGATATTTTTATAAAATCTGATGGAGGAAAACCCTTTTAAACCCCCCCCCCCATTATAATTATTTAATTTTATAATTATAATTACTAGACTGTTTACTAACCAGTGACACACCTAAGATCTGGACAGCATGTAATTGTTCAATCACCCAGGACAGTTTTTAGAGGACAATAATAACTCTGCCATTTCCCATTTGGAGCCAATTAAGGGATGTGTGTTTATGGTGCATTCATTCGAGTTGTTTCATTTACTGTCAAAAATCATTTTTTAAATTTATTTAAGAAAAATGTTTTTGTAAATTTTGACACTTTTGGTAGAAAACATTCAAATGATCCAGTTTCAGTTACCATGAGTTTATTAGACAGATTACTTATATTTTAAATCTAGTTGGATTTTGCTGATATAAATAGTTGTTTACAAGTTAAAATGGAGCAAAGATGTTCTAAATTAATTAGCAATGTCTTTTCTTTAAGATTATCATTTAAACCTAATTAAAGTAAACTAATCATGTCTCTGAAAATATACAAAGTACATAGGTGTAAGCTGATGTGATATTTTACATGTAAAGTATACATGTGTAAGCTGATATGATATTTTACATATAAAGTATACATGTAAAAGCTGATGTGATAATTTACATATAAAGTATACATGTGTAAGCTGATGTGATATTTTACATATAAAGTATACATCTATAAGCTGATATATTTTACATATAAAGTACACACATATAAACTGATGTGATATTTTACATATAAAGTATACAGATATAAGCTGATGTGATATTTTACATATAAAGTATACACATATAAGCTGATGTGATATTTTACATATAAAGTATACACATATAAGCTGATGTGATATTTTACATATAAAGTATACAGCTATAAGCTGATATGATATTTTACATATAAAGTATACATCTATAAGCTGATATGATATTTTACATTTAACGTACACACATATAAACTGATGTGATATTTTATGTATAAAGTATACACGTATATTAAAACTGATGTGATATTTTATATATAAAGTATACACGTATAAGCTGGTGTGATATTTTACATATAAAGTATACATGTATAAACTGATGTGATATTTTACGTATAAAGTATACACACATAAGCTGATGTGATATTTTACATATAAAGTATACACGTATAAGCTGATGTGATATTTTACATATAAAGTATACATGTATAAACTGATGTGATATTTTACATATAAAGTATACATGTATAAACTGATGTGATATTTTACATATAAAGTATACATGGCAGTTTATGTTGGTGTCTAGTACTGGGGAATCATGCCACAGACACGCAGCATTATGTCCCACCCAGTCATATTATCCTGACACCAGGCCGACCAGACCAAACACCATCCTCTTAATGCTGTGCACTAAGAGAGGCAGCTGCTAGTACCATTTCAAAAGTCTTTGTTATGACTTGGCCAGGGTTCAAGCCTGCAAACTCCCACATCCAAAGCAGACTCTGACCATTTAGGCCACTGGATTGGCAATTTAAAACCCAATTTTCAAGTAAATTAGACCCTACCATAGCATGTCAGTACATGTCAATATCAATTTAAAATCTTAACTGGAAGAAAAACCCAGTTACTTACCATGCCAGTACAACATATGGATGCAAAATCAATGTATGTATGGCAATATATTAGAGACCTAATAATGTTTTGTATCTTATATGTTTTCAGCATGTTTTTTTTGTTTTCCAAATTCATTGTTTTTGTCATTCGTTTTTCTGTAGTGTAGTCATATTATTATAGATGGTGTAAAGCGCTTAGAGCTTCGAAAGATTAGGCGCTATACAAAGTCCTCATTATTATATATATATATATATATATATATATATATATATATATATATATATATATATATATATATATATATATATATATATATATAAAATTTTCAAATGAACTAGGGTCCTACCATACCTTGCCAAAGCTAAGCATGCATGGTAGTACATACCTAATATTCAAGTGAACTAGGTTTGAACAACCAAGTCAATGTGATTTATTTATACCTGGAGTAAGAAATGTACTTACAGACATTGCATATAAATTATATTTGTAATTGGTGTGGCATTCATTGGAATCCTCAGCAGATGAATGTACACAACATTCTGTGTGTTCTAATTTGGAATTTCGTTTCGAACTTTTATCAGAGTCCTCTTTTCTTCTTGTGGGTGAGACAAATTCTGCAAGAAGACAAAAATTAACCATCTGAAAACCACATTGACAAGTACAGCAGTAAACTGTACATACACTGCAATGGTCCCATAATTATAATGATTACATTTTCACATTATTAGTATTTGACCAACAACTGAAGAATCAACAGGTGCTTTGTTGTCACATTACGAATTACTAGTATTTGACTGACAACTGTAGAATCAACAGGTGCTTTTGTTGTCACAATGATGTGATGACTTGATTCTTGCAATGTTGTAGTTCTTTTTTTGACATCATCAATAGCTTTTTTAAACTTTAATCTTGGCGATGTCGGGCATGTAGTTATGCAGCGATGGTTATGCAGCAACTGTTTGATCACTATTCCATCTTCCATATGACAATGAGCTGTACGTCTTGCTTTTCTGCATTTTGTATATTTCCATACTGCCTTATCCTTAATTTGTTTTTCCATCCAAAATGTGCATCCATCCAAAACCAATAAATTCTTTTCTTTCTGACCATAAATTCCAGTGCCATGACTTCCAAATAGGATTTTAAAAAATTATAAGTGGTATGGTATATTAAAATAGTAGTTTTCTTGAATGGTTTTCAATTGAAGGAAATTTAGTTTTTACCAATACCATTTCTTCTCTGCTCAAGCTATTTATCTATAAACTTCCGTTTCTACTAATGATTGGCTGAGCAGGCCTTCTTGATAATATATTTTATTTTTTCCAGTATTGAAGGTGCTAAAGTGTCAATAGCCTGGAATAGTATTGATGTGCTAAAGTGTCAATAGTCTGGAATAGTACTGATGTGCTAACAGTCTTGATGTATCACGCTGATATAATCCAAAATGTCCTTGAATGAATTCACAAAAATCCCACAATAATAATTTAGTCCTAAATCAGTGAGCACATTGTAATTCCAATAAATGATTTAAATGAAAAAACCTAAATCCTTTCAACTGAATACAATCAAATGAAACTGATGTTAAGATATGGAATAAGTAATTCTGAAGGAAACAACTTTATATACCATTCCATCTTACCTATGTTACAACATTCATTTTCTGAAAATACTCTGTCATCTTTATATTATTATCCCTCCAATTGGTTAAAACAAGATCAGGTCTGTTTATTTAAATTAGCAAGCTACTGTGAAAAAAGAGGTAGACCATTATTTTCCCAGAGGAATACTAATGTACTGATTTTAGATCCAAGTAAACATTTTTGACTCAAAATAATAATAATAATAATAATAATAATAATAATAATAATAATAATCTTAATATATAATCAAAAATCAAAGTCAAGAATTAGTTATGTTGTATGTTGTTTACATAAAAAACCACTAGTGATGTAGGCCAAACTCCTACCCTCAATTTGTGATAATGGTTAATTACGAAACAGAAATTAAATACATATCACAATAGTAATTGATGACTGTACCTGCTTTCTCTTTGTTATCACAGTGATCAGCAGTGAAATTTCCATTCATATTTGGCACTTTTGGACTGTCCCCATGATTGAAACTGTCCATAGATATGGGAATAGAATCAGATTTGCATAAAGACAAGGACATAATATCATTCACATTTTTCTTGACTAGATAGCAGGATGGATCAAAGTGCTCAACTGGGAACTTGACAATTTTATGTGATTTCACCCATCGTCCGTTTACAAACTGGAATCTCTTCAAGTTAATTATCTGGAATCAAGAATAGGAAAACTCAATAAAATGGGTATGAATTTTGAGAAGTTTTATTAACATTTATACTTGACAAGACTATTCGAACAATGTATGGTTTGGTTCGTATAATCAGCCTAGTATATAGGTATACTTTTGTGTTCATTTCCATGAGTATAAATAGAAGTGACTTGGAAATAGTGCTTTATGAAATTTTTTGAAAAACTTACATTGTAACAACTTCTCGAAATGTTTGGACTGATGAATGAATCATTTCAACCACATTAATTTTTTAAAAAATTGGGTAAGAGTGAATAATGGGTGTCTGTATATTGGAATGAAGAAAAATCCTTATTTCAATCATTCTACATCAGTACAAAAATAACTAAAAGATTCATGTCTAAGATCATTTCAGTACAAATTAATTACACAGGATTCTTGCTAATTAGTAGTAGATGATAATTATGTAAAGATTTGACTGAAATATTGAATCATCTCTTTTGGACTGCACTACATAAAAGTTGTTCTTGAATAATTTAATACTTAGATATGAATATGATTTAAGAGCATACCAACTCACTACTGGCTATTTACAGACTCCTAAATAAAGCCAAAGATCTTAAATAAATGATTAGAGATGATAATATTTTTATTCCCAATTTTCACTTCAAAGAGTTATTGAAAACCTGCCTATAGCTGATAATGTGATCAATTTTATGTTATTGATAGCTGAAATATATATATATATATATACATAAACAAATCATTATGAAAGAAAATTTTCATTTTACTTTTCCTTAACTAATTTGGCCCAATCCCGTCTGAACGCGAGATCTGGTTTCTGCATTAAATGGCCAATCCTACCTATATTTGAGGTTTGTTGACTGCATACAATGACTGATCCTGTCTCAAGCCATGGTGAATGTAAGATACATCACTGATAGGTTAGAAATGATTTTTTTCCAAGAATCAGACCATATTAAACCAATCAGAAATGATTTTATTTTTTGATGATGAGAGTGAAAATGAGGAGTTTCTTGGATTTGAACTCGAAAATATATGTTCGGCAGTTGGATATTTTGTTCGATTTAGATTTGGACATAAAATTTTCTGAGATTGAATCGTCAGATGAAGCGGATGCTGATTGGGCTGATGACATGATATTTCCAAAAATGTTGCACATTATTTCGTAAATAGTGTATAAATAAGTTGTGAAAGACTTGGACAAATAGGAAAACAAATATATCACTGAGTAGACAAATTCATTTGGAATAAGTGAAAATTTTGTGGATTTTTACTGGAAATAAGAAAAGAAATTAAGGTAAGAGTGCAAGTAAAAAAAAAATATCTGGGTCACATGCAGCCAGACACAGCTTAGTTCTGCTGGGGCATAGCAGCAGTGATACTGATAAGTGCTGGCGCTGAATGAGTTTAAAATAATCAATTCTCAAAAAAATACCAGATTTGTGAGAAATTACTCAGACCCCAAAACAATACTTCAGGTTTTGAAACTTTGTCATACTTATAAATTTACAAAAGAATCTATATTGGTGACAATACATGAGATGTATTGATATACTCATGATACTAAGTTATTTTCACTATTATGACCCATAATTTTCACTAATATGCTCTCAGTAGTCCACAGATTAAAAGATGACCCCCCCCCATCAGTGGCCACCCACTTAATAAGGACAGAGTCCCCTGACACTGACAAGTTTATATTCAAAAGAACCATAAAGGAGGGCCACCCCTTTAATGCACCCAGCATATTAGTGCAAAACCTGTCAAATTTGCTGCTTGCAAGTGACCACATAATTGTTATTTACCGATGGAATTATAACTTGTATTTATTGATTTCTAAACTTGAAATATTGACATTTGTTCCAACATGCTGATAAAGTAACCTATTATTCATTCAAAGAGGTAGTTGTTGCTGTTGTTGTTGTTCTAGTAGGGTTTAAAACCATTTTTCTGCAAAAGATAGGCTATACATGGTGGCCAGTATAAATGGTGAAGGAAGAAACTGGGAAAGAACCACTGACCCATGAGAAGCTCCTGGCAAGCTTTCTCACATAACCACACTGGCTGCACCTGAGACTCAAACCCACGCAGAGGTGAGATGGCAGTGGTAAGTAACGGTGAGTGCTTTAGACAACTCGGCCACTTCAAAGAGGTATGTAATCTGATTATCCTTCCTGCTGTGTGTTCCTTAGATGTCAGGCTTTATCACCTTGATAATTACTATTATTACCACTAATAATCATCAAGATTGACAAAAGCTAACCACAGAGAAGTACATATTCAGCAAAAATCAGCATGACATGTGGTCACCATCAAGTAAAATGGTATATTAGCTTCTGTGGCTTCGATCTTACTGATTATGAAATGTACTTAAAAGGGTACCAGACTAAAAAACAAAAAGTTGATCATGTGACAACTACAAACTGCCAATAAGGGAACCAGTTGCAATGAGTGCCAAATGTTCATATTCTTAATTTAGAATGAAAAACAAAAGTAAGTCTTTAGGTCACTTCTGAGAAATTTTTGTCATCGAGATTCAAATAAATATCATCAATCAGGTTTCATACAGAAATCTGAATGATAAATTCAAAGACCTTTCACAAACTTTCAAAGACCACAAACTGAGATTTTCAAGACCTACTTTTGCTAACATTTTGTATAAAAGTTGTATGAGAAAACAACGAATGAAAAATACTAAATTATTATTTTATGATGAAACTCAATGGGTCATCAAAGAATGAAACCAGGAAAACTAGACTATATCCAAATCTAACAACCTTGGACAATTTTATTTTTGTTTATGGAAAGAAATTAAATTATTTAAGTTTATTTCAATTTTCAAAGACTTTCAAAGACTTCAGGGCAATCAGCTTGATTTTCCCAAACTTTTAAGGCCCTTGAAAATGCTACCTCATTTTTCCCAAACTGTCAAAGACCTTCAAAGACTGTATGAATCCTGTCAACGTATATTCAAATGCAGTGAGTGGGAAAACAGAATGAATGCTCCAAAAATTAGAGACAGTTGTACCAGATTTTACTGAGAGGAGGTTAAGCACAATTATTAATCATTATTCATAATAATTAATTATTAATCATTATTCATATTAATTAATTAATTATTAATCATTATTCATATATATTTTAAATAGCACTGAGATAAGTTTAAGCATGTTAACATTCCTGTGGTTTTAAAATGAAAAGATTAAACATTTAAAAATTATTTATGCATTTCATACTTTATATGTAGTTTATACTCCAATCTGTGTGATTACCCACTAGAAAGACCACCTCTCATATAAGGCCAGTTTCCTGCTGCATAAGGGATGGCCCTTATAAGAAGGGTACTAATGTATTGATTACTTCTTTCTTAATTAAAGCACATTTTTCACACTATTTTAATAAAAGGTTATTAATGTACAAGAGAGAGAGAGAGAGAGAGAGAGAGAGAGAGAGAGAGAGAGATTACAAACTGAATTTTATTGTAACTGAGTTTTAGAGTAGGTGAGCTTCAAGTAAACTTACAAGAACTGGAGGTAGCCTCCATATGTCTAGCTTTTTGGATGCTAGACAGTGTTTCTTGCACTTTGAGCAGAAGTAAAGTTCATCTTCCCCGAGCTCCTCTTCTTTGGTGAATGCCTGTAGACACGTGTCAAGGTCTATTGGTTCTGTTTGCTTCCTAACACTTTCAGCAACGCTCTTGTGTTCTTCATAAAACTAAATAGAAAAAGTGGTAGAATCCATATATGTTAAAAAAGAAATGAGTGAAATTTTGTAATCAAACTTTGCAGCTACAGAATTCAATCCTTCAGAACACCATACTGTACTAATTCTTGTCATCAGACTAGAACACTGCATCTCTATTGTCTGTTGACCCTTTGTTAAATTTCCTATGCATGAGTAGAAGGCAGCATCACTCCGCTACCACAAATGTAAAAAAAATAATCTTACTTGTTGATCTATTCAATTGGCAAGAAGAGTACCTACAAATGACCAATAAATAAAATCGACTGAATTTGATGGATATTTTTTTCCTTTTCCAATGTGACTGGAACATGTTTACTGTGCTGTGAAAGTTTCCTTTTTGCAGGGAAAAAGTATGTGCTTACAAACGCTACCAACGGCAGCTTAAAATGCAAACTTTTACTGATTTGGGATGTACTGAAAAATAACTGTCCTTCTTCATTTGTGATGTGATTGTGCTATGTTTATCCACTGAATTCAGACCTATAAGACCTCTGCCAAAATACTGAATATTTTAAATCACTGTGAGTGCATATTTTCAATAGAATTACTTATACTGTAGAGTTAATGTGTGTAATGAGATTCACGGGTGAGTATATGTGTTGATACTCTATTCATTCATGCTATACATAAGACATGTATATATAAACAGTATACATATATATGTACCAATCCATGGTTTTCAAAATAAAGTACAATATTATATATGCCTTCTGTTTCTTTTTACTACAGGTGTATTTCCTATTTAAGCATCGATTCAAGATGGTAACTATGCCAATTAAGCATGTATTTTACCACCCACATTTATTACCTATACAACCCTCACCCACCCACCCACAAACTTTTTTCGGGTACTAGCATCATTTTCTTCAGTTACTGACCTGGTTGCTTATAACATGATTCGGTCTATAACACAGTTGGGTTCTATGGCTCCCAACTACTGTGTTCTAGATGGGTCACACACACGTTACATGTTTCTTGCATCAAGTGGTGGCAGAAAATTCCCAGGTTTTTCCAGACTCATCAATATTTGCGAAATTCAAGGACTTTTCATGGTCAGTAAAAAATTATTTCTCACAACTTTGTCTCCGATTTCCTGGTAGCGTGGAAACCCTGCTAAAACACTTTTTGTGTCTCAAAAAAAAAAAAACACTGTCTGGGAATATGGCAGTTATACAGTCTGGGTACACAACTAAATGATGATGCAGACCGAATGGTGAAGTATCATCAAAATAAAGTTGCATACCAAATGAGTAACTGCACAGAAAGGAAAGTTGGTTAGTCTGACAATCAGAGGCCATCACTGCTAAAAGACACTTTGATATGATGAACATGTACCTAGGCAACAATGACCATCTCATTAACAGTACACAGCAAACTAAATTTGTTTATAATCCAACAAGGGAATAACTGCACTATAACATAAATGTATGTTATAATTTCCATACATCTACTAATGTTTTCATTTCTTTTTTTTCTTCTTTTTTTATGGTTTCACGCCATTTTTCAGCACAATATAGGCTATACATGGCGGCCAGTATTAATGGTGGAGGAAGAAAGCGGACAAACCCCGGAAAGAACCACCGACTCACAAGAAGCTACTGGCAAGCTTTCTCACATAACTACATTTGCCGAATCTTAGACTCAAACACACGCAGACAGAGGTGAGATGGCAGTGGTCCGTAACGGACAGCACTTTAGACCACTCGGCCACTCGGGGCCCCTTGTTTTCATTTCAATGTAAAAGCTGTTTTCAATGGATTCATACTCATCAAGGCTTGCTGAATGTTATCAAAATTTTATTTTCATAAACAGTATGGGCATAAAATGCCAAACAAAACTCTCCTGTCATTGGTGTGATGTATGCATGTCACAACATTATAAACAGGCATTTTGCAAAGCTAATGTTATGTTGCACTGACCTCGCATCAAGTTTGCAGAGAAAACAACTAAGGAAATACTGCCTGAATATGATTAATTACTTGCCTTATATATAATAAAATATCACTAATCAAATAAAACTGGCATGAAGAATGAACTTACCCTTTCATTTGTGGTTTGGTATCGCAAATGGAGAGCAGTGGGTTCCCAGTCTATGGCTATGAAGGAACTGTCGAACCCAAACAAATCTGAGTTACAGTCTATTTTACAGCCTCGACAAAACCTAAAATAAATATTAAAAAAACTGAAAACAAATGCGAAAATAACATATACTATTTTTCGCTTTTTATAATTCTTTTTTGATAATCTGAAATACTCTGCATTCAAGTATAGTAAATATTTAAAGAATAAAATGAAATGAAAATTATTGTATATTCAAATCTGAGAGATGTAAAGTGTAATACATTTGAGAGATGTAAAACAAAATCTCTTACCTGAACCATGGACAACGTGCACATGCAAAGCCATCCTTCTGAACTGTCTTTAATGTAAAGGGATACTCATAACCCAGGCTGTCATCACTGAAAATGAAAAATGATTTGTATTAGTTCATTAGTCTTATCACATATTCACAGCATAGAGAGAATTTAAGTGCAAATTGTTGCCATTAATGCTGGCTAAATGGGTTAGATTTTAAAGAAATGTTTTGGAAGAAAGTGTGTGTAAGTTTTGTACTAGTATCTGTGCATGTACATTTGCATGTACAAATATACAATCCTCATATTCCCTGCAGATCCAATAATTTTACTGTTTACGTTATAGTCATCAAACTTGTCAGATGACTTTCCTATGGGTGGTATATTTCCTGCATGGTTTCCAAATTTATCTGCAACCCCCAGGGGCCACATAATTACCAGGTCCTTCAATTTCAAATGGCTCACAAGCTTTTGGGGTTTTCCTTGTTAGTTTTAATGGTACTTTTAACACACTGTAAGCTATAGTATGCCAAGCATATTGGAGCTATCTGTTGTTCAAAAAATACAAAGCTGGCCTTGGTTTTATTAAAACTGATGACCACCAGATTGAGTCCAGAGCTATACCAACTGAGTTACCATAGATCAGGGGTCTCAAACTTAAACCACCCTGAGGACTACATGAGGGCATTTTTGATGGCCCAAGAGCGGCACCACCTTTGTTATTTCTCATGACACCTTGTGATGCCAATCAATTTGTGGGCCACAAGATAACGGTGTGGTGGGCCGCATTTGGTGCATGGGCAGCATGTTTGAGATCCCCTGCTTCCTGTTTCTAAATTTAAAGGGAAAAAAGAAAATAGTGATGGAAAATGTAAAATATTGAGCCACAAAATGGACTTTGAAGACAGGACCTTAAGTATGGTATGTTACATACTAGGGCATAACCGACTTTTGATCCGGAAATCGGATTCCACCGGATAGTATGAACTTCCGATTAATCGGAGTCGGACAAGGCAGGAACGACCAATTCGGATAATAAAAATAATAAAGTTGAATTTCTATAGCACCGTGTCTAACACTGCGTGTCATTCGATAGTGCGTTAATAAAGTTAAATAAGAAGTCAGAAAAGTCCAATATGGTCAACACAACGGGGTGAAACGATAATACTTGAGTTAGACCGAAAGATTTAAATTTATTAAAATATCTAATACAGTCCTACCCGTATATTTCAACATCCTCAATAATGAAGGCATAATATTGAATACATTGACACATGCTAATGAGGTATTAAAAGAAAATGATTCTTACAATCGTAAATATAAATAAAGTTAATAAGGAAACTTTCACAGCACAATAAACTTGTTTCAATCACCGAAATGCAAGAATCGATCAGATTTCATTGCTTTTATTTAAGTCGCTGCAAGAGGCCAACTTTATAGGATCAAACAAAAGCCTGTTTTATTTTTATCTGACCGCGACATTAAAGCATGGCGGCAAGATCAACTAATTGTTGAACAAAGTATGGGTCGGAACTGGCAGCTGGTCGACATAAATGATTAGGCGGGAAAATTAAAGCGTATATGCTGCGTGGATGCATTGGAACTGTATGATAATGTAAAAGAAATTTATATTAGCACACAGTGTGAAAAAAATTGTGCTGAACTGTGAGACTCTGCGGCTGCATCCATCATTAATCTCACATTACAGTTCTGACAGATACTGCGATGCTATGTTGTAGATACTCTTGAGTTTTGATATACGACTTTCCATAAACTGTCACTTTGTTTCTAGACATACATCCCTCTCATGCACTATTTAGATACAGAATTTGTTGTATTGGCCACAATAACAAAATATTTGAAAGCCTTTACAGACAATAAAATTAAATGAAAATCTGATAAAAGTAAAAAAATAATTTTATTTTAAAATGTCGCAAAAACAACGAAGCAAAATATGGGATTATTTTTAGATAAATGCCATAGACAAGTCAAAGGCAGATTGTTTGGTTCCACAGTGCAAGGATAAATTAAAACGAGGAGGTAATGATCCAGGTTCATATGGAACCAGCGGACTTATCAATCACCTGCGTGCAAAACATTCAAATGAATATAAAAAGTATACCGGAATCTGTGACATCGAAAAGAAACGAAAAGCCGAAGAAGTAATGAAGCCTGGAAAGAAACACAGAGTACAGACAATAGAGTTCCTGCTAGAAAAGAAAAAACTGTTTGAGGCTAACAACCGCGCCAGTTAATCATAATTAAGAAGATCATAGAAATGATTGCAGTTGATGCTATGCCTTTCAGCATGATTAACAACGTAGGCTTCACTCGCTTTCTGAATGAACTTGAACCTCGTTACGTTATTCCATCCGAAGTCCATTTGTCAAGAAAGCTTATTCCGGACTTATATTCTGCCTTGAAGAGTAAAATTGTTATTTTACTAGAACAAGCAGCCTACATAAGTTTTACAAGTGACGTGTGGACGAGCACAAATAATTTGAATGCTTTCATTTCGCTTATCGCTCATTGGATTGACAGCAAGTGGAACAGGATGTCCATTGTTCTGTCACTATGAAATCTTGAAGACCGACACACAGGCCAAGTTATTTCGGATAACATCCTTGTAATGTTGGCAGCATGGTCTATTCCAGATGAAAAACGTGGAGTTCTCGTGCGGGATAATGGTGCGAGCATGAAAAAAGCGGCGGAGTTATCTGGATTGGATCACTTGGGATGTTTCATCCACACGATCCAGCTAGTTGTCAAGGTTGGACTTTAAGTCAAAGATCCGTTATGGATGCAATTGTCACTGCTCGTGCAATCGTTGGGCGTTTTCGGCATTCAACTCAAGCCACAGAACAATTGCTCACAATCCAGAAGTCTTTGACATGCGAGGATGGCACGCCATACCCAACACACCATCTTATCCAGGATGTTACAACCCACTGGAATTCTATGTTCTACATGCTTGAGCGCCTCATAAAACAAAAGAAAGCTATTGCCCTCTATTGTCAGGAAAATGATGGGGTTACAAATCTAACGGCACATGAGTGGAATTTGATGGAACGGGTTTTGATTACGCTTTGACCATTCAAGCAGGAAACCAGGAATGCCAGTATGTTTACTGCAACAGCAAGCATGATCATCCCCAGTGTTCGCGTTCTCATGGCAACTTTAACAAAACCTGCAAGAGTCGGAGATGACATCAGAATACAGAAAATGCGTGCGGACATGCTGAAAGATTTGCGTACACGTTATGAGGAAGTGGAGACAAACAAGTTGTGTGCACTTGCAACGGTTTTGAATCCCACTTACAAATTATTGGTTTTTAATGCGCATGGGCATGACGCTGTAAAGCGCATGTTAATGGGCGAACTACAGATCGAGTATGAAAAAACAATCACCACTGTCAACATTCCAGCCTCAACAGAAGTGGATCCAGGACCTTCAACTTTGACTGGCCTAGATTCATACTACCAGGAATTATTTGCCTCTAGCACATCTGACCAAAATCTCGCCTCTGCATCCCTGTCATCTGAATTCACGTGCCAGCGTGAATTGGATTCGTATCTAGCTGAGAAAAATCAGCCGATGACTTCACCACCAACAGACCCAGTTATATACTGGAAATCCCGGGAAAAAATGTTCCAGCTTCTGGCAGCTGTCGCTAAACGTTTTTGTTCAATACCGCCCTCTAGCGTCGATAGTGAAAAAAGTTTTAGCACCGCAGGTGCTATTTGCAGCGACAAACGATAGAGCATGTCTGCTGAAAAAACGTTGATGCTACTATTTCTTGCAAAGAACTTGGAAGTTATAAATTTTGATTATTAAATTTCTTTATTATCTATTAAACTGCGTGTTTTTACTTAGGTAGATGAAACATGGCAGAAATAAACTGCTTAACTTTAATGTTATATTATATTATATTATATTATATTATATTATATTATATTATATTATATTATATTATGCGCTACATAAATATATCAATATTCAAGACTCTTTAACTCGCATTTCTAAATTTATTATATTATAATATCTTTGCCAAAAAACAAGAACAATATCACAGGAAAATAAATACTGAGGGCGCCATAACACGTGGATTTCAGTTTGCGAGTTTTATTTGCAAAATTGTAAGTTTTTATAATTATTATGTATAACAATGTGATCGTAGAAAAAATGTTTATAATGTTTCAGTACAGTTTACAAAAATAAAAAAATTTCATGGATTCTTTGTGGCTTTGAACTTCGTTGCATTTTGCTATAGTCCTGCCATATCCTTCCCCTTGTGACGTTGGTGTGATGTGCAAAACGTGTGTAACACGGTTTAAAAAGTTAATTTGAAAAACCTTTTAATTTAGCATTTCCGATCAATTGAATCGTATCCAGAATCGGAAAAATTTCATGCCCAAAATCCGGAATCGGAAATCGGTAGAAAAATGCTAATCAGTTATGCCCTATTACATACCATAGTTCATTCCTTACTTTCAAAAGGCTTAAAAGTGTTCAATAAGACTCAATAAGACCAGTTTCATTCTTTCAGTGTCAGTGACCTTGCCCTTTGAACTCTTGAACCCAAAACAATAAGGTTCTTTCTTATTACAAGCCAGTCACAAAGAAGAAACTAAAGTTACTGTGCTGTGACTAAATTGTTAACAGCTGGAAGGACCAACAGAAGAATGCACAGACATCATAACATTTTATATTCCACCTTATGTCAGTCAGATGCACAATCATCATAGCATATTATGTTCCACTTTATGTCAGTCACATAAAAACCTAAGTGGCCATGAGCTGAAAACAAAAACTCAACCAAGAATGTACAAAGTAAGCATACAAAGCCCTCTCACCTTGATGTAGCTGCTAAGAAAGAAATTCAAAGAGTGGCAGTGTGTATTTGTGTGTGTATGTGCATGCGTGTGTGCATGTGTGTGTGTGTGAACATTTATCTATGCAGTTCTGAATGCCGATTTTTACATAAAAAAGTACTCTAGTTAAATACTGGATCAACATAAATCCTTCATTTCAAGTAGTATCCAATCAAAGCTAAAGCAAGACAAAGAAATAATGGTTGATATTGATGGCAAGAAATATGTACACATAGCATACCAGTCTAGAGCATGATTAGCCTTGGCTTCTGAAGGAGGCAGAGGGCTGACGAGGCGGGCCACCTGACACCAGATAAACTGGTATAGTTCCTGATTTGTAGTATTCTCATCACAAGGCAGTATGATTGGTGTGCCAAACAGACTGGGCCTTGTCTTTTGTGATGAAAGGAAGTACAAATCCATCAGTGTCTGGAATAGATACCATTGAGATCATGTCAGTTAGCAAACAAAGAAACAACCGTACTATTGCAAAGGAACAAAAAACAGACTTTTCAGCAAGAGATTTTTTTTTTTACAAAATATTGACCAAATAATTCATAAATTATAAATCATATTACTAAATGATTCATATCCAATAATGGAAACAGAAAAAAAATATTTATTCTTAAAAGGAAAATAAAAAGATATTTTCTTCTACGATATCACCAAGATGAAACTTAACATATACAAAATGTAAAAGACCAGCTGCAATAATGAGAATACAAATCATACAGTAATAGTAAATTGTTGTCTTTTTATCTGGCAAACTCTGTACATGATAAAGGGTACACACCAATGACTAAAGACAAATGAGGTGAAGAAAAAATGTCCATCTTAACTCTATACATGTATTATGAAAGAAATTCATTCATTCACTTTAATTAATATACTAATAACTACAGAAGCTAATCCAACATCCATAATGTAGTCTTTGAAAGTTCAGGACCTTTGGAATCAAAGTTATAAATTTCTCAGAATTGTTGTTTTTAATATGCACCAAACCAAATATTTAATGTTTTAATTTGCAATGTCAAAACAATTTTCAACACAGGTATATCAGACAATAATACTTGCACAAAAAGAAACAGTTACTATTAAGAGAGAATTAATAAGATTAAGGTGGCCATATTGGATGTCACCATTTCATTAAGAACCAACTCAACATAATAAGAAGTACTTTAGTGAAAAATAAATGCTGACTTGACCAACCAACCATCCACCTGGAAGTGATATACAAAATTCAAGATCACCTCTGTGGTGAATATACAGAATGTCTAGACAACAATATTTTGATTTAGGAACAAAACCTCCTGCATTCTGGTGAAAAACCCAAGCAGATGACATTCTGATCAGGAAGTGTATTTACAACAAGATTTTCAAGATGGCTGTCATGGCAGCCATACTGAATATCAGATTTGCATCATTTTCAATTAGAACAAAGAAGACAACATCGGAAGTATTTTAGTTAGAACTCCATGTTGATATGACCATCCATGCCAGAATAGTAACAATAACAATGGGACTTCTGCGGTCCAAGTCGTCAATCCTTACATTTACTGATCACTGCCATCTCACCTCTTCAACTGTGGATTCAATTAACAGGCTCAGCCAATGTGGGTATATGAGAAAGCTTGCCAGTAGCTTTCCATGTGTCAGTAGCTCTTACCAGGGTTTCTTTTTCCTCCTCCTCCAGTTATATTGGCTGCCACTTACAGATCATATTACACTGAGAAATGACATTAAAAGCAAACCAACAACATTGTCAATATTGCTCCTGTGGCTGCCATATTAGTCTTCACATGGACACCATTTTCATTGATAATGAACTAGACATAAGTCTTTAAGTGAACACCTCATGTTTATATGACCATCCATTCAGATTTTCAAGATGACCACTTTGGCTGCTATACTGGATGTCCTAACAGAACCATTGTCATTTAGGCCAAACTAGGCATCACAAGTTAGACGTTTTCTAGTGAAAACTTTATGTTGATGTTAATTTATGTTCAGGATTAGTAGCAATCACAAGATTTCAAGATGGTTTCTGTGGCAGCTGTACTAGATGTCAGATTGGTACCATTTTCACTTGGGACCAACAATAAACAAATAGCCTAACAGTGAAAAAGTTGCATTGATTTAACTATCCATTCAGAAGATGAAATGAGAACCTTTTCATGGAAATCTTCCAAGCAGTTAAGAAGTAGCAAAATCAAGCTTGTGCAAATGGACTGAAGGCTGTCAGACAATGCATGAGATGTAACAGGTGGAGACCAGGTCAAATCAACACACTAACAAGACTGATGTACAGACTGATAAAGACTAGCACATTATCTCCTACAAAACACATGGGCATACAAATTTAATATTGACAAGTATAGTACACTAACAAATGAGACAAACCTATTAGGAAAGTGACACCATTGTCTTGACTTTGCTTTATAGATAATGTGTACACCTACCATACACAAACCTGTCTAAAAAGTGACACAAATGTTCTGACTGCTTTTTTAGGGAAGAGAATAATGATGATCATCAGGTGATTGCAATAGGAAAATTTACCATTTTCCTATGAACTCCAATGATGAAGCCATTGAACAAATCTATGGATTTCTGTGAGGGAGTCGAAGAACCATTCATTTCTGGGCTGCCAATTCCATTTACACCGACAATACTGGGCTGTCTGGAATGTGTGGGTGTGGATGCATTGGAACTGCAGTTGGCATCATTACCATCAGAAGACAGAAGCTGTGGAGGACCGCCATTTGCCTGCACGCTATTATTGCTAGGACTGGATGTTGTGGACTTTTCTGTAATGAATAAACAATGTTTGTTTTAACTTGGACAGGTGTGTACATTGACAGGTAGGTAGGCTTGCAGTCAGATTGCTGATAATAAATATCAATGTACCTACCATAAGGTTGCATGGCATTATAACAGAAACTGGATGTTTAAAGTGGACTTCTCTTGAACAGTTAGATCTTTTTGAATTTTTAATTGTTACTGTGAAGGTATGAGGGTGAAATGAGAGGTAGGTAGCTTGAAACCCCAAACCTACCTACTGTAATGTTATGACACATATAAATGACATTGTTATTATGTCTCACACCACAATTAATTAAGTACATTATTTACAGACATCATTCAATTTCTGAAGGAGAGGGCAGACTGGCTAAAGCTTCTTCAAGAGCTTAAACCTACTAGGCATTCAACACTACATCTCTTAGCCTTATCAGCTATACTGAGGTTCAAACATATTTAAAAAAAATATTAACTCTAGTTATATAATATATTGTATGCTAATTAGGAGAACACTGCTACTATACCTACCTACCTACCTACAACCACCCAAAAACATAAAAGAAACTAGATGTGTGTGTGTGTGTGATTTGGATTTTTAACATATTTTTTTTTTTAAATTGGTCATATGGCTATGATGTCTGCAGTGTGACAGTTTATAGTGATGTCTAGTATTGGGGCATCATGCCACAGACATAAGGTATTATGTCCCACCCAGTCACATTATCATGACACCAGACTTACAACTAAGCAAAATAGCTGCTAGTGCCGTTCTATAAGTCTTTGGTATGACTATATGAGTGTATGACCATAGATGTATTTATTTTGCTATGATTCAGATCTGTCCATTCCTTAATCAAGTATCTTTAGGTAATATTCTAATAATTATTTTTACTCATAAGCATTAAAATTGATTCTCTAAAAAAAACGTAATGGTAGTAAGGTACAATCTACAATGTATCACTTTAACAACATAAAAGGATCATGACTCTTGAAATAATGCAACAATGTTCAATGACAGAATGATATGCACATAAAATGATCAAGACTGGAAAAAATGCATCATTGAGCAATGATAGAAAGATGTGCACAAAAAAAGTCATGTTGACCTCATGACCATTATATCTGCAAAATTTTCAGGAGAATTCATCAAAAGCTCTGAAACTAGTTGCACAGACAAGAATATTCATAGCACAGTGCCTAAAACTGACCTGAATGTAAACTTAAACTTAGATGTAATATACCGATGTTTATGGCATAAATACTGCATTTACCACATGTTTTCCGACACAGTATGTTTTTGAACATCATTTTTTTTGAGGAAATATGATATTTAAATGCCTTGTAAGTTTTTGGACATTGCTCCACTATAATTGTTTAACAATTTATGTTTTTGGAAACAAGAAACGAAGATTGCCTGCATCGTTTTAATGTAAAATTCACAGTGTGTTTGTCGTTAATTTAACTGATACAAAGTCAAAGTTTGCTTCATTTAGTTGCTTAAATCGGATTATTGTAATGCATTCGTAGCATCCCTTATGTATTCCATCCAGCTGTAGCGGAGGTAGCTCTTGACAGGTGTACTGATGCTCACATCAAGAGGTTGAAACTTGGACATGCAGCTTCTGTGCACAGGAGTTCCTTACAAAGCAAATTAGGAGCATCTGTCCATGAATCAGGGTCTGTTGTTACAGGTTAGACCCTGATACATGGACAGATACTCCTAATTTTCTTTATAACAAGCCCCTGTACAGCCTCGTGGTATTATTGCCGGCATAATATTTCCGCGCCACAACTGTTTCTTTACATCATCTGTGATGTGAGCCCGGAACGAGTCCATAACTAATAGTGATCGCTCTTTTCTGGTGAATGGCAAATAAATTTCTTCAATCCATCACAGCATTAGCATTTCGTCCATCCATGCTTTCTCTTGAACTGCGATAATCAACCCTTGTGGTGCCTTTAGATCTAGATTTCTCTCTCCCTTGAAAATAATCATTGGAGGTAATGCATCACCAGAACACGCAATGGCAAAAATGACAGTAATGTGTCTCTTCTCCACTCCCGTTGTACAAATCAAAACGCTTTTGTTCCTTCTTTGTCCACCATTTTCCCTGGCACAAGATTAAAGTATATTGGTGTTTTGTCTATGTTAAAAAATAAATTATCATCAAACAGTGCCTCCTCGCTTGTTGCATAACGTATAATAAACTTATACATCAAAATTATTACAGTACTAACAATATTATGTTTCACAATGACAGCTAACCAGTGTATAAAGTTTTGATAGTGGTGGGTATTTAATTTAAACTTTTTATTTTAAAATATGATTGATTGTCAGTGCAAACATTGTTACACATGAAACCACTTCAAACAGGTGTGATAGTTATGGCTTTATTAGAAACCAGGACCCCTGCTTAATATAAATAAACAATAAATCAGAGAATGTATGGATTAGTAAAATTCATTGGCAGTGTGCAAGAAAACAAACTCTTTATCCCTGAGGCATTATATACCAAGGTTAAAACTTAGTTCTTGTTCTACAGGTAATAAACCTCTTTGTTGACGATAAACATTGATTGTGGGTGCTAAATGATCTGTACATTGTGTGCTCTTTAAATGAAATCCAGATGGCTGCTTATTATTTCTGAACACACATGTCAAAGAAATCCCACATGTTATATTATTAACAATTATCACCTAGACACCTTTAAATCTTTGGCATGCATCAAAACAATCTTTGAGCAGTTCATTGTTTCGAGTCGGCTAGCTCTGCTCATTTCGAAGCTGGCTATGTGGGGAAAAAAGAAGAGAGAACCACAACAAATAGATTGCCTTTATTTGTAAAAATAATACCAGTATATTAATTTCGTCGACTCGTGTATTGCAACTTGCTTGGTTTTATTTATTCACTTCCTAGGTGTGCATACTACACTCACCACATACAGAGCCTCTCACAATGGTCCTCTAAGATTAGCTATCATGCATGTACCGGCATTTCTACTCTAAACATTAAAACATTTCTGTCATAACTATCTTAAGAATTATATTTCCAAAATCATTTTATTTAGTTTTTATTAATATCTTAATTACAAAGAAATAAAGATTGCATGCGTTTGTAATGTAGATTTTAATGATCACTGATTAGCTGAGAGTTAAACTAGATTGCAAGATTACTAATATGGTGGTTCTTTTGAAAAATATGCACATAATCATGGCTCTAATACATGTATAACTATTTTCCGATGGATGGATATGTATCAAAGAGACAAAGTAGGCAAGTAATACCTGTTTTTCATTCATTATTCTTTCTGACAGTGTGGTGTTAGACAAAATACTTGTTTAACTTCATGGAAACATGTCATGTTAGCTAATGGTAACTTCGCTACAGTGGGTGGGTGGGTGGGGACAAATTTATTTTCAGCTGTATGTTTTTGGACACCTAATTAAAGAATTTAATATGTATTCAGACAACAAAGAAAGTAATTATTTTTTGCCGTCTGATAACATACAGTAAATACGGTATGCATCAGTACATGATGCAAATCATCATCTTCATGAGGTCTATCAAGTTTCAGGCAATTCATTTAAACACACAACAATTAACAAATAAGGTACATATACATTTAACACAATAAAGAAAGCACAACTTGGGAAGTCAAATTTTAGGAGTAAAACATGTATCTCTGATAATAAACACACCAGTTAAGAGTACACCCACTAACTAACAAATCCAACCCTCTAAAACTTGTATTACCGTATTTACCGTACATGTTGGGACCGTATTTGTTGGGACACCATAAATTTATTTTAAAATTTTTTTTGTGCACTGTATATTCTGGGACACAGCTTTTTTCGAGTCGTAAATTGTAGGACACCTTTTAAATCATTCGAAAATTACATGTCAGAAAATGTACTCAAACGTACATTTTATTACCGTAAGTAAAACTTTAAAAAAGAAAACTGAGTGTTGTTTGTTTTCACTTTTCGTAAAAATATATTCAGAGAGAGAGAGAAAAAGAAAGAGACAGAGAGATATATCGGTAAATAGTGACTGTACTTTGTTTTCTAATAATTTATGTCGACAAACTGCCAGTTCCTACCCATACTTTGTTCAAGAATTAGTTGATCTTGCCACCAGGATTTTGATGTCACGGCCGGATAAAAAAAACATAGCAGCACATTTTCCCACCACTCTGCAGCTAGTTAAGTCTTTGATCTTGCCGCCTGGGTCACAGCTAACAGGATCAATTGATGAACACAATTTCCCAATGGACAGGTGGTTGAAGCAGGACTAGCAAGCCTTTAAATTTGCCGTCCATGAAACTGATGCATACAGAGGATTCCTGTATTCGTGATTTTCTGAATCCAATATATAAAAATTGCGTGAAAATACGGATTACGCATTTCCGAGACATTTGAAAGTGATCGGTGATTAAAACAAGTTTTTTTGTTGCTGTGAAAGTTTTGTTTTGAACTTTATTTACATTTACGATGGCTAACAACAGCAGGGTAATACGCAAATTAAATTTACAGTTTCTGGAAACTAAATATCTGGCTGTTAAGGAAGATAAGGGATGAACATCTCGCAAAGAGGTCTGTGAAATTTTTTCGCTTACAAATAACACGTTCAGGAAGGATGAAAGCTGCTGAGTCTATAAAGAAAGACTAAGTTGAAGGTAACTGTGCTCCCTAAAGGAAGAAGCAAGACTGCTACATTTGAAGACGTGGAGGAAGCATCAAAATGGTTCATGTGAAGCATTATCGAAAACACTTAGTGTGGCGAGCTTCGCTGCAACAAGTGGTTGGTTCAGTTGCTTTAATGTTCATCATAACATCGGATACAAAAGTATTTGTGGAGAATACATGTACTGTTGACAGTTTTTCACTTCCCTGTGAATAACCCCATCCCCTTCCTAGCCTCAATAAGATGGGAACAGACTGACCAAAATCGAGGCCAATTAAAGTACATGTACATGAAGCATGTAAATTACAACTTCCCAACCATGTGCTAATGCCGACGGTGAATATCGTAACGTTTTTCGTATCAGGATGTGATCGATGCAGTATTTTAATTTGGATTTTATTACACAAAGGTAACCAAAATGTAATTTGTCAATATACAAGTGTATTTCACACTGATTTTGTCTTCATGTACTCAAAATTTCCATTTTTTTTTTCTCAAGGTGTAAATGTTATTCACTGACGATGGGTCACCCTTTGCTGACGAATTTTAAATTTTATCTTTTTTCAGGCCCGGCCCCCCCCCCCCCCCCAAAAAAAAAACACATCTCGACATCTGCCTATGTCCACAATATTTCCTCGGGCCCGAGGATAACGAGATAAATGGGTAGGACTGTACCACAAACTTTAAATGATTTTCGGATCAGATCTGGCTTGTTTTAATACGAGAGGTGTTGTCATTTTCCTTGGCTTCCCCATGTTGGCCGACTTTGTATACACATGCATAGTTAAAAAAAAAAATCTCCACACTAATAGGAATCCAAAGTCTGTTTCCAGGCTCAGCTTGCTTTGCAATAATTAACCTTTGTATTTGATATCCTGACAGTAAGTTCAAACAATGAGTTTATGGCTGTTACAAGGTGTGTTTATTCAACACCTGGGCTTTCATTTATAAGCTGTCTGTAGTCATAATTGACACAAACTGGTTTAGAGTTATTCAGTAAATAGTATACACAGCATTAACTTGCTTTAATAATACTTTTGTAACCCATGGAATCAAAAAGATTGTCATTTGTACTCACAGTGAATGTATTTCTAATAATGATTTTAGTTTGCGAGATATTGTCATATTGTTACCCTGGATATAATACACTTGGTTATTTTGTACCTTACATCATATCACGCATAAATGTCAGTTGCTTTCGACCAATGGGGTTTGATAATTCTCACTCTTTCTTCCTCTATCTCATTCGTATGTGATTTTGCAGGATCCAATTTTCATTTTCATAACATTCAAATCTTTGAGGACCAACTAAACATGATTAGTTTCTCAATATTCACGTCAATGACTAATGTATTGTGTTGTCTGACGAAAGCTATTACACTATGGATAATGGATTCACGCGCTACTCATACGGAGTTTGTGGATATATTTTTCCTTTAATAAAATGCTAATGTCGACCAAAAATTTGAATAAATGATAACAGTTCAAGGTTAGTTTCTTGTTTCTTTCATTTTATTATCAAATACGCATTTTATTTATCTATTTTATTGAAACATGCGGGGGGGGGGGGCCAAATTGAACATAATGTTTTTCATTTCCTAAGTGTGGGGACACATGATGTAGGTTTAAAAAAAGTTCACCATAAGTTCTGGGACACGAAAAAATATAATTATTTTTTCGTGTCCCAACATATGCAGTAAATACGGTAGCAACAAGAGTGCTTTAAGCTATCTACTTGCTGAAGTTGCAGTCTAACAGGAGTGGTCTCCCCTTCAATAGCAAAACTGATATGTGTTGGATGAAAAGAACACATTATATCAAAAATATATTTCACTATAATTAAAAAAATTTTTTTAGCTGATCAAAATCTATTTATTATATCAGAAATATATTTCACTTCATAAAAAGTATTTGCTGATCATAATCTATTAGGAGAAAGCAAGAGGAGGGTGTTACAAGTCTATGGTCTCCTTATGTGCATAAAGCAGGTTCTAGGATTGTATTTAGATATGGTCTAGGTTCAGCACCTGATTATGTATGGACATGGCTTAGAGAAAATGTCATTCCAGAAAATAAATTAAATGGATCACTGTGAACCTGCTGAGTGACATTGGAAGGTTGCCTGTTGTGCTGATGATTTTACATCTTGCTGTTTTAGACCGCAAGGTCTCCAAGGTAGAAGCAAGACAAAGCTGCCTGTGACCGTCATCCCATGACTTGGATAATATCAGATAGAAAAAAACAGATGGACTTGTATGAAATCTAGTGGTGTCCGCTTAAATCTTTATGCACCAGAAATGCATCAGACTTTAGTCTGATCCTTATAAAGTGTGCAGATAACCCAGCATATCCAGCATGACAAAGCCTGAGTAAAAATATCCTTTTCTTTGAATGATAAGAACAAACAATAACTTTATCTCTTTTCTGCTGTGAAAGTGGTGAGCCTTTGTGAAAGTAATTCTTTCCAACATCTATTTAGAGACTTATTTACTTCTGGGGGCTTCCTTTATATGAGACAGGAATGTAGGGTCAAGACCTAACAGTACTGATGGAAGAACTATATTCAATATTCTTGAGTAGGTGGGGAGATTAGAAAATTTTCCAAGGAAATATCTGCTGTTAAATTCAAGAGATTGTTGATGATTTTTTTTCCAGTAGAGGAGAGCAATCAGTATCATGCCACTCAGGTTTAAATGGGAATCAGAATTATTAGGGGGTAAAATATGCCATGAGACTGTTCCACTTTTGGGAAAGAGTATTAACTGCCCTGGATCATAGATCTAAGATTAAGGGAAAGAAGGTTGAAAATTTGTGTTCCATTTTATTCCAAATCGTTTATGAATTCCAACCCAATGGGAACAGTTCAACTGAAGGCTGATTGGAGAAAGGAACATGTGGTATAAATTGTCTGCATCCGATGGGGCATTCAGTTCACTTGGAGATACAGCCTGTCCATGATAAGGTGAACTTGAATGTGTTTAATTCTCTGAAGACACCACCTGAGAAAATTCAAAACCAGAAGTCTCAGGTCTGGGGATTTGTTCCCCCATGCTTTCTGATGTAAATGATCATTGCTGATTTTGTACTGACAGAATCTTGTGATGACCGAAAGGCATGCACCATGACCTTTATATCTAGGAGATTACTGTTTAATGAGCACTTCTGATTAAGCCAGACCCCATTAATTTCTATGAAGGAGGGCCCCCCAGTCTTTCATGCTTTTGTATGAGCAGATGATGACTTATAGCAGTTATTTCTACAGTAGGGCGACTACCATATGCCAAGCAAGGTCCGCCCAACTGCCGAGATGAGACCTCATACAACCTGCAACTTAATCTTCTTCCCTATAGGACAGAGACTGGCTGCCACTAGGTTAGAATGATCTCATGATTAAGTGTCGCCAAGATGTGAGGCTATGTTGTTGCTCGGAAGAAGAAATTCTTGAACTGAAATTTGAAAGTATTACTCTGAGCAAATGACAGACACCATGAGGTAATTTCAAGACATGTTCCAAAGAGAATCAAATTTTGTCCAAAAGAATGAAATGCTGAGATGAGATTTCAGATTTTTCCTTGCTGATATGGGATCCAGAGCAAAGCAGGGAAACAAGCCTTGGTTAAAAAATTATTCAGCTGGTACTTTTATAAAATATTAACCAGTTAGTTTGAGGGCCGAGACATGGAGGTGGTTTTGAAGTTGACACATCTCTGTCCACAATTCACATGAAACTCCTGGGACAACCAATGGATGGGATTTGACATCAAACCCTCTATCACACATGGACAAACTCTATCACACATATATAGGAATATGAGAAAATCAAGCATCACACTGCTCAAAATGTTCAACTGAATTCATGTGGCAGCATAATGATTGATTGGCTGAATATATAAAGGCATATGGAGATATTTTCTACAAGATGGTCTCCTCCTTAAACTTAAATTGGCTTACTTATGGACAATCCTCTCTGGATTTCATTAAGGCCTATAGTCTTCTGTTGGAGTTTCTCTTCCTCCACAGTGATGGGCTCAATCTCTGAAGGAGGGGGTAGCTCATATGCATACAGGACCCCTCCCATGAGTGTCCTGATCTTCTGGTTGTCCTGGGGCAATGTCTGAAACAAGAATCAGTTGCTGTAATCCATGGTATATAAGTGTCAATGAATGTTTTAAGTTCAGAGAATTAACGATATTTGTGAAATTTAAATATTTCTGATCAAGCTCTTGGTAAAGCACTGATTCATTGGAATTTATAATTTTCCTTATTCGATGACATGAATAGAATTTGAATGATTTCTGCAGTCTTACTAAGTATCATATATGCCTGCTAATAAGTCAGGTTAAACTGCAAACAGAATGGACCCTGATCTGCCATCATGGAATACACCTGTAGATCGGGGTTTCTTCTACTGATTACTCAACACAAATTGCAAAGACACAGATCTGTCAAGGCATTATATGACTGTATATCTGGACCAATCAGTTTGCAGTTGGTTTGGACTTGTATGTATGTATGTTTGTTTTTATGGTTTAACGCCATTTTTCACCACAATATATAGGCTATACATGGTGGCCAGTATTAGTGGTGGAGGAAGAAACCGGAAAAAACCCGGAAAGAACCACCGACCCATGAGAAGCTACTGGCGAGCTTTCTCACTTAACTACATTAGCCGAATCTTAGACTCGAACCCACGCAGACAGAGGTGAGATGGCAGTGGTCCGCAACGGACAGCGCTTTAGACCACTCGGCCACTATGTATGTATGTATATGTATGTATGTGCGTGTGTGTGTGTGTGTGTGTGTGTATGTATGTATGTATGTATTCAACAATGTATATGATTATCATATTTCATGATTTAAATTATTGTTCCATACACTGCCGACTCACTGTAAGAAAAAATGCACAGAAAAACCAATACTGCCTTGATTTTCTGAAATATTCTGAAAGTAACTTTGGTACCAAACTATAATTGTTGCCTTATTACTACAGCATAAGTTGTTTTTTTATTGGTCATATATTCTGATATAGTGGTGTTCATTTCTTTTCACTTCAAAACTGATAGAAATTTCATATTAATGCACATTTCAATATGCACAATAACTAAATTGTTTCGTCACTACATGTCTACCACTAGTATAATTAGCTTAATATTTCATCTTATCAACTGATAAAATGAGGAACATTATACATTTAATTTGGCACTAAATAAAAATCTGCCATTTTCAAACCTCCATAAGTCTGTATTTTAAGCTGGCAGTTTAAAGAAAAACCTTTTCAACACTATTACTGCATATGCCTAAAACTTAAAAACAGGTCCAATTTGCAAGTCTACCTAAAGAAAAAACACAATAAAACTTGACTCACTTTGACTATTGGCCCCAAGACTTCCACAAGCAGAATCTGATTGGTTGGAATGTTTGTGAGTTCACAGAGTTCCTTTTTCAAGGCTTTGTATTTTGCATCCATGTTCAGCCGCAACCCATATTTCACAGGGACTGACCCATTAAGTTTTATTGCTGTTAAGATACAAACAAAATCCATTGTGAAAATTGCCTGAAACCTCTACGTAAGTGACAATTAATTATATGGGACACGTTAAAAAAAAACATAACAATAACTACTTCTCAAATGTGTGTGTGTGTGTTGGATTTTTAACTTACCTTTAGTCATATCGCTACAATGTCTACAGTGTGACAGGTTAAAGTGATGTCTGGCACTCGGGCATCATGCCACAGAATTGTAGCATTATGTCCCACCCAGTCACTTTATCCTGACACCAGGCTGACCAGTCCTAACGCTAACCTCATGATGCTGAGTGCCTAGCGAGGCATCTGTTAGTACCATTTCTATAAGTCCTTGATTAGACTTCACCACGGTTTGATCCCATGATGAACTAACCACTAGGCCACCAGAGCAGTTTGTATGGATGGATGTTATGTATGCATGCTAGATAGCAACTCTTGTGCCAATGTCAATTATTCCCTATTCAAAACAATGAATATACATTTATGAAATTCCCTGTACATCTTGTTTCAGGAATGCATAAATAACATTATATTGTCATTTTTTATCCAACAGTTACTCAGATATCTGAGAGAGAGGAAACAGACACTACCTGGAAGAACTTAACATGTTATTTTGTTTCATTGTTTGTTTTAAATCATTAAAGTGCAATCCATTCTAGATTGATAAATAAAGAAGGCAGATCAATCTTATGAACTGCTTTAAAGCTATTTCCAACATGAAAAGTTAAATTCTATATAAACATCCCCAATTGCGTTGTATAAATTATGTGTGTGTGTGATTACGATTTTTAACATGGCTTTAATTGTTCTTCAGTCATATCGCTACAATGTCTGCAGTGAGGCAGTTTATTGTGATGTCTAGCATTGGGGCATCATGCCACAGACATGTATCATGATATCCCACCCAGTCAAATTATCCTGACACCAGGCCAACCAGTCCTAACACAAACCTCATGACGCTGAATGCCAGGCAAGGCAGTTGGTATAAAGTATGATTTACAAGCAATATGTCATCATCACAAAAAGCATAAAGTAGTTATACACATGTATATGCAAATAGATTCTATGACTTATTTGTCTGATACTTCATGTTCTGCTCTGCAGAATTTTACACATATTACTGCATTGTTTTATGTTGTTTATCATCTATTTAATGTTCTTTGCCATTTTGTTTTCAGTTCATTCTCCAGTCACTCATTATTCTGTTGGTATTTCAAATCAGTAACAAATAATTCAAAGTCTGTAAAATGGTCTGATCCCATTACAAAATTTATTCAATTTTATAAAAAAAATTATTATAAAAAATTAACAGTTTCAATTCCTGTTCAGAATATTATATCTGCATTTTCACATAATTTTTTTTTATAACAATGCAAAGTCACTTTACCAATTATTTCCAGATGAATACAGCTATCCATTGGCAGAGGTAATGACAAGTAATTGAATGGGTCAAAACGGACACTGATATGACCACACTCTTTACAGCGGACCTGAGATTTCAGCTGACCATGGAAAAGATCAACAACAATAGACTTGTTCCGAAGGAGATGATTCTCCCAGGCCTGGTAAAAAGAAAAAAGCTTTTGCAACAAAAGCATCAATTAGGCAGACGAGTGGCCTGTTGTTGTCATAGTCAACTTCAAACCTAAAATATCACTACATAAGAAAAGAAGATTTACTGCTTCCCTTGCTTTCCAAGGGGATATAAATACACAATTCAAAATAATACTCTTTAATATCTGGATATATGTACATTCAAAGGTGTTAATATATAGCTTAGTGAATAAGTTACTGTGACCAACTATTGTTAATGTCATGTTAAATGTAACCATCAAGTTTCATGAATATACATGAAGCAGTTTCATAGCAACAGCTAATTGCTAACAAAATAAACTTGATGCTGATCCCTGTCGCCATAACAATTTTAAGAACAAGATTGTCTAAGAAGTAATACTTATGTTTGACTAATGTTGTGCAATTAAAAATAGACTGACAGAAAAGGCATTTTCCAAAATCTTAAATAATTAGAAAAACATCCCAGACTGCCAAGTCAGCATTTCTGGAGTTCTGTAATAATACTGAACTTGTTAAGATAAGTCAAAGAAGAAATGTGGTTTTCAAAAGACAGTAAGCTTGTCTGTTTTTTACTAATACTTAGATATATCCTTAACAACTTAGACCGAATTATACATTGTGTTGGCAATTCTGGATCCATGGCAGAATTTTTTGTACAACAAAAACATCCAATTATATAATGCACTGACAGATCTTGATCAGTGTACGATGAAGGTCTATAACAGAACTGCCTTTTACAACGTCCAATGCACAATGCACCAACAGATACAAGTCTATGGCAAATAAGGATTGAAGACAGGGTTCCCTTGTACAATGAGCTGCAGACCAGGATCTATGGCATATTATTTTTATACAAGAAAGATCCAATGTACCAGCAAGTATGGGTCTATGGCAGATCAGGATCAATGCTTGATCTTCACACTTGAAATTATAACATGTAGCACAGACTGATTTGTCATCCCATGATGCAGCAGTATATCTGGGTCTATGCTGTTTGCAGCTGGGTGTGTCTTAAGTGATTGTAAACACTGTCTCTACAAACAGAACAGGGAACATGCAAAACAATTACTTTGACTCCTAAACAGATATCAAGTTTCAGAACAGTACAGCTAGAAGATGGCACTATAGCATGCCAAGAGGTAACAATTTCCAGTTATATTGCAGACAGTACACAAATACAGTTTATGGCAAGAAGGTGTGAGAGATTTAGACCGAAACACAGGAACTACATAATGTAATCAATAAATTATAGATTATGACCAATGACTACTGTTTTTTTCAGGGTTTTGAATATGTGTTGCTGCTGTTATTGTAACTTTATTATAGGGTTTAACAGAACTTGTTACCACAAGATAGGCTATACATGGTGGCCAATATTAATGGTGAAGGAAGAACCCAGGAAAACCCCAGAAAGAACCACTGACCCACAAGAAGCTACCGGCAAGCTTTCTCACATACCCACATTGGCTAAGCCTGAGAACTGGAATATGTGTTGCAAAGACTTGTCAAACTTGAGTAGTCATAAGGCAACCAGCCTGGAAATTTTAGTGGCTACTTTAAAATTGGGTTGCAAATCCCTAATAGTTTGATTGCCTTAAAACTGGGAACAAGAATCAAGTGATTTGTGAAATAATGGAACAAGTTCCCTAAAACTAAAGTATTAGTTAAGGCAAATTTAAAGCAATTATCAAAAAAAGGTTAGTTTTAATAGTATATAAGATCATCTCAATGCCAAATAATTTTCCCATCTTTTCTGTATCTTTCTGGTCTATCCTTATGGATAGACTAGTGGAGACTGACTGCATAGATTGTTATTTCTTAAAATATGTACATGATACATAGTCTCTCCAATGGCAAAATGTCAAAGACAAGGTGTGCCTATTTTTAAAAAAATGTTAGATACTTCTTAAATTAGCTGTCATACAGTAAAATAATTCTTAAATTACTTTCAGATGTGTAAGAGACTAATTTTGTACAATACACATAAAAACACCAAATGGACCTTTTGTACAATACACATAAAAACACCAAATGGACCTTTTGTACAATACACATAAAAACACCAAATGGACCTTACCTCCTGAGCAACAATTTCATCTGGTCTTCCATCACTGTCTTTTAACTCTATATAAGGCTTGTCATGAACTCTGAAGAAAATGATAATTAAATGCAATATATACTTGCTTGTAAGACAAATCCAATGCAAACTGAATACTCACATCTGCCATCACATAATGTGTCAGCAGATTTGGGTCTATGAAGTATATTAGGAGCAATCAGTTGAACAAACGGCATTGACCTTGATCTGCTGGTTCCTTATGCATCTGCCAATGCGAGTCTATGTTGACTGCAGCTTAACTCTACTTATAAGCTAGTTAGAATAGACTGTAGCTATCTTTGTCATAAATGGATATCATGAATGATAATTAAGTGAACACAGAAAGTGAGCTATAAAAATGCATTCAATAACAACAATTAAGTACATTTTAAAAAAATGTTTGATAATAAAATCATGTTGGTTATTAAGAATAAGACAGATACATTTTATACACAGCACTGCTTCAATGTTTGATTGTAAGCTGATATATGTTAAATAGTTTCTTGACAAAAGGACCTTTTATTATTTAAGTCAGAAGCAATTTTAAAAAATTCTACTTAGTTAATTTAAAAATTTTAAGTAGGGTTTCAAGTCTTTCAGAAACATTTTAAAGTCAACAAAGCCATAAAGAGCTCCACAACAATAAAAAAATCTCTTTTTGCCAGCTTTAAGCAATATTTAGCATAGTAACCATATTACCATAAACCTTCTGCTTGCCTTATTATTTCTTAAAGTTACCCAAATATCTCATGACTGTAAAGCTTACCTGTTGAGGTCTTCATGAAGGCCATCCAAAAGGAAACTTAAAAGTTCCTGAGAGTCATGCTGCTGGAAACCATTAAATCTAGGGGCATACTTCCCTATTGTCCACTGAAATAGACCAAGCTTGAAAATAAAACATTGTAGTAGTCTAACAATCTTAAATTTGGGACTTAAGGAAGTTGGAGATTCGAATAAGACATACCACCTCAGGTGCAACATTCTTAATAATAATTATGAGGACTTAGGACAGCATTTAATCTTTACAAAGTTAAGTGTCTTACAAGATTACCACTTACAAAAAAAAAAAAAAAAATGTGCAATTACACACAAAAGTATGCTTAAATAATTAGGGTAAGGAAACAGCGTTAAGTCTCAAGTCTGTTCTTGTAGTTGAAATAAGTGAGATTTTAAAGCACCCTTGAATGAGATCAGCGAGTCACTGTACATAAGTTCAAGAGGCAATTTGTTCTAGGTACTTGCCTCCTGGCATGCAAAACATTGTCCATAGGACTTTATGTTTGTTTTTGTTTTTATGGTTTAACACCATTTTTCAGCACAATATAGGCTATATATGGCAGCCAGTATTATTGATTGAGGAAGAACCTGGAAAACCCTGGAAAGAACCACCGACCCACGAGAAGCTACTGACAAGCTTTCTCACATACCCACATTGGCCGAATCTAAGACTTGAACCCATGCAGAATGAGGTGAGATGGCAGTGATCCGTAACGAATTGTATTTTGTTAAAATTTCTTTCCAGGCAACATTCTTGGTACATCGTAATTAACAGCATGCAAATGAAATTTCGATCAATGAAAATGTCACTTACGTTTACTTGAAGACGCAATTTTATAAATAAATACCAAATAAATAATATAAAAAAAATTCTTTATCAAGCAAACTTTGGGATTAGTTTGATCTTGTAGTTCAGTTTAAATGTAAAAATATTAAATACAATGTGCCTAGTTGTATTCAAATGTAAAATATATCAATCCTACTGTCACAAGGATGTCCAAAAGTGTTTCTGTGAGAACCTAATTAAGTGCCAACCTTCAAGTATTTGTTGTATTGCTGCAATCAATTAAAAAGCTGCCCTTTTTGTATTACCACATTACAATAAAAGGTATGGAATTTGTGAAAATTTAAAATTCTTGCAAATCCAAACTACATAAGAGGTAGCAAGCAGCCCAAGCAGTGTCAGGTCAACTCATTTTAAGTGATAAATCAAACACTAATGTGAATGTAATATAATCAAACTACTTTAAGTTAGCATACTCATTCACAAATGTGAGCAAAGATAGAAAGACAACAAAGCAAAATGAATGTTTGATGAAATAAAATTCTCATGCAGATATAAACTTTATCATTGAAAAGCTAGTTTTTTAGAGTTTGTGGTTAACTTGTTATTCCTGAATTGGCACTTGGAGATTCTTTCACAGTTGAGAAATTTCACTATTAATTGTAATGAAATCATGGCACCAATGATGTACTAACAGAACAATAAATTAAAAGAGTGAAAAGAGGCTGTTTCATGAACTAAATGTTCCTTTTAAAAAAAAAACAAAATAATAATCTTGTTTGAATCTGAATCATTAAATAGTCTGGTTCATTGATTGTTATGATCCTTGCATTGCATTCCACAACAGTAGAGAGCAAAGCAAGGAGCATATGGATCAGGGAACTAGACTATTCAACACATAAACCAGTGATGTAATACACAATGTTTTTACACTATGTGACTGATATCTCTCAGCAGTTGGATAACTTAAATGTATTCATTTTTACAAAACTGTTTTCTCGACCATTATTCCCAACGCAATTTTAAAATTCAGTTAGTATTCAGTCACTAAACAGACCATTTCGCCCTGCCCTAGTTGGCAGTTTTCTCACTGTCTAGCAAGGAGGGCATCATTTCATGTTGTTACAGAGGTCCCTCGGTAAGTCGTGCTCTCTTATAGCGTCGTCTATGTTTTTGGACCCCATTGTGCGTGAGTTATCAAGGTGTATTTTGGATTGGACATAGTCACTGAAATGTAGCAATGAGAACAGATTTTGTGTTTGATTCCGTAGCGAACAGGTAGCCAGTGGAGGGTACACAGCATGGATAAGAAGTACTCAGTTCTTGGTACTCTAAGCATGATCTGACCAGATGTGTTTTAAAATTTTAAACTAAATAATATCAGTTCATACTGTAAATTTCTTGTGGGATTCTTCTTTGGCTATGGGCATCAGATGTGCTTATTCAACAAGCTTCCAAACCTTCAGGTAATTCTTGATAATGGTAGGATTGTAGTTTCCAAAATCAAGTTTGTCTCCTGTTGTGAATGAGGCCACCTTGATTTACTTTGTTGCTAACTGTACGCAGATGCTGTACCTGACATATCAAACTATAGAACTTTATCTAGCCGGTATTCAGTGTTCATACTTGCATCTTGGTGCCCCCGCTCCATTAGCTAGTATTAGTTCTTTACTTAGACTACAGAATATATCAATAGGTGTCAAAAAGGTTCATTGAGAAATGACTTCCTATTACATATGATATATTATGTGACATATGGCAGAGCTTGGAACACTATGGATTGAGTGAGTACACTTGACTCTTACTACAAACTGCTTGTGCACTAGCTTTTTATGCTTTTTTGCAGTGTGGATTGTCATTAGGGTCAATTCCCCATGTCTTAGTTTCAAAATTAATTCTAAGTAGCAGTAATCACATAAAATCTTTGTATTGTTGATTATATTGCCTTAGAAAAAGCAGTGATAACCTTTATACATATTTGTGCATCAGAGATGCATGTCTGGAAAGTCTGATGCACACTTTTTGTTGCTGTGTAATTTTTAAAATTTAATTTTGACCTCCAGTTCAGACATTGAGGGTTTATCTTCTTCTCAATTTTACACCCCTTGAGAAACAATGAAAAGTGACAAGTATCAAAGAGATCAAATTGAAAACTTGAGGTACATCTATCCACATCACTTACCCGTAATTTAAGAGGAGCTATGGTTTTTGATGAACCACTCCACATGTCTTTGACAAGTTCACCATACCTCTGAGCTATATGTCCTTTCATCCCTAGAGGATTCACCCTGGATCAAAAAAATAAAATTTGTAAAATACTTACCAAATTATAATACATAAATAATTCTTTCACTACATTGCAAATCGAGTTCTCCAAAGACAAACAGCAGCATAATCAATGATTACACAGCTTACCACTAGTCAGGGTTCATACTCAACTATGACTGATAAATTCAAAGACTTTTCCCAAACTTTCAAAGACCACAAACAGAGATTTCCAAGACCTATTTTTGCTAACATTGTGTATACAGGTTATAAGAGAAAACAACGAATGCCAAATACCACAATATTTTTTACTGATTAAAGTCAAACTATACTTAATTGCCTAAAATTGCATTATAATGATCTAGAAAATAGGTTAACATTTGTTATTTTTTTCTCCAGAAATACGTAACATACGTGTCAGATTTAATACAACATAAATTGTTCTCTTAAAAGACATCAGCACTGCTTTAAATGCATTATTTTATTTGCTTTTTTTTCTCTTCAATCATTTTGGAAAGAGATGCCACCACTGTCATCTTTTCCTCTGCTCTTCTCCTAAGAGAATTTGACTCTGTGACAAGCACAATGAGTCCTTTTTATTCTGCCTCTTCTGCTTTCTGTACAGAGGAAGCATGTAGGCTGGCAATGTCAGCGTCAAGACGCAGCTTTTTGGCTTTAAGTTCTTCCACTTCATCCAAGGCCAACTCCCGTTTCTTTCCTTTTGGGTTTTTATTCTCATCCTTCTCCTCTGCTTTCTTCTTATCCAGATAGGCATGGTACTTATGTCTTGCAGAGGAGGCATATGTCATCATTTCATTGCTAATGATGATTTCCAAAGGTCCACCAGCTTTTCTCATTGTGTCAATGATTAACCTTTGAGCTCTGAGGCTTTCTCTGCTGAGGTTCTCAACAGATACCTGTTTGTTGATAGAAAATCCTCTCTCTTGCCTGCCCATGTGATAACAACAACATTTTCTGGAGAACATTCCAAAGTTCAACATATTCATTTCTTTTGGAAAGGACAGAATAAAACACTTCATTAAGTCTGTCATCTGTTCTACTGAAGCATTTCAATGGATGATTGTCCGATTGGATAACTTCATCCACTAATTTTCCGTACTGAGTTAATATTAAATCACATCGGGACTCTACTTCTCTTCCTGCCTCACACATAATTTTTAGGACCCTACGAAGTTTTGTTTCTCCCTTTTCCTTGTCTGATCCTGATTGCATAAGTCCAGGGTCAGCCCAGGACATGTTTTTCCCCATTTTTTGTAATAAACATCTTTAAATTTAGTAATATTTCACGCACTTCAAAGTACTGGACAAAACAGGTTCTATATATAGCAACCTGTTTGTTTCGTTGAGGCTTTTTTTATAATTTTTTTTTTTTTTTTTTACTCGCAATTCAAGAACAAGAACTCTTGTTTAACTTGAATATAGTGTACGCATGCGCACTCTGAAACTGTTTATCCGTGAATTTAATTTATTACAATGGATGTTTTTGTATTAAATCAAGGAATATTGTTATGTAGAACAAATTTTTCGAAAATGATTTTTGTTCCTCAAACGTGTTAAATAAACCGACGGTAGAAGTAAATTTAAACAGGCCCTCTTTTGCTATATCTCCCAAATCATCAAACTAAACGATCTTATTTTATACCCAACGAGTAATGAATTACCATTATTTTTCCAAAAACTACCAATTGCTTATACTTCTGCATCTTTGTTCCACTAAATGAACATGTAGTTACTAATTTGCAACCTACCTTTGGCATGACTTGTAAGGGCTCCTTCTCCCATTGAAGCCAAGTTGATCGTCTTTTTACACAGCGTACAAAACGCCTTTCGTTTGCATAACTTATTCTGCTGCAGCCATTCCTTGTACTTCTCTTGTTCAAGCCAGATATCGTTGAAAGAGCAAAGACCTGGCATTTTTAAACACTGAACTTGCAGACGATGTAAATCGAATGAAGAAATTTTGAATTCTCGAGCGTATAACTTTCGCGAACTTTCTACGTAGAATTAGTGTAATTAACATTTTGATTGGCTAAAACTGATGGACTCGTCCAGTCAAATTGAACTATTCGTCAAACGAAAGAAGCCAGGAAAATCAGCTGCATCCGAAGCTAACGACCTTGGGCAATTTTATTGGTGACTTCCTTTGATGAAGTGTGTAGCGGCACCGTATTGCTTTGATAAAGAGTGCATGTGTGATTGAAGTCGCCGCCGCGGCATACTTTGGATGGCCAAACAAAACAAAGCCTCTTTTGTTATTGCGGCGGCAATAAACTGAACGGGTCATAAAAAGAAAGAAACCAGGATAACTAGATTACATCTGAATCTAACAACCTCGGATAATTTTATTTGTGATTCTGGAAAGAAATTATTTTTGGGGGGGTTTATTTCAATTTTCAAAGACTTTCAAAGACCTCAGGGTAATATGCTCGATTTTCCCAAACTTTCAAGGCCTTGAAAACGCTACCTCATTTTTCCCAAACTTTCAAAGACCTTCAAAGACCGTACGAACCCTGCTAGTTTTACATCTCTCCATGAACCATTGTAAAATATATCCAGCCAAAATTAACAATGGAGTAATCTTTATCCCTTTTCTAAGTAAAATCTTGTCTCCGTGTTTTATATTTACATTTTACTTTTTAAAATCTGAACATTAAAACTGCATTATACAGCCAATATTGTACTAATATACTGCAAAATCACCTAACTAACAACCCAATCACACGCTCATGAACCAACCTATCTACCTACAACTCTGATGTGATTGAGACACAAAGATATCACAACATTAAATAATCATAAAACAAATTTTCTAGATCAAAGGTGAAGTACTATAATGAGTTCATAAAGATTAATAATGGTGGTTTTGAGATATTTTAAAAAAAACTTCAATGTTCTTAAAATCTACTTGACAAACCACTGATCATTGTCCAGAACAAGAAGCCATACTGTACTGGAAGAAAATCACAGGCTATTAGTAACCCTGGAGTGAGATGCACCAGTACGAACATAGTTTATGCATTAATAATTATTTTTTTAACCACTACAAGCAAAGTTTCACATGACAAGCATAAAACATGCAGTCCATTCACGCATTCATTCTTGACTGTGTATTTGTGCCTATGACCCCCTAGTTGTTCACCTCCTGTGCAATTTTCCCCCCAGGTGTCCATAAAGTGCATAAAAAAGGACCCACCCACTCCAAATCAAAGATCATTACATTTGAGTTTAGACCAAAATGAATGCCATCACAAAGCTAAAAGAGTATTTTGAACTGACAAAAATGAATGCATCACACAAGCTAAATGAGTATTTTGAACTGACAAAATGAATGCATAACACAAACTAAATGAGTATTTTATACTGACAAAAATGAAGCCTACGGTAATCAATTTCAATGACTGACAAAAATTGCCATATTTTCTTTTTCTCAAATAAATACTGCACTCATATAATTCCTAGACTAGTACTAATTCACATGTGTACATTATACAATGCATATTATCATACATATTGAATAAACTTTTACCGCTGAGCAAATTTCTTTTACCCTACTTCCAACTGCATTGGCCAAAAGAGCTTTCTCAATGGCTACATATAGGCCTAGCATCAATAAATCAATGTGATCATGAACACAAATATTTATCTCATGTTGTTGTTGTCATAAAATAATGTAAGTCACAGTGATCTTCTTTGGTTTTAAGGATGTAGTAACAGAGAAATGTCCAATTAATAAGTTTCATAATGATTAATATAAACAACATAAAAGAAAATAATTTTGAACAAAATTTCTAAAAATTCACTGAAGCATGAAATGTTGGTCTCAGATGCCTATTTGGCAAAAGGATTGTATTACTTATCAGGTTGCATCAACTAAAAAAATTTTGTGATTCTAGATAACAGTAAGCATATAACATGCCAAAAAACTCGTGGTATTGAGCTAAGGGCATAAATGTAACCAAAGAACACTACTGACTTCTTCTGTGATAAGGGTGGTAGTAATCTAGATGAATGATCAGGTAATTTACTTGAGGAAGAAAGAGATTTTCTAAGAAAAGTTGTACTTAAATTGTTGACAGCTCATAAAGTAAGTCTTCACATCTTAAGGTAATGGATATCAAACATTGTCAAACTAACTGACAAAACCCTAATGCAAAAATAATGACAATAATCACAAGCACAGTTTTTCTGTTAAGATTTTCCTCTGAAAATCTCAACTTACACAGAGAGTAATTGTCAGTGATATTTAAATTTACTAATAATCTTATGAAAGATGGTAAAGTTTTGTACATGCAATATTAGTGAAGTTATAAAAAATCAAAATTTTGTACAGGTAATATTTGTGAACTTATATCAATTAAAATTTTGTACATGCAAATTTAGCGAAGTTATAAAAAATTTAAATTTTGTACAGGTAATATTTGTGAAGTTATAACAATTTAAATTTTGTACATGCAATATTAGTGAAGTTATAACAATTTAAATGTTGTAAATGCAATATTAGTGAAGTTATAACAACGTAAATTTTGAACATGCACTATATGCAAAGTTATAACAATTTAAATTTTGTACATGCAATATTAGTAAAGCTATCTAGATGATTATTAGTGAACCACACTGCCTTAGACTATGGTCAATATATCAGGTGTGATCTCAAAATGATTTACACACATCCTGGCTTGAGAGTTGTCAGTGGTTTATTGGAATTCTTTAAGAAGCAATGATTGTCTAAACGTTAATATTATTTGACAGTTCGGAATTTCTAAATCAATTGTGAAAAAGTGGAAACTGTCCCTGCTATCAATCATGACCTATGAAAGTCAGAACATTTATATCATATAACAATGTTAATCCAGTGTAATCTATCTATGAAAGATTTATTCAATCATAATTTTATCAATTAATATAAACATTACAAATGAGAGGAGAATGTTGAATTGTCAAAATATATTGAGCTAACTTAAAAGTTGTTGTTGTTGTAGGGTTTAACGTCATTTTTCAGCACATGATGGGCGGCATGTATTAATGGTGGACCCGGGAAACCTCCCGGAAAGAACCATGACATATGAGAAGCTACTGGCTAGCTTTCTCACATACCCACATTGGCCAAATCTGAGACTTGAACCCACACAAACAAAGGTGAGATGGCAGTGATCCATAACGAAGAGTGCTTTAGACATCTAAGCCACCCAGGGCCCAGCTAACTTAAAGTAATTAAGCCAATTAAAACTAGATCATCTAGTAATGACA
Source organism: Unio delphinus (assembly GCA_029339505.1). NCBI lineage: Eukaryota > Metazoa > Mollusca > Bivalvia > Unionida > Unionidae > Unio > Unio delphinus. The sequence continues at coordinate 6,510,154 of JAQISU010000094.1, read as the reverse complement.
CATTTTTTGGGAATTGTTATTCTTATGTAAGTCTCCATATATTTTTTTTAAGCAGTAAAAGTAAATGGCAACTTAGTCAATATATGCACAGCAGCCAGAAACTATAATAACTATTTAACATTACTGGTTTCATTCAATCAGATTAAGCCTACCTGTAAAATACTGTAACTTTACCTGTTTAATTCATACAGATGAAGTCCCCCTGTAAAATACTGAGTTAAAGGCCAGGTGTTTGAGACACACTGTAAAGCAGCATTCATAAAGCAGGTGTTCCCCAGGTTATTCAGACCTGTTGCCCCAGGATTGGTGGGCCCTGTAACAAAAAATTTTTTTTAAACTGAATCAACCTGTTAAACAGTGATGATTTTCTGCTACTAAAACAGCAATGTGTTTCAAATGAATACTTCCTCAATCATCATGAAAAGATTTTGCAAACTAATAAGCTAACACTACATACCAATGCTGTCAAATCAATTGTTTAATTTAGAAAATAGCAATGCCTCTAACCTGTCAATCAATTGCTGTTTATAAGCTGTAAATCATAACAGATCACCTGGAGTTATCTAATTCTGAGGGGCTGCATGGCTAAATGAGGGTCTGATACTAAGATGTTTTCGCTACACAACACATAATAATTCAAACTGTTATTCCTTCATTATCTAACATATAATTTTATGAAAATTTTTCAATATCATCTAAATATCCTCTATAAAAAGTAATTTTTACAACAAACTGTAATTTTGCAGGAAATCATATGCTAATGGATAGGCATCTTTATACAACTTATGATAATTTATTAACAATTAACTAGGACACATGAAATGCCAATCAGAACTTTCACACAAATAATAGGTTATACACAATTAATAATGAAGAAAATTAAATTACATTAAATAATTTACCTTGATCCTTTTTATTATTTAATGTCTTATTCTTTGCTAGTTGTGACATTTCTTCCGGCCATGTAAGATCTTTGTTACGCACTGAAATAAATAAGCAAAATGTATATCACCACTCATGAAACAACAATCATTTTTTTCATGTTGTTATCCAAATGTTCAGTGATGCAGCTAGTTTTCATTTTTGATTCAATAAGAAATAAATCTTCATTGCATGTCTGCTACAAGTTGATTTTCCCCAATAATGAATTTCTTACTTTTAAAAATTATTAGGGAAACAAATTTGTGTAATATCATGAGACTATACATAATGGGTATTTGTATGGAAGAAGAAGAATTGGGTATTTGCATGGAAAAAGAAGAATTGGGTATTTGCATGGAAAAAGAAGAATTGGGTATTTGCATGGAAAAAGGATGGGGCGTTTGCATGGATGATGAATGGGGCATTTGCATGGATGAAGGATGGGGCATTTGCATGGATGAAGGATGGGGCATTTGCATGGATGAAGAATGCGGAGTTTGCATAGATAACAAATTGTGCATTTGCATGGATGATAGATGGGGGGTTTGCATATAAGATCTGGGCATTTGCAAGGAAGAAGAACTTGGTAATGGCATGGATGAAGAATGGAGCATTTGCATGGATGAAGAATGGAGCATTTGCATGGATAAAAAATGCAGCATTTGCATGGATGAAGAATGGAGCATTTGCATGGATGAAGAATGTGGTGTTTGCATATATGAAGAATTGTGCATTTGCATGGATGACAGATGGGGAGTTTGCATGGAAGAAGAATTGGATATTTGCATGAAAAAAGGATGGGGCATTTGCATGGAAGAAGAATATGGTATTTGCATGGAAGAAGGATGGGACATTTACATAAATGAAGGATGGGGCATTTGCATGGAAGAAGAATTGGGTATCTGAATGGAAAAAGGAATGGGTATTTGCATAGATAAAGGATGGGGCCTTTGCATGGATGAAGGATAGGATGTTTTCGTGGATGAAGGATGGGGTGTTTGTATGGAAAAAGGATGGGGCATTTCCATGGAAAAAGAATGGGGCATTGGAATGGAAAAAGGATGGGGCATATGCATGGAAGACTGATGGGGCATTTACATGGATTAAAGATGGGGCATTTGCATGGATGAAGGATGGGGCATTTACATGAAAAAAGGATGGGGCATTTGCAAAGATGAAGGATGGGGCGTTTGCAAGGAAAAAGGATGGGGCATTTGTGTGGAATACTGATGGGGCATTTGCATGGATGAAGGATGGAGCATTTGCATGGATGAATGATGGAGCATTTGCATGGAAAAAGGATATGGCATTTGCATGGAAGAAGGATGGGGCATTTGCATGGAAGAAAAAATGGGTATTTGCATGGAAAAAGGATGGAGCGGTTGCATAGATGAAGGATGGGGTCTTTGCATGGATGAAGGATGGAGCATTTGCATGGATGAAGGATGGGGCATTTGCATGGAAAAAAGAATGGAGCATTTGCATTGAAGAAGGATGGGGCATTTGCATGGAAGAATGGGACATTTGCAAAGATGAAGGATGGGGTGTTTGCATAAAAGAAGGATTGGGTATTAGCACAGAATGATGGGGCATAGGCATGGAAGAAGGATGGGACATAGGCATGGAAGAAAGATGGGACATTTGCATGGAAGAATTGGACATTTGCAAAGATGAAGGATGGGGTGTTTGCATAAAAGAAGGATTGGGTATTAGCAAAGAAGAAGGATGTGGCATAGGCATGGAAGAAGGATGGAGCATAGGCATGGAAGAAGGATGTGGCATAGGCATGGAAGAAGGATGTGGCATTTGCATGGATGAAGGAAGGGGTATTTGCATGGATGAAGGATGGGGCATAGGCATGGAAGAAGGATATGGCATTTGCATGGAAGAATTGGACATTTGCAAAGATGAAGGATGGGGCGTTTGCATAAAAGAAGGATTGGGTATTAGCATAGAAAAAGGATGTGGCATAGGCATGGAAGAAGGATGGAGCATAGGCATGGAAGAAGGATGTGGCATAGGCATGGAAGAAGGATGTGGCATTTGCATGGATGAAGGATGGGGTATTTGCATGGATGAAGGATGGGGTATTTGCATGGATGAAGGATGGAGCATAGGCATGGAAGAAGGATGTGGCATTTGCAATGAAGTTTACATTCTTTCAAGGTATACAGACCTTCTATCAACATCTGTTGGTTGTCTTCAATCCCACTTTGCTCCACTGTAAAACTGTCATCATCCAATAGTGTTATATTTTGCTGAAGTAAAGTAAAAAGTATTCTTGTTTTGTATAATTATGATAATTCACTAGAATGTGAACACGCATTTTAAAACTCTATAAACGAATTCCATATGCAGCTAATCCTGATAATTTCAACAATAAATTCCTGATTTTAGGAAAGGTATAAGAACTTTCATTCCAATGCAAATCTAAATAAGATTATTTCTTTACATTAAGTACATCTGGTCATTTCCATTCATTTTGAAAAACAGCAAATTTATCATTTGAAAATAAGACCAAATTCTTATAATGATCATTTATTACAATGATCCCTAGTGAAATGATAGAGCATTGAATGTTGTAAACATGTTTTTCTTGTGTATTTAGGGTCCAAGACAATAATACTAAAATTCTGAGTTTATGAAAAAAGCGAACTTATCTTGATGTTCTTATAAGTTGGAGTGTATTTTGCAAGTAAGATCCATCAGATTGGGTGACATGTTGCCAATAAGTCAGAGTTGCACTTTGGAAAAATAAGCAAGCCAAACTGAATGGATGGATGGATTGATAGGAAAAATAATGACAAAACTTGTGTAAAGCACAATTATTGATTGGAATATGTCACAGATAAATTTATAACCTGCAGTTTGTTTAACTAAAATCCTTTAAAATCTACAATACTTGACATCTAAAATCCATTTATATCACAATTCAAGTACAGGTCATGAAAACGATACACAAAGTGCATGCCATTTACACATTTCTGAATGGAAGTAGTGGCATGAAAGTGTAAATATATTTGAATTGACACTATTTTTGTGTACTGCAAACATCGCAAATTTTCCAACATTACCTCCTGATTTCTGAATTTTGTGTATGTCACATTTAAAAATGGACACAGATTCTCCAGGAATTAAAGTTGTTTTTTCAGTTTTTAAAAAAAGGTAAACATATAACAAATTACATATGGAAGATAAAAGGTGATGGAGTATCAATGGCATCATGACATAATGGTAATATCATATCAACCTGCACAGTAAGTATTAATCTTATATGAGCAGATTTTCTCAAATACAATCAGTAGTTTTAACTGAAATACTTCCTCATTTGTGTATTTGATCAAAATTAGGTATTTGATCAAAGTTTAGGCACTTAATAGTTATTTTAAAACTATTGTTCTAATCTAGATCTTCCAAACAGTTTCAGATGAAAGCCAAATAGCAAGAAAACATTAATCACTATAAATTATCTCCACATAATTTGTTGACAATTACAATAATTAATACCTTCAACTCATTATTTTATAGTATGTAAAACATTTATCCAACCAAAATTTCACAGAATGCTTTATCTTGCCTTCTGAAAAAAACTGCATGATAAAGCTGTACTGATTAATCAAGTCTTTGATCTTGCCGTCTATCTTGTTGGTCATGTTCATCAGATGTACTCTTATAATGCCAGCATGTACATCTGTGGGTCTTTCAGACACTGAATTTTCTGATTGTAAACAGCTAAAATGATCAATTGATCAATACATTTTCCCACTCCACAAGTGGTCGAAGCAGGACTAGCAAGCCCTTAAATTTGCCATCCAGCAAATTGATGTGTACTGAGGACTCCTGTATATGTTATAGTCTGAATCCTAGATATATAAAAAAAATGCATCCAAATACGCGGGATTACGCTTTTCCGAGACCTTTGAAAGTGATTAGTGATTAAAACAAGTTTATTTTGCTGTGAAAGTTTCGTTTTTAACTTTATTTACATTTACGATTGCTACCAACAGTAGTGTAAAACGCAGATTAAATTTACAGTCTGGAAACTAAATATCTGGCTGTTTTGGAAGCTGAGGGCTGAACATCTCGCAAAGAGGTCTGTGAATTTTTTTCGCTTAAAAATAAAACCCGTTCAGGAAGGATGAAAGCTGCTGAGTCTATAAAGAGAGACTGTGTTGAAGGTAACTGTGCTCCCCAAAGGAAGAAGCAAAAGACTGCTACATTTGAAGATGTTGAAGAAGCTACAAAATGGTTCAATGAAGCATTTGCGAAAAAACTTAGTGAGGAGAACTTCGCTGCAACAAGTGGTTGGTTCAGTCGCTTTAATGTTTGTCATAGCATCCGATACAAAAGTATTTGTGGAGAATACATGTATTGCTGACAGCTTTTCATTTCCCTGTGAATAGCCATCCCCTTGGTAGCCTCAAAAAGATGGGAAGAGACTGACCAAAATCAAGGCCAATTTAAGTATATGTACATGAAGCATGTAAATAACAGCTATCCAACCATGTGCTAATGACGACATTGAATATCTAATTTTTTTTCGTATCAGGATGTGATCAATGCAATATTTTATTGTAGATTTTATTACACAAAGGTAACCGAATGTAATTTGTCAATATCCAAGTGTATTTCACACCGATTCTGTCTTCATGTACTCAAAATTTCCATTTTTTCAAAAAGTGCAAATGCTACTCACTGACAATGGGTCACCCTTTGCAGATGAATATTAACTTTTCTCTTTTAAATCAATGATAGTACTTTATAAGTTTAATAACTGTCGGGTCATCGAAAGTTTTTTATTTTTAACTTGCCTATGTCTTAGTATAAGGACAAAATTATTGTTTCATGTCCTAAGATTTACATCCCTTACAGTATTCAACAAAAAGACCTAAAATGGTAAAGTTTAGACATTTTGGTCTGCGGATAAGCCGACCCCCCCCCCCTTCTTCCAGGTCTTTATTTTTTCCAAAATTATTCAGCTTTTACGCGAGTATATACTGTGATAATGAAATAATTGGTATCATAATCGGTATTGGCAATTTTAATAATCGGCATAATTTGCAAAAAGAGACATCGGTACAACTTTACTGCATGATATAAAAGTCTAAAAGAGACACTTAAACCCCAAAGATGCTCACTGAGACCTACATTTCTTAACAATCCACTAATGACTGTTACAGTGTCTGGAGAAAAAAAAGACATCTGCAAAAAATTCATGTTAAAATAGGTCAATGTCTGCTACCTATGTTTGCAATCAGAAGTATAGTACTCAATGAGATGGATCCACCCCAATAGGTTTGAATACAAAAAATGATACTAATGCATATATATATATATATATATATATATATATATATATATATATATACACACACACACACAAGCAAGACAATACATTTAATATAAAAAAAAAAAAAGAACTGAAATATGTTGCAAGCAAGTCCATTTTGAGTTACCTCATCTTTGCTACTGATCTTCCAAAGCCTAATGTCTTCACGTGAAAATCTCAGTTTGGTACAAAGGAAATCATAAACCTGCTGTAGTGTGTGACACTTGCTGAAGGAAGCAACATACGCCAGGTAGCGTCGTGGCTGAGAGTTATTGGAAAAGCTTGTCACTGTACCTGTAAAAAAAAATGGGCGAACCACTGAGACATTATTCATAACAAAACAATAGTTTAATCTTGTTAATCTGACACAAAAAAATTAAATAAACCCAACAACTATATAAAATTTCTTTCATCCTTACTTACACTATTGGAACCTGAGTAGTCATGGAGCAACTTTTACCAATTTTAAGAAAACCATATCTGATACAACCTGTTTATGAAAAGAGCAAAAGAGCAAATAAAAAGGTGTACAAGATCAAAAAGTGTAATGTAAATGGCACATTATAAGCCTACTCCATTTTCAAAAGTCCTCTATGCCATAACCAAACCAAAAAATGAGTGGGTCAGAGAAAAAACTCTGCAAGTATCAAAGGAAAATTGCATCAGGCACCACTCATTACAATCGATTAAATGAGTCTTTAAACGGAGGAAACATTTTGGGGTAACCAGAAGAGAGGCATTAAGGGACCAAAACTCCTTAAAGTGAAGATGTAGAATGCTTAAAATCCACGTCCTTCCATGTTTCATCAGTACAAGCAATATCTCTTATAAAAATATGAAAAAGACCAACAACTCTGTCCAAAATAGACTACGCAAGTTAAGATCTATTAAAGGCATATCTAGACTGATGAATCAATGTTCACATCAAATTGTATCAAACATACTGCATGTTGAATGGTTACTGAACTATGTTGACTGCAAGTAACATCTCATGTAAAGATATTAAATTTACTTAAAAGGGCCATAACTCTGTTAAAAATGGTGTAAGCAAGACTAAACCCACAAGATCATTGATCTAAGACACACTGTTATTATTAAATTCCATCATAATATGCTAAAAGGTTCTGAAGCTATGCTGACTGCAAACAATATTCCAAGTTTCTATGTGAAGACACGAGTTTGCTTGATTACCACTCTAGTGGCCTCAGTGATAGGAGCATCTGCATATCAGATACAGGACATTGTGGGTTTGAAAACGGGCAGAGTTATAATAAAAATGGTACTAACAGCTGCTTCACAATACACTCAGAATTAAGAGTTAGTTTTAGGACTGGTCAGCCTGGTGTCAGGATAATGTGACTGAGTTGGACATGACACTACATGCCTGTGGCATGATGCCCCAGTGATTAGACATCACTATAAACCTCCATGCTGCAGATATTGTAATGATATGACTGAAAAATTGTTAAAGCTATTTTAAAAATCCAAATCACACACACACACACACACACACACACACACACACACACACACACACACACACGAGTTTGCTTGATAAAGGGAATAACTCTATTCAAATAGAGTTGATGAGATGAAATCCATCAATGCAATGCAAAAAAACAATCTTTTCTACTAAAATATTTTTTCAATAAAATTTATTGCATCACAATATCATGGGAGAACTACTATTACCTCACTATTCCAGCCCTCACAGATTAAAAACTTAAGCTAAACGGATATAGTTAGAGTGATCTCCCCTTTGAAATTGTCAGTCAGGATAAGGCACACGCTCTTATTGAATATAGCTGCAGGGTGGCTGGTAGTGTATGTGTATTATGATAGAGTAAGTATTGTTGAAGGAAATTAATAGTAACTGATGATTTCACCAAATCTGGTGCCATCCCAATAACATGGAAAGATCACTCAGTTAACTGCCACCTAGGTGGGCCGACACTGTTGAGCTTTTTTGTTAAAACGTTTTAATCTGGGAGGGCTGGATTTGAGAGATAGTAGTACTAGTTCTAATGTATTATAATTGGGTACTGTATTTGAAGAAAAGATTAATACTAAATGGAAACAAAATATGTTTAATTTTTCTTGAGCTAAGCCAGCAACAAGCAACATCTTAAGTGAAGACACAAATTGTCAAGAGCTATAATTGTATGCAACCTTCAAATGTAATATCTGCATTTTAATGGCAATTCAAAAAAGGCAAATTGCATTCTATTAAAAATAAGGGTTGCAGAACTTTGATAGTTATATGAAATGTGAATGGATGAACAGATGATTACTACAGGGTTCCCGCATATTGTGTGGGGTCCTCCTTATGATAAGTAAAACTAGAAATGTTATTGGAACATGGATGCCCAATCACAATGCCAGAAATCTCACCTACAAATTTTTTTTTAACCATGGTGTAATAGACTGATGTACAAAAAAAACGCTACATGCCTTACCATTGTCCTGGTGGGTTAAAAAGTGCCTTTAAGTGTAATTTTAAACAACTTACTCAGTGCCATGCCACTAATCCCTGAAACCACATTGGTGAAGGCAGTGGTCTGGGCAGGTCTTGCTGGTGCAACTTGATGCCGTAGTAACCGTACCATTACTGGATATAACTCTAATTCTGGATTTGGATCTCCTTGTGTACCTGGTATCACCTGAAAAGAAAGAAAGAACATATCAGTAAAGGAAACTTTACAAAAAGTCTTATTGCAGAAACAAGGTTTAGTGAGGTTCCAGTATTCAAAGCCCTAGATGCCCATAAATTCCAGAGCTTATCAAATTTAAACAGGAAAAAACACAAATCTTCCTGTTTATTACAGACCAGATGCTTGAGCTTTTGCTCAGCATATAGATGAGCTGCATGTAGAAATCAAAACAAGGATTTAGAGAAGAAAAAAGTTCTTGTAAACGCTCTCTGATGTAAATTGTACAAGACTAATAAGATACGATCTTAAAGCTGAGATGCTGAAGAAAACCATTGATATTTGATGGATGGACCTGTTCCTTGGCATGTCAGAACTGTGGATTGACCTTAGACCAGAGTGATACAAGTGAGTGCATTACCACTGTGTTATCCAAGATTAAAACGCAAATGCTGGCAGAAGCAACAGAACAAGGAAGGTCCATGTCAAAAGAAGATTTGTTTATACGAACAACAAAAAATGTCAAATATATCTTTTCATATACTCTGAATGACAGAAAATTTTACTTATGTTATACTCATTAACCCCTGGAGATTTTTGTCCTTTTCACCGGAAAGCAAATTTTTTAGTAAATTATGTTTCTCCGAGAATACTTACCCAATCACATTACTTTAGGGATATTAGCCTGCTACCTCGCGAATCCAGCCCTACCAAAAGACGAAAATTCGTCTTTCCTGTCTATGTCATATAGACAAAGGGCAATAACTCTTGCCCATTACCTCCCCTTGCCGCCCGTTAGGTGTCGCTTCTTTAGTTTTTAAGCTGAGCGATATATAAAACACGAGGATGCTCGCATGGCGGGGTGGTTGGGAGGGTTTCTTAGTAATGTGATTGGGTAAGTATTCTCGGAGAAACATAATTTACTAAAAAATTTGCTTTCTCCTTTGAATACGTTCCCCAATCACATTACTTTAGGAGAATAAGTAATAGGAGGAGGGAATGCGGAGCATCCGACCTCCACCCCGGGTATCCTCTAGGGAATGATGGTTGGATTCCCCATGTGAATGATAACCCGGTCTCCTAATTTTCAATCAGCAACACAGCCCAGGGTCACGTGATATGTGACCCTTTTATGCGGTTAAGAAGATAGTTATTGAAATCTTCTTACCTACGAAAATTTATCTGGCGAATCCAGCGAAGCTAATAGGCTGTGCTGATTGTTGCACATGGGTCTGGTGGGCATCTGGGCTGCCCAACACCGGACCTACTAGAATCAATGTTTGCCTCTGCGAGTACAAACTTGAAGATAAAACTGTAGAAGGTTGACTCTGCAACAGCTTCTATAAGGTGACTGATTTGCGAATTCTCAGAGTACGCCGAGCGTATAACCCACTACAGCCATGAAGCAAGGGCTTGAATGGTGATATCTCCTATCCCAGCTATCACCAGAAGAAAGAGGTGCTAGTATGTGACCTGACTCACCTCTATGCATTGAAATGGTGCTAGAGTGCCCAAACAGGATCTTACATGGCTGTTGATCCTGACTTATCTATAAAGAAAGCGAGCTAATGACGACTCGTTGATCGCAATGTATGGTAATCTATTTTGGACTACGAAGCCTGGCTGCGTCAAGAGGACCATCAAACCCTCTGATCGAAACGAAAGAGAGTTCGGGTCACTAGAAAGGACATGTAACTCGCTCACCCTGCATGCTGAAGCTAAGGCTATCAAGAAACCCAATTTGTATGATAGTAGCTTTAACTAATCGTGGGTTAAAGACTCAATACTGTCTGAATTGAGTCATGTAAAACCCAGGACAGATTCCATTTGAAAACAGGGTGAGGGATATAAGTCGATTAAAATTTTTTTTTTTTTTTTTTTTTTTTAAATGTCTAAAGATCTGACAAATCTTTGTCATGGCTGATAGCACATGTTCCAGAATGGCGGAATGTGTCTGATATCATGGAGCGGTAACATTTGAGAATAACTGGAGCCAGATGTTTCTCCTCGAAAAGCCAGAGAAACGTTGGCCAGTTGAGGGATTGTGACACTCAGAGGAACAATGTGAATGATATGGTACCAGTCTCTGAAAACATGCCACTTGCCCTCGTAAACCTTCAGAGTAGAGGGCCTTCTTGCTCTCGAGATTCTCTCCGCAATCAAAGATTTAAATTGTTTGTCTTGCAAGGCTGTCTGGACAAGAGCCAAGCTTGAACATAAAGACGGTCCGGACAGGGGTGGAACACCCCTGGCCGCGGTTGCTTGTGAATACTTGTGCTGACTGTAATCTTCCTGGGTAGATCTATCGCCTAGATTGAGTAGATCGGAGACCCAGGAGTTGTTCCATCTGAGAGGGGTAATCAGAACCATCTGACAATTCTGACCCCTTAACTTCTGGATTAATTCCAGTACCAAGACCGTGGGAGGGTAGGAGAATGCCCACAACCCTTCCCAGGTGATTGATCGAGCATCCACGACCCAAGCTTCTGGGTCTGGAACCTGTGAGATGAAAGGTGGAGAACTTGCGATTCCATCTTGTTGCAAAAGATCAATCATCGGACGTCTCCAAAGTGTGTCAATTGGAAGAAAGTCCGATTGATGGAGTGACCATTCTGTGTGAATGACTAGATAGAGTGTCAGCCAAGACATTGAGTCTGCCAAGAATGTGTCTGAATTGTACATTGAGGTGGAGATTGTCGAACCAATGTAGAAATTGCCAGTTCAGATTGCACAGGTCTGGTGATTGGTGTCCCCTTGTTTTGAGGCAAGGCACCACCACAATGTTGTCTGACATAATGAGGGCAGTTTGTAATAAGAGTTGATCCTGCCCGAAATGAAAGGCATTGATGACAGCCGTTATTCTGAAAGGTTGATGTGGAAAGGGCTCGCCCCTGGCACCCACGTGCCGCTGACAGTATCGAAGTTCGGCAACAGGTGGGCACCCCAACCGTAGGTATTAGTGGCGGAACATACCGTTATCCCCTTGGGGTATCTCCAGAGTAATCCCTGTGGACAGCCTACAGGGGTTGTGCCATTGACTCAAGAATGATTGTATCTCTGGCGTGAGCATGACTGTTTTCTGGGATCGAAGGGACTTGAAAAGAGCGCAGTTACGCTAGCAACGTCCTTTGTAAAGGGCGCATAAAAGGACGGCTGATCGGGATCAAGTCTGCTGCCGCATTGAATAATCCGAGGATCTGCAACTCTCTCGCTAAAATGCTCATCCTGTCGGAAACGGACTCTACGAGTGCAATTATCTGGATAATCGCAAACTCGAGGAAGCCTTACCAGATTCAGATCGGGAGAAACTCCACACCCTGATGGACCAAAATCCGGATTGGACAGAGATCAAACTTTATCCAGTTCACGAGAAAGCCTATATGACGTAAAGTGATATAAGATCGTTTCTGCCTTTGAGCAGAATAGAACTTGACAGATGTTTCTGGAAGATGTCATCCAAATATACTGCCGACGCAATAGATGAAGTCGAGCGGAACAGGGTGACGACGTAACCCATAACCTCGGTACTAGCCCAAGTGCTTAAATTTAGGCCAAAAGGTATGACATGGAACTGATAAGCCTAGTCCCGACAAGCACAACGGAGAATGTCCGCTACTCGTGGGATAGGGACGTGAAATGTGCGTCGGTCATATCTAGCCAGCTTATGATGGGGTTTAAGCGACGTGCCCTTCAGACATGCGTCACGACGTATCAGGTCTAGGTTGGCAGAAGCAGTCAGCGCATTGGCCATGGAATGGTGAGCTGCCCTGTTAAGAACCCTAGCTAACCGGGCCGTCGAATCCCAAGCATGTTCATTGCCAGATTTTTCAGCGATCCTGAAAATGGCTAGGGAGGCTAGGTCTAACAGTGAAGACGTAGCGACTACATTCGAACCAGCTTGGACGTGGCATTGAACACAGTTTTGTCCACTTTATAAGACAATGCTGCAGACATATGGACTGCTGCCCTATTTTATCCCGAGCCAGGACCTCAGTATTGAACGCATCGGAGTGAGTTTTGTACCATCGACCTGAAAACGACGCTGGTACTTGGCTTTCAGAAAAGAACGCCATAGCATTTCCTGGATCCCCTATACGTGTCGACAGACGGTCATTAATTTCCTTAATTTTGTCGACTGGGGAAGGAGGCGGAAGGATAGAATCTCTTCCCCTTCATCCAGATCGACCGACGCACTAACCCTATAGTCGGTAATTGCAGCAGGAGGTGGAGGGCATTCTGAAGGGGCCTTAACACCCTAAAAATTTCCTCCACTGCGGCTTTGAAGCTGAACTCAGTCCGTTCCATAGTTGGATCTGCATACAGCTGATTTGCCTGTGATTCATCGCACTCACTATGTGCATAATCTTGCTCTGGTAAAGCATCCATATCGGGGTAATGCATACCAGGTGGCATAGATGACTCGATTCCGTCATCTCTAAAAAAGGCATTCACTCTCCCTTGTGGATGAGTTGATAGCCTATGGACGGCCGGCAATGCCGAATGAATTGATTGGTATATGTTTGGCCTGAACGCCTGCGACGGGCCGGCTATGACCGGCACCGACCGCTCGAATGGTCGGGTTGGATCGAGAGATTCATCGCCAACATCAGAGTCATGGTAGTGATATGTAACCGGTAGTACGGATTGACAGACGGAAACATCACTAGAATCTTCGTCAATCCGATTTGTGCGGATTGCGGTATGATAAAAGTCCCCGTGCTGGTACAGCGGTACAGTCGGACGGACTGGTATATGACTAAAATCTCCATACGGTTGGACGACCGGTGCCTGTTGGGCTGGACGGCCGGAGCCGGATGGACTGTCAGTGCCGGCAAGTGTCGGCTGGAAGCTTGGCTGGACAACCGGTGCCATTTGGGTTGAACGGTCATTGCCGGATCGACGCCTGGTGCCGGTTAGTGCCGGCTGGATGACCGGTGCCATATGGCTGAACGGTCATTGCCGGATGGACGCCCGGTGCCGGCTAGAAGGTAATAATAATTACATAATGCTTATGTAGTGCGTCCAGCACTGTGCACCCATCTACCATTCGCTCAGAGGGAATGTTGGTTCTGGTATAGCTTGCATATCTGTACAGCATACCAGGTGACCTAGATGACGCAATTCTGTCATAATTGACACTTTCACTAAATCTCCCTTGTGGAGAAGCCGTGAACATATGGACGGCCGGCACTAACGGCTGATTGAACTGACGAATGGTCGGCCTGAAAGTCCTGTTCTGGTAAAGCTGCCATATCTGGGTAGCGCATACCAAGTGGCATAGATAACTCAATTCCGTCATCTCTGATAATGTCACTAATTCTCCCTCGTTTTAAAATCACACCGACATGTATTTGACGTGACGGGAGGTGTACACCGGCGATACCAACTGATTTGTCTGGTATATGGTCGGCCGGAATGTCGGCGAAGGTCCGGCTATGACCGGCACCTGCCTCTCGAATGGTCTGATTGGAAGGAGATACATCTATAACATCTCTCTCATGGTAGTGATATGTAACCAGTAGTACAGATTGACTGACGGGTACATCACTATAATCTCCGTAAATCAAATGTACAGCCGGTGCAGGTTGATGTCGGCTGGAAGACCGGTGCCATTTGGGCTGAACGGTCGTTGCCGGATGGACGGCCGGTGCAGGTTGATGCCGGCTGGAAGGTCGGTTGCACGACCGGTACCATTTGGGCTGAACGGTTGTTGCCGGATGGACGGCCGGTGCAGGTTGATGCCGGCTGGACGACCGGTGCCATTTGGGCTGAACGGTCGTTGCCGGATGGACGGCCTGCATAGGTTGATGCCGGCTGGAAGGTCGGCTGGACGACCGGTGCCATTTGGGCTGAACGGTCGTTGCCGGATGGACGGCCGGTGCCGGTTGATGCCGGCTGGAAGGTCGCCTGGACGACCGGTACCATTTGGTCTGAACGGTCGTTGCCGGGTGGACGGCCGGTGCCTGTTGATGCAGGCTGGAAGGTCGGCTGGACGACCGGTGCCATTTGGGCTGAACGGTCGTTGTCGGATGGACAGCCGGTGCCGGTTGATGCCGGCTGGAAGGTCGGCTGGACGACCGGTGCCATTTGGGCTGAACGGTCGTTGCCGGGTGGACGGCCGGTGCCTGTTGATGCAGGCTGGAAGGTCGGCTGGCCGGCCGGTGCCATTTGGGCTGAACGGCCGGTGCCTGTTGATGCCAGCTGGAAGGTCGGCTGGCCGTCCGGTGCCATTTGGGCTGAACGGACGGTGCCGGATGTATGGCTAGTGCCGGTTGGTGCCTGCTGAAGTGCCGGCTGAACTGACGGTGTCGGCTGGACGGACGGCTGGACGGCCGGCGAAAGTGCATAATAAAATGGATCCAATTGATCCAGCCTAGACTCCATGCGTCCGGACTTACAGGCCCGAAAGCCATGCACGGACCTGCGGTGAAATTTACATCCACTGGGCAGCCTAAACCATGTCAACATAATTTCCTCCATTTCCACATTGCCAACACCCATTTTGCCATTCATGCCTTCGTTGTCGACTTTGCTACTGAAACGACAAAAGAAGAGAACAAAGCACAGATTAAAAAATTCAGCATATTATTAATTCGATAATACTATAACCGTTATTAACGGAGTAGTCAAATTATTCCGTGCCATGTTAACTCTTAATGACCACACTAGTTATCACCGTGAGCATGTTGCAATAGGTCGTTCAAGACGAAGTCTACTGAAACGAAAAGATGATAAACAAAGCACAAATTAACAATTCAGTACGCTATTAAGTCGCTATTCCATAACCGTAACTAACGAAGGAAGCGAAATGATTAAGTGTCGCGTGAATTCGTGACTACAACACGAAATTCCGCCATTAAATAGTTGCAACTGGTCGTTCAGAGACGAAGTCTACTGAAACGGAAAGAAGATAAACAAAGCACAAATTAACAATCAGTACGCTATTAAGTCGCTATTCCATAACCGTAACTAACGGAGGAAGCGAAATGATTAAGTGTCGTGTGAATTCGTGACTACAACACGAAATTCCGCCATTAAATAGTCGCAACTGGTCGTTCAGAGACGAAGTCTACTGAAACGGAAAGAAGATAAACAAAGCACAAATTAACAATTCAGTACGCTATTAAGTCGCTATTCCATAACCGTAACTAACAGAGGAAGCGAAATGATTAAGTGTCGCGTGAATTCGTGACTACAACACGAAGTCCGCCAGTAAATAGTCGCAATTGGTCGTTCAAAGACTTTTTTGAAGTCTACTGAAACGTCAAAGAAGATAAATACAGCACACATTATCAATGCAGCACGTTATTAGTCGCTAATATCGTAAACGTTACATACGGAATAAGCGAAATTATTGAGTGCTACATGTATTACATGCTTTGACCACGTTGCAACCTGGTCCGAAGTCTAGAAAAGGTGACAAAGTCACTCAAATTGGAAAATATTGTAAAATAATGTATACGACCTGTAGAGGAATGATTATCCAACACAGTAATTCCAAATTTAACTTCGGATGGTCAGAATTTACACTAAGATGGCTTGGATTCATTGGAGGTCTAATTGTACGTGTTTTCGCGTAAGCGAAGCTAAAAAACTAAAGAAGCGACACCTAACGGGCGGCAAGGGGAGGTAATGGGCAAGAGTTATTGCCCTTTGTCTATATGACATAGACAGGAAAGACGAATTTTCGTCTTTTGGTAGGGCTGGATTCGCGAGGTAGCAGGCTAATATCCCTAAAGTAATGTGATTGGGGAACGTATTCAAAGGAGAAATGCAAGTAGGAAAGATATGTTGGAGACTGCTTCTGAATTCTTCCAAATAAATATTTCCATTTAAATATATGCATTGTTGTGTAATTTTTCATTCACTATTTCAATTGCATGTGCAGAAGGGTCAAAGTTGTGGGGTTTGATTGGTTGTTTTTTTTTTGGTGTTTATTTGACCCATCATTTTCGTTTTGTGGCCACTATTTACTTGAAATCCACAACTAATCCTACTTTTTGCTAACGTTTACCTGTGTGCAGTTCAGATAGGTCAAAGATCTGAGGCCAAAAAGTAAAATCTCCAGACATGAAATCAGATTCCATCAATGGGAGATGTTTTGGTGCAAAGAAAATCTTTCCCTCTGTATTTTGTAATGATTGGTAACTTGTTGAGCTACATCTGTATCCTATTCTGTAATACCACCCATTTTGGTGTACCTTAAATGATCATGATGCTACAGCTCAGAATAAGGGTACTACTTCCTGACATTCAAATGTGGTGACAGCAGTTAATAAATTACCCATGTTGAAAGTTTTCTCTGAATATTTTTTCATTTATGTTGTGTGTGTGTATGTATGTATATATATATATATATATATATATATATATATATATATATATATATATATATATATATATATATATATATATATAATTGCTCTACACAAGCAAATAAATATATGTTTCAGAAGTTGAGTCTGTAACTAAAAACAGCCATTATACTTTTACAAAGTCATACTTTTGATGTAATTACCAACTAGAAACTACCATTTTAGACCTCTAACATTGTTAAAGTTTTGTTACTCACAGTTCTTGGAATGGCTGGCCCTCCACCATACCATGCTGAAAGTGCCCTCCATACCGGTTCTGGAACAAGCTCAAAATCCTTCTGCCACACCAGCATTGTATCTCGCCTTAAACGACCACCTTCATTTGTCAAGGTCACAACCTGTGTAACATTTTAATGGGGAGAAAGATTATTTCACAACAAAACTGGAGATTAAAAAACTTACTCAACCATGAGCTCAAGCTTAGCCACAATTAGAAATTTAATAATGAATGTTATAATCTATTATTATGATTGAAATCTTCTAGTTATGATGAGAAAACATTGAAATATTGTAATAAATTTTCACTGGTGTATACATAATGTTATATAATAATTTGAATATAACACCCACATCATTAGGATCAATTAGTACCTAGATGACTTTTCCTAAAGTTTTGACATCTTTAATTGTTATAAATTTTTTATGCCATATGCATAATACTATGTTAGAAATAATAATCTGAATATAACAACAGGTGTTTATATCGCTGAAAAATACAGCACTAGTAAAATCCAGATTAATTTCATCTATTTATAATGCTTGTTCAGGCCTACTCTGTTACCATATCAAACATATATAAAAAATTTAGAGTATCAATTTAGACCAACCTTGATATTTTGCCTGTGCTTCAATGTTCACATAGATTACATACATAGAAATTTAAATCCAAAGTATCATTAGAATCCACTTTCAACCATGTCTTCATTATTTATAACCATTGCATCATTCATATGACATGAGATAACAGGGTTAGAAACTAACTTTTCTATTAACTAGTCAAACGGACTAACAGGACAAAAGACATACTAGTCCACAGCAAAATCCATTAGTCCATAAACTGGAACATCCAACTACAAATGAGCTTATTTTTTCATCCTCCATTTTTGAATGCTCTTTGCAGATGCTGCAAAACATGGTATTAACTTTGGGGTTAAAGTCAAGCCACAGCCAACCGCTTTTCTACTTCTCTCTTTCCTTTCTTTGTTTAACTACACTCCTTGTCAGTGCGACAATAACGCTTTGCACACCATTTGTAATGCTTAATATAAAGCGCCTAGGTGATCTGGATTTATATATGGGAATTACAACAAATCAGCAAAAATAGCAAGTTATTTGCCCGCATTTCTGAAATGAAAATCATTAAAAAAATACCAGGAAAGCATACTTTAAAATAATTACATTCATTTTTTATTAGTCAGGAAGACTTGTATTGGAACATATTTATTAGTCCGTGAGGAAAACTATTTGTTGTGGACTAACGGACATAACGTTATTTTCGAACATTGGATAAGATCCAGAATCATTCATATCACATGATATATGAACAAGAATCTAGTTTAATTAAATATAAAGTTGCAACTTTTGTAAAAAGAGTTAAAATCATTTAAGTAAATCTACTATAATGTCATCTTTTACTTCCTTTTTTTTTGTTCCGTTTTGGCCATATACATGATTTGAGTCTGAACCTTCAGGAAAGCTGATCCCCTCTAGTCTGTAGTGACACTAGTTCCAATTCACAATTCCTTCTTTTAGTTCAACAACCAGTTGCTAAGACTTTATCAGCATCATTAATAATAAAAATACAAGTACACACAAAATCTGCATTTTTAACATACCTTTTGTGGATTTGACACGATAAGCTGATTGTTATCTATTGCACCAGGTTTCTGTGGAGCACTGATTATAATCTGTTTTTTCCGCAACTTTGGGGAGGGACTAGGGCTCCGTTCACTTGCAACACTGTCCAAGGGAGCCAGATTGTATTTCCTTGGACTACTTGTTGAAGAATTGGAAGTTCTTGGCACAGTATTAAATTTCATGGAATTTGAACCATTCAATGATAGATCTACTGTAGGAATTGAATTTTTGCGCACTGTATTCACAATAACAACTGTTTCATTGTCCCATGGGAGATTGTCTGAATAAGCTTTATTTCTACCAGTAACTATCCTATGTCGACTGTTGGATTCATTGCTATTACTTCTACTACTTCTGCCTGATGGTGGAAGAGAGCCATTGGTCTCAGGTATCTGTAGATAAAAAGTGTTTTTTAAAAAAGAGTAAGATGTGATAAAAATGTGTACATGTCCAGCACTGTATTATTAATATTCATGTGGAATCAATGATGATGGATGCAAACAAACAACCTTCTAAAAAGTTTCAGAAAGCAATACATTGTTAAAAAATATAATTGTAATATTGATTTAAGGTATGCATTTGGATGAATATGTCAGAATTTAATATCATCATTTAAAATTAACATTAATTATTAAAAGATTATTTTTATCTTAAAAATTGACTTCTTTCACATGAACTTACATTAGTAGTTCTTGATTCTTCAGTGTGAAATGTAAGTGGAGTACTGAGAACACTTACATTGTAAACCGTTCAGAAACCTTGTCATTTAAATCTTGGTTGGTGTTGTTGTTTAAGGGTTTATTGCAATTTTTCAGCACATAATAGGCCATACATGGCAGCCAGTATTTATGGTGAATGAAGAACCTGGGGAAAACCCCGGAAAGAACTACCGACCCACGAGAAGGTACTGGCAAGCTTTCTCACATACCCACATTGTCTGAATCTGAGACTCAAACCCACATAGACAGAGGTGAGATGGCAGTGATCCGTAACAGAGTGCTTTAGACCACTCAACAACTCAGACCCTTAAATCTTGGTACAAGCATTCCTTGGCATTCAGAATCATTTTCTTCCCATTCACTCCATTTTCCCAATGCTGCAGAATATTCTTATCTGTTAAGATATTGTTTATTTGAGACTTTCCAACATCAAATTTTTTTTACAAGAACTCTTGAACTCTTCCCACTGTCATTGAATTGAACAACTTTTACTTTTTCTTCTGAAGAAATAGTTCTCCATTTACATGATGACATGTAAAGTTTTGTGATGATTTATTCCAATATTGTAAACAAAACTGGAATTTAATCATGCAGATAAACTTGTGTTGACTAAATGAAATGCCTTGTTTATAAAGAAAGTGATACATGTACTGTCATGAGATTTTTCAGTCTTCATTTGTTTGTTTTTTCAAAGTTCATTTTTCTTTGTGTATGAAGCTTTATTTAGACAATGTTGACCATGTTATGATCTTAACAATTACCTCTGGTCTAGGTTTTCCTAGAGAAGAATGCAACAGCTGTGAAAGTCCAAAACCTAATCATAACATTGCTGAGCCCACTTCCTGTAAACTTCAGCATATGTAGATAATGATATAACAACTTTTAAACTAACTCTGCTAGAAACGTCAAATTTGGACCAAAATATGAGAAATATAATTAATAACTTCTTTTTTTTCAGATACTATTAAGAGCATTTCATTCTTCTTCGTAAACAAAAGATCCACTGAACATCATGGTAGGTTTTTTAATTTGTTTTTTTTCTTCTTTCAATTCATATTTCAAAATATAGTTGTGAGCATGTACATTGATACTCAATAACAAAACATATATCACTGTGTTACAAATTTTATTATCTTTCTAGAGATATATAGTTTTATATACTTTAAAAGAGAAATAACAAAATAACAATGTTACAACATTTTTAGTAAACATGGTGAAGATCATCACAATTTAAGCTTCTGCTGCTCTGTTTTACCACAATATATTTAGAATTGCTTCTCAGGATTGAGGTACTACAGTTGAAATTGTTAAGCAGGATAAAATGGGTTAAGCAAATGTAAAAATCTGAAAGGTCTTCTTGCCAGGATGCTATTTTCAAATCTGATCCTATTCTATTCAGCAGATTTTGGGAAGAAGATGTTTAAATGATTTTAATATTATTAGTAATGGTGGCCACTGGTAGGTCAGCATCATTTGAATGAACCCAACTGAAGTTCTTCATGCCAGGATGCTCATCACCAAAATCTGGTCAAAATTGGTCCAGAGGCTTTTTTGCAAAGAGCAATTATTGACAGATGCAAATCCATGATACACAATGCATGCAGGGCCATACCAGAAGCTCACATAGCCTTTGGCTTTTGGCTAGATGAACAAAATATGTACCTGATCTTCAGCAGCACATCTTCAGCAGCACAGGGATTTGAAGCATAACAATGTCATGGATCAATTGTAAATACCTTAAAATGTCTTAATAATTTTTTTAATTACCAATTCACTTGGCTTATTCCCATCTGGTTCAACATTCTTGATGGAGATAGATTTAAATCAATGACTGCATTCTCGCCAGTTAGGATGCTAGCCATGTAGCATTTATGAAACCAAGTTCAAAATCTGAACATCACGTCTATGAATAAAACTACAACTTTAATTAAAAATTTAACAAGTTACTATATATATCTCCTTATTATTTGTGTTCTAATAATACAGACCCTGATCTACCATCAATTTATACACCATATGATCAGGGCCTATGTTGTATGTTCTACTGATTACTCCTAACAAATTCCATCCTGGCATTGTAAAAATAATTTATATGTTCATAACATGCACTCATCTGTGAACAGCACTGGCCCTGATCTATCAATATCATAATGAACTGACAGACAAGGATTAGGGCTCTTTATCTGACAGTGTAAGCACAAGTAGAACAGCAATGGCCCTAATCTCTTTAGCACATAATGAACTGACAGACATGGCTTATTTGATGTTTGTCTTACAGTGTAAATAGGACAGCACAGGCCCTAATCTCTTGTCACATAATGAACCGACAGACAAGGATTAGGGCTGTTTATCTGACAGTGTAAGTAGGACAGCAAAAGCCCTAATCTGTTGTCACATAATGAAATGGCAGATAATGATCTGGGCTGCTTATCTAACAGTGTAAGCAGGACAGTAATGACTCTAATCTGGTGTCACATAATGCATAAGGATCTTAGTTGTTTATCTTAGTTTAAATAGGACAGCAAAGGCCATAACCTGTTGTCACATATTGCACTCACAGTTCATGATCTAGACTGCTTATTTGTTGACATTGATCTACTGTCACATAATGTAATGGCAGATAAGGTTCAAGCAGGCCCGCACCTAGTAGAGGACAACCATGGCACTTGTCAGGGGCCTGAGCTAGATAGGGGCCCGCCCTTTTTCGAGTTTTTTTTATACGCACATATTTGAAACACGAAAGGGGCCCAAACTCTGTCAGCTGCCTGGGGCCCAGAATTTCCTAGGTGCAGGCCTGGTTCAAGGCTGTTTATGTGACACCGAACGTAAGACAGCATAGGCTTTGATCTGTCATTACTAAGATGTTTGTCTGACATCATATTGCACTTGCAAATAAGAATAATGGCTGTTTGTCTGATCATCACATACTGTTAATCTTATATTAATAGAAAGCTAGCATATGCCATGATCTGCTTTGATATAATACACTTGCAAATAAGAATGCTGATAGTTTATCTGATTGTGCAAGCAGGATGCCACAGGCTCTCAACTGTCATCGCATAATGCTCTGGCAGATATAGACCTATGCTGTTTGTTTTACATTGAAAACATCATATCACATGTTGCAGACAAATTTGGCTGCAATAATTGCAATGTTTTATGAATAAGTGAGATCAGATCTCAAACCATAACATACCAAAACAGGTTTGGGGTTATTGGTCTATGGACTAGTCATGCAGCTGAAAAACACGAAAAGTTGGCTTACCTTAAAATTAACATATTCAATCCATGCTTTCCACCACTGAATGGAAATGAGATACCAGATCTGCCCAATCTGTAGTGGCTTTCTTCCCTCCCTATCAAGCCAGTTACTGAAATATACAGATAAGCGAATTTAACAAGCAAAGTCCAGGAAATGCTGTGGTGATATACTAAATGAGTTAC
Organism: Unio delphinus; assembly: GCA_029339505.1. Taxonomy (NCBI): domain Eukaryota; kingdom Metazoa; phylum Mollusca; class Bivalvia; order Unionida; family Unionidae; genus Unio; species Unio delphinus. Next base: position 6,486,861 of record JAQISU010000094.1, on the reverse strand, counting down.
ATAAATTTGTACAAAAGGACACTATTCATATCAAAGTAAACAGAGAAATAATTGATATATAACAAATGTGGTTGTCTTGATATTTATGTAACTTTATTCATTTATAGACTACAAGTACAATTTGTAAATATGTAGTATTCATCAAGAGGGTGGTTTATTGTCCAGATGTGGTGACCTGTTAAGGGCAGCATTAACATGTAGACATGATATCTGAAACAAAAATAATGATGTCAACAGTCCGCCCATCAAAAACAAAATTGGGTGTAGCACTTGAGAAAAAATGCTAGCTGAGCATTTATCATGAATACTGTGAAGTATCAATTACATGATTCCTGATTATTGAGAAGAGCTCTGGTACTGCTGTTTTGAAGAATAGCAACATACCATAATGAATTTGTAGTATGCACATTTGATAGTGCCCTGTTTTAAAGAATTTTCAGATCTGTGTGATTACTTGTATGATTGACAGAATTCAGTGCTATGGAAATATCCTTAGCCCAAAACAATTAGCCAATTACAAGGAGCAAATGTCATGTAGTAAAGTGTTGGTGAGTCTCCATGATGTCGACTAATAGTGAATTCAGGCCAAAACCGAATAAATGTCCCTAGAGTAATATAGTCCATATTAAAATCCAGTGGTATACATTGGTGGTGTTACTGCAGTGGCAGGATATACGGTAGGAAACCGGTCAATTACACAAAGGAATAAATATGAAGGGACTCTGCAAATACCATTTGTCACTATGGTGGCAAATATGGTGCAGTTATATTGGCAAAATGTGCCTGGAGAGCATACATGGACTGGCCTAAGGTGGCGGAGTTAAAATAGTTCCCTGTTTTAAGGGACAGTTGTACAGTTTCTAAGGCGTGAACTGCTGGCAGTACAGAAACCTGATGAAGAGAAACCATGTAGTTTTGTGATTTATAGATACTTGGCAGATTTGAGATATGTGGTCTTGCATTTATTAGAGTAAAATTTATGTATAGAATGGACACGTTGGGCTTTCTAATTTACAACTTAAGCTGTATGGAAGTCTTTGGAAATTGAGTACCTTATGACTTCTAATGGAAATTGCACCAAGGTTTGACAACCGCTTGGTCAAGTAAAGACCCCTGGCTTGTAACAATACCAAATCCAGATAACAATCCAATAAGAATTAAGGAAGTTATTGTGCAGAAAGAAAAATGTGTCTAATAAAAACAAAAAGTAATAATCTGGGCAAATAACTCTATGAAAAGATGATGCAGCATGCTAAAAAATCTGGCTCAGGCACTCTAACAATTAGCTAAGGTCAAATCAATGTTAACCTGCCTGTTATCCTGTATAAAATCCAATTTTAAGGGAGCTATTGTGCAGACATTCCAATATTAAGGGAGCTATTGTGCAGAAATTAAAGTGGATGGGTAGTAAAATCAAGGGCCATAAGGAAATGTAAAATGCTAACAATCGGACTCAGGTTATGCTACAAAATTCTCACAACATTTAACTTTCTTACACGTCCTCTGTACACATTCAAGCTTGGAGATTAAAACTGCCAAAAAATGAAACATTTTTCATCTCATATCATCAAAAATAAATTCTCAATCAGTGTCACTTTTGATTTTATCCTATTTTAAGTCATTTATTCTGCATCTATTTAAATCCAGACTGCAAATGAGCAAATATGCTTCAAAAAAAGATGAAATCAGGTATTTCTGCCATCCATGTTGTAACATACAAAATGTTCCTCATCCTGAAAACAAAATACCAGAATTTGCCTTTTTCTAAATGAAATCTGAAGAAAATCTTGTGAAATTCTCCAACATCTGAGACACATTTTAGCTTTTAAAAACTGCACATTCACTCTAATGGATAGTTTCTAATTAGAACCCTGTGTTAAACATAACAAGCTTAATACCTATAGCATCTTTCAACTGTCAGTATTTACTTTTTCTTTAGGAACATAACTCCATGTTACATCTAAAACTGCAAAGTGGATCTTCACTTAAAGAGATCTTATCAATACCATCTAAAAACCAAATTTAACTGAAGCCCAACAAACCCAATAACAATAAATCAATATTAATAAATAAAATTATGTATAAACATGATAGTGGGTGGCTCTGATAGTCAGGGGTGTTCACTAAATGATGTCGTGTAACACTTTATATCAAACTCAACCAAACCTAATCAATATCAAGCTACCAATGACATTTTGATTAATGCCAATAATAACAAGGGTGTTAATTTATAGAAATGAAATTGGGTGACTTGACAATCAATGGTTATAATTTCACTACACAATGACAGGGAATGATAGCAAACTTAGCTACAGTCTTCTTACCATCACAGGACACAATAAATTTGGTTAAAACACAATCATAATTAAAGGAGTTACTGTGTGAACATGATAATGGAACAGAAGGAAGGAAGGAAGGCTAAACAAAAAACTTTATGAAAATCATTGAATGCAACCAAATACGAGCAGTGATGACAGTTCATGCAATACAGCTATATTCAACTCGTTTCATAATTTAATTCTATATTTAATCCTGAAATAACTCTTCCATGTCACCATTTGTTTGCAAAGTTCCTGAAAGAAACTATGAGATATATTGTGTATTACTCTCCTTCTTGGCATTTTGTATATATTGTTAACATAATATGTATGAAATGCTATAATCCATTCTCCCAGTAAGTAAATTTAGTTTGTCTTTCTTTGTTCTTATCAGCTGTCAGTTATGATTTGTAAAGGAATCGTTTAGTTAAACAAGAATAATGCCAATGGCAGAATAAAGATGTGACCTAGATTTCATTGATGTCTGTAATATTTCTAATGAAACATTTATATATCATGTGTGTGTGTGCATGTATGTGTGCATGCATGTGTGTGCATGTGATTGTAGTTTTGCAGTTCATATTGATGTCAAGTACTGAGGTAACATGCCATAGACATGTCCTACCCAGTCACAGCATCCCGAAACCAGGCCAACCGTTCCTAACACTCTAAATGCTGAGCGCCAAGTCAGGCAGCTTCTAGTACCATTTTTATAAATCTTTAGTACAACTAGGCCAGGACTGAAACCCATAACCACCTGCTTCCAAAGTGGATGCTCTACCCACTGAGGCCACTTGAGCAGTTTTATATATCAAGTCATATGACTGTACAAGCAACAGTCTGAGAAAATAACATGCAAACCCTTAATGTTGATGCACATGGGCTGATGGGCACGTATCAATACATAAGCCAGCTTTTTTTTCAACCCAGTAAAAATTGAACGGATTACTTATAATAATACTAAATTATCCTTAACCTTTCATGTGGCACATTCTTGAACTTGCAAATGACAGAAGGAATGTTCATATACTTTATAATGCTAATACTAGCAATAAGCCTCACCAATCGTCAAATGCACATGCATCTTTATAAATAATTTAAGAGAGAAATTACTCATTTCTTATGCATAAATAAAAATGCTTTCAAAGACTAAGCAAAAATAAAACATCACTTTTAACTTTTTTCAGTCTGAAGCTAGTGTATTTTCTCAGACAGTCTGGATTTAATTAAATAAATAATGTGTCTGGGTCTAAACTTAAACCTGGAATGCAATGACCTGGCTGGAGCAAATTTGAGTTAAGTTCTGATTAATCAAATGCTAATCAAGCCTTATATTTTACAGCTTGCTGCTGAAATCTGGGACTGGTCCAATGGTTTCTATATGTATTATCCTATATTTATTCCACAAAAGTACCTTAGTGTCAAAACTGGGAGTCAGACTGAGTGAAAAAACAAACCTTGGTGTCACAACAGGAGGTCAGCTAATACAGTTGGGGGGTCTTGGATGCACAGATGAGGGTAACTGCTCATCTTAAACTATTTCATATTTCTTCATGCCTATACAGCGATCACTGCTTCACTGTCTCAATGTAGTTTTATCAAAGTAATCAGTAATGGCTAAACCTATGATGTGCTAAACATAATTACATTTCTTTCTCCCAATACATCTGCAATTTATTTACTCTTTTAGAAAATAATGAACTTAGACCTTTCTTTAATTTCTCATCTTAAGCCCCAGTCTTTGATACTTTTTTGCTGCAATATAGTGATAAATATTTAATTGTTACAGCATGGTCTTTCTGAAGGCTACTGGCTACAGCTAAAACTTAATTTCAATGCAGTCTTGTTCAATAGTAGCTTGAACACTCAGAAATTTTTCAGAGGCGTTGTGATTGTCCAAATAAATATGACTACTGGGCCGAAACTTTCAAACAGCATCTAATCCTCAATCTTGAATGTGAATGCTTATAGCCAAAGTATCAGCATGGGCCATGTAATAAACCTGTACGAAGTGAAAGGCTAGCTGACCATCAATGCCTGTGCAGAAGCACATGGTATCAGAAGTACAGCAAGTCTTCTGTTAGGGAGTGGAGAAGAATGACAGATGACATAAAATGACCTAACCAGAGTGATGACAATGAAGAGGACTTTGATGTAACAGACTGAATTTCCATCAACAAGGTAAACCTTAAAATGGCCCCTTTAAAGCTCAGTCAAACAAATTCGAAAGAAATACTTTAAAACTTGACATATTTTACTTTTTCTTTTATGATATCTTTAAAAAAATAATTAGTCATGATCAGGTGCTGCATACTGACAGAAAAAAGAGAAACAGTCAAATAATGGTTTATTATATAAACAATTCAAATGTCGTTCAACAAATAATGATTATTGCACTCATGAAATTGTCACACTATGAAATGGAGCCAAATTATCAAGATTTTAAAAACTATATCACATGTGTGTTATATGGCTGAATCAAGTGTTTTTCCTCATTCTGGGTTAAATGCATGATAGACATTCTGCAACAGTGCATACTGCACTCACCAACACACTGTACATACATATAGTTAATTTTGGTATGTGAAACATTGCAAGTCCATCAAACAAAAACATCCTAATGGCTGAAGAAAAAAACAAAAGTGACACAATAGTGAACAAGAATAGGATATCATCTGAAAATGGCCAAAAATATTACCCTTCCCCACCTCTACTCACAAAGTTTCATAAATTTTCAGAATAGGAATTTTCACATATAGATATCTTCTGAAACTTGTCACGAAGACAAGTTCATGGTAATCAAACTCGTAATGAATCTATTTAGGCTTCAATTTAACTGAATGTTGATCGAGATAACATAACTAATACATATTGTTTTGAAAAAAGAACCAAAAAAGGACATAAATACTTACTTGATGATCCTTCCTTCTTCTTCCCTTGTCTGAGGTTTCAAACCCAAAACAATGTGGCAGATCTAATTATTAAGAAGGAACAAACTTATTTCTATAATGAAATTTATGAGCAATCAAAATAACATAGAGCATTACAAAGAATTTGTCTGACCATTTTTCTCAAGCTAACTTCTCTTTCTGTTGCAACAAACAGTCCATCTAATAATGCTAGTAACTAAGATAGTGACTGTTGCAACAAACAGTCCATCTAATAATGCTAGTAACTAAGATAGTGATGATGAAACAAATTCTTTGCTGGATGGATCTAATGAGTGTATGTAACCAGTCCTACATTCTTTTAAGCTTAAGCAGCTTAAGCAAGAAACGCAAATGAACAGGTTTAATGTCCAAAAATGTTATTGTTGTTGTTGTTATAGGATGTAACACCATTTTTCAGCAGAATATAGGCTATACATGGCAGCAAGTATTAATGGTGGAGGAAGAACCCATAAAGACCCTCCAAAAACATAAACACCAATTTCAATGAAGTACATGTAATTACATTATCATCTCTTAAATTGAATTTTTAAGCTGAACTTTTGAGCTTACCAGTAAAAACAAAAATGAAACATGGAGCTAAGAATGAGTTGAAAAAACAATGAAAAGCTTTATCCAAATAATGATGCAATGGTTAGTTCTTTTGTATAAAACAAGAACTTGTGTCCCATAAATGTTTTTTTTTAATGATGATTGTTTGATACTGTATGAACTTCATTAATTTACTAATTTACATCATTTTCCTTTTAAACTTTAAAGTGAGAATCTGGAATGATTCTAAATTTTCCAATTTATATGGTTCCTATAACTGGACACTTACCTGACTAAGGAGATCCAAAAAATCTTCAGAAAGAGCATTGTTAACTGTCCACACCAGGTATTCTTCCTGTGTTATCTTTCCATCCTGTGGTAACAAAAACTCATTCGCTAAATATGAAAATATAGAATCCAAAACATCTGCATTGCAATTCTGCATTGCAATTCTAAACAGATTTCAAAGGCTATCACTTGCACCACAGGTTCCTGCAAGCAACTGTTGATGCAATTGCTACAATTTTAATTAGCTTTTACTGGATATAGGTGGCTCAAGTTGGTGGAACTCTTGGGAGATGAAAGGCTTAAAACTTACACACAAATCAAGAATCAATGTAACAAAGAAATGATTAAAAATGGTCTTTGTGAGAAAACCTCAAAAACTGGTACAAAATACCATCATTATGTATTTAAGTTACTTAGGCACATTGAAATGAAAACACTTGTCTTTATGGAAAACTTGTTTGCATAATTTTCTTTGACTACTTCAATAATAGTCCATAAGCAAAGCAAAGCTGATTAAATCTGGTAATCTGATTGTAAGATATATCATGGTGGTTCTATGTGTATTATTTGTGTCATATGTCAATAGATTTTGAATTAAATATTTTTATCAAAGTAATGAAGAGTATAAAACATACTTTATCACTATCATGGGTGATGATAATCTCTTTCGCAACTGTTGCAGGGTCCATCTTGATGTATGCATCTCCTTCCTAAAATTAAGTACACATTTTTATTGAGAATAAATGACAGTATCCAGCCAAGAACATGCTATAGATGCAAAAAAGATCCTAAAATTCATGGTCTGTCACCTGTTATTCTTGTCAGATAAAATGATCTTTTCATGGCCTGTTGCCTGTTCGTTGATAAGTTTTACAAAAATTTCTTGACTGTCAAAAAAAAAGCAATTTAGGGCCCATGCAAGATAAACTGTAAAAACTCAATTTTAATTTTTCTATAACTGCACAAGATATTGTTTGATTCTTGACTAGTTTGATCAGGTAGGATTATGTAATACAAAATTCATACTGAACTCTGAATGATAAATTCAAAGACTGTTCCCAAACTTTCAAAGACCACAAATACAGATTTCCAAGACCTCTTTTCGCAAACATTTTGTATACAAGTTATGTGAGAAAACAACAAATGCAAAATACTACAATACTGTTTAATGATGAAATTAAAACTATAATTAATTTCCTAAAATTGCTTTATAATGATCTGGAAGACAGGTTAACATTCATTGTTATTTCAGAAATATTTAACTTAAGCAACTGATTTAACACAAAATAAATTTTTCTCTAGCAGACATCAGCTTTAAATGCATTATTATAGTTAGAAAGAGAATCCACCACTGTTATCTTTTCCCTAGCTCTTCTCCAAAGAGCATGTGACTAGCACAATGAGTCAAGTTAACTCTGCCTTTTCTGCCTTCTGAACAGAGGAACCATGTAGACTGGCAATTTTTATTTTTGATTATAATACTACTAATAATAATGAGGATGACTTTGTAAAGCGCTAAGTGCTTTACATCATCAGACAACACTTAAAAACATATATAATGATATGATTGCGAAAAACAAACATGATGAAATTAGAAAACAAAAAACGTGCTGAAAATAGCAATGGGGCTGACTTTCTTTGATGACGGATGTAGCTGGCTTGCTTTGTTGTAGAGTGCATGTGTTATTTAAGTCACTGCCATGGCCAACTTTGGATGGCCAAACAAATGCTCGTTTGTTATTGCAGCAGCAATGAAAATGAAAGGGTCATCAAAAGAAAGAAACCAGAAAAATTTGACTCTAGCTTAGACTATACATGCCTGTTTTTTTTGTACCAACCTTCTGATTTCAATAACAAAAATGTTTCATGGAATAAAAAGTGCACATAACAAAGTCAACTGAATCATTGATTTATAATTTATAACCTGACTGTGACCAGAATTGCACTAATACTGGCATCCCCTGCACCTTTTATGCTTAACAGACTTTCCATACTAACATGGCACCATATTGCATACAGTATGGGCTACTTTATCTCCATCAGACAAAATAATGACATTGTTCATCATATTCCGTAACTGCCGGATAAATCCATATATTAACATAATGTTGAGTTCTGAATTATATCACTTTGCACACATAAAAATAAAATGAAACCACTTGTTAAAACCAAATGAAAAGCAAATTCTGGATTCTTGTTGAAGATTTATGTACAACTTGTTACAAAAAAGATACAAATTAACTACCAGTTCATCCAGATCCTTGTTCTCTAAACGTATAGCCACCAATGCATCAATCATCTCCTGAAGCTCACTGTGACTCAGCAGGCCATCATGATCGGCATCAAATATCTTGAAGCAAACTGTGGCAAAAAGTTTATAAGAATATTACATTTTAAAGAGACAAATGTTTTAAGATGTGTTCAATTTCTACTGATAACGAACAAAGATGACTGTCCTGAGCCGTATCTCACTTGTACAGCAGTCAAATTTATAAAATGTATAAATACATAACTGCATGCTTTTTGGTATAAAAATGTTACCTTAATTTACCGTAATAACATCTAATGTTGATATCTATTTCATATGAATGATATCACAAGTGGGATGTTCCAAAATTTAAAAGGAGGGTGGAGTTGAACAATACTTTCAAAGACACAAAGACATATCATCTAGTTGGACCGGTCAACATACAACATTAAGAACAGTCTGGAATTTAATTCAAACTGTTAAATTATATAAACTAGTTAAAACAGTTTGGAGTTAACCTGGAATACTCTGAATATGTCTGGATTACACTTATCACCCATATTCTATTAAAATAAGTTCCTTCCAGATTCTGTACCAGACTTACCAACCTTAAAAACACTTTCTAATGGTAAGATAGTTGATATTTTTGCCAAACGTTACACTAATTTTCAGTAAAGTACTATACAATATCAAGTAATGCTATTGTTGAGCTGGAAAACATGCATTTCAACAGTTCAGACGTGTTACCTGAGGCTGATGCAGCAAAGACAACATTAACTTCAATTAAAAACTTTGTAAATTAAACTTGGATCTTAATTACCTCAGGTACAGTTTCAGAAACTGCATTTCCAAATAACATGGAGCTCAAAGGCTTCCTGCTTGTTCTCCAAACATGACACGGCAAATCATATACTGTTTGTTCTGATTACCGTATATACTCGACTATAAGTCAAGAAATTTAAGACTAATTTTTAACCTAAAAACCTAAGTTCGACTTATATTCGAGTCAGAAACAACGTGCCTGTTAAAATCGACAAGAATTTTCAGCATCGTAAAATTATGCACGATTCAGCCAGTGTGTACATACCAGTACACACAATACGTGTCGGCAGCTGAGCACCGAATTGTTTGTATTATACTTAGAGATTGAAATAAATATACCCGGTAATTTGTATTACATGTTTATATAAAATGAATCTTGGGTAATAAAACTTTTACAAGTCAACTCGACTTGATTTTATGGGTTCGACTTATACTCGCACCGTTGATTTTGGATGCTATTTTTACCAAATAATTACACTTCGACTTATACTTGAATTGACTTATAGTCAAGTATATACAGTACTCATAACAAATTACATGGACCAAGATCCACGCATGATGACTGTGGTCATAAATGACTCCTAGTGGATGTTGCTCAAAACAGGTTTAACTGTACTAATTAATCACTGTGAATCAATTAAAGAATAAGAATACTGAGTAATCAAAGTTCATACAAATTGTATTCAAAATATTGGTATAATATTGACCAGCTGTGAAATGGTTAATATAGTTACTATTATGAAGAAATATGTTAAATACATTTCTACTAAAAAGGTGGTAAAAGCAAGAGTTTACTCTGGTACCGTGATAGAAAAGAAAAGAATGCTCTAATAAAAATACCATAATAAAAATTTAAAAACACTTCTTAATTTAACATAGTAATCTTATTCCTTTAAACTTTGTATGCAGAGGTTATTGACTCAGTTTTTATCAAACTTTGTCAGAAAATTGAAATTTTGCATCTGATTTAGTTTACATTCTATAAAGATGTGACCTTTTGACACACAGATTGTAGTCGTACTGATCATACTCATTCAATGACATCACATATTCAGACAGCTTAAACAGCAAATTAAGTATCAAGTAATTGACTACTAAAGTAGAACCTGTCTTGAAAGACCACCCTTTCTGCCATAAAATTATGGTCTCTCAAGACAGTTGGTGTCTAGTAACAGTCATAATGCTATATGATCATTAAATTTGTGCATTAAAAATATGGTCTCTCAAGGCAGGTGGTCTCACATAGCAGTGGTCTTTCAATACAGGTTTCACTATATTCAGATAAGCTTACATTTCTGCCTTTCTAACATTGGCCCTCTACAGCAAGCTGAAATCCCACAAGCCATCTCCTTGAAGTCTATATGATTATCTCTGTTCTCATCAAAAGCCATGAACAGTGCTGAAAAAAAAAAAGAACATATGAATTTGCAAAACACGAATGCTCATCAAAAAGGTCAAAGTAAATTAAAATTCAAAACTATATTTGACAAAAGTAAAATGTTTCTAATGGCTTGAAAATATAATCATGTTATCAATGTGCATACAAGCATGTATCCCACATTTAAATGTTCTACCTTAAAGTGGTTTTTACTAATTAGTGCTAAAATGTGTTCATCAAAAAATGTCCAAGTCCAAAAAGTTACAAAATGTATAAAGAAGAAGATAAGAAACTGTATGTCTAGTCCATGATTGAAGCACTGCAGTACAATGAGCCGTCTTTATTCCAAAGTGAAAAGCATTGTCAGAATATGTACATAAAATAAGCTAATACACATGCTATCTGGAGCACTGTATCGATACATGTGCATAGCGAAATGTGTAGGTTTGGAAAAATTAGTAAAACTGTAAGTGGTGGGAAACAGTTTTAACATGGTCAAATAATAGGGAAATATGACAAATTTAGTCTGTGATAAGATGAAATTGAAAGTCAACTTTTCAGTTCATAAGCAGAGATGGGTCTTTCCATGAGGTGTAGTAATAGACAAATCAAGTGTCCGACAGTTTGTGACACATTGACATTTATGATGGGTAATAATTTAAATTTTGCTGCCCATAATTATTTTGTATAATTTCCTGAAAAATCTCGGTTCTGGGTAAGAAAAACATGCATGAAATTTTCAACCCTGAAATGAGAACTCAGTGTTATTGCTTAACTGAAATGTACCTAGCACAAAGTTTTGGACTTGCTAAATCATACTTAATTACACAACTACCAGCAAGCCGCTTAAGCCATGACCCATTCATTAGTACCTGGTCTAAAATAATATTTACAGGTGCTTAGACTGAGAAGCATAGTACATTAACTTGGCATCTCTGCAATTCTGACACATAAAAGAATCTGTAATTAACAATATGGTAATTTCTTAATGTTGCTAGAACATATATATGGTTCATTGAACCCGTCTGTCGACATGTTTCTTGAACATGTAGTATATTTATGTCATACAGACAAGTTTAAATATTTGTAACATTCAAGCTTTCCAAAAATACTGTAGACAAGATGCTACAATATGTGGAACATTGCAGGTGTCCAGAATGTTGTGGACAAGTTGCTATAACACGTGAAACAATAAAACTGTCCACCAGAGTCCTGCAGAACACTGAAGCGATTAACAGCAATGAGGAAAGTTGTTAAAACATGTGAAACACTTGAGCTGTCCCAAATACTGTAGACAAGTCTCAAGAACATGTGGAACATTGAAGTCATCCAGAGAACAGTGGACAAGATGCTAGAACATCTGGATCATTTGTGTCATCCAGAAGTTGCTGAAAACATATAAAACAATAAAACTGTCCAGAGTACTGCAGATTCCCTAGAACGTGTGGAACATTTGAACTATCTAGAGTACTATATATAAGTTGCTGGAACATGTAGAATATTTAAGCCATTCTGAGTACTGTGGGCAAGTTACTAGAACATTTGGAATATTTAAACCATTCTGGGTACTGTGGGCAAGTTGCTAGAACATGTGGAACATTTAAGCCTTTCTGAGTACTGTAGGCAAGTTGCTAAAACATGTGGAATATTTAAGCCATATTGAGTACTGTGAGCAAGCTGGCAGAACATGTGGAATATTTAAGCCATGCTGAGTACTGTGGGCAGGTTGCTAGAACATGTGGAACATTTAAGCCATTCTGAGTACTGTGGGCAGGTTGCTAGAACATGTGGAACATTTAAGACAAGATGGAAGTTCTAGAGAAGTTGTTAGACCATATGTAACATTCAAACAGTCCAGAATACTGTAGACATGCCGCTAGCAAATGTGAAGCCATCAATGTAAAATAATGCTAGTATGCTCTTCTTTTTTTAAAAACATCAAGACCTTGAGGGATTCTACTTTTGCTATGCACTTATCAACAGTAAAAAATACAATGTCCTGAAATGAATGCAATGTCAAAATTCTTTAATGGACTATATTACTAAAAGAAAAAGTTTGAAATTGGATAAGATCTACTTAAAATTCAAAGATAGTTTTGGATAAACAAAATTAATTTGTTTCTATTATTATGTTGAACTGATGTACATGTATTTACTTTTAATGCAAAAAATTGGGAAGGTTTGTTTTAAATATACGCTATATTCACACCTATTAAAGAATTTACAACAAATAAAGATAAAACTAACTTAAGACAATTAATACCTTCACAAACATTGGGGTATAGGTGGAGAAACAAAGGACTTGAAGGTCTGTTTTAACATATATTCAAGAATTTACAATAAATGAAGTTAAAACTAACTTAAGACAATTAATACCTTCACAAAGTGTATGGGGTATAGGTGGAGAAACAAAGGACTTGAAGGTCTCTTGGTCAAATCTTCCAGACTTGGACTGTGCCTTCAGCACCCAGTACCGCTTTTCCAACTCACTGATGTCTGTCTCCTCCACTGAAAAATAAAATATTTGTTCTACTGTTCTTAAAATACTTACATACTTATATTATCATTTGGTTTAACATGGCCCAAAAAAGTCACAGAAAAGTACTTTTTTCTTCCTATATATAAGATAAGAGTTCTGAAGGACCATAAAATGAATTGAAGAATCTCATAGAGAAGCAATCTGAGCAGCAGAGTCATTACTGCTATTAACAAAAGTTTTTCAAGAAAGGGAAATACAAAAAAAGATAACCTATATAGCTATTTTTTTTGTCAGTTTAAAATAAATCAGCTAAATAATAACATGGGTTGGAATTCAAAAACTCCCAATGCTTTCAGCACAAAATGTTTCTTATTTCTTCAAAGTTTTGGTTGTTGAAACTTTATCAGGTCAAAGGCAAGAGAAGGAACTAAAAAACTCAATCAAGCAGTGATAAGTATTCAAATGATTTAATTTGTACATTACATTTAATTAAAGGGAAGTAATCCTCTGAACTGGGGCCGACCTGTCTTAAACAGTTTCATTATATATGGAGGATGATAGGGATATCACTATTGTACATGACTGTCGTATGTTATAATGCTAAGGGTGGCAGAGTGGTATAAGCTGATCACTAACACATCTCATCTCTGTCCACAAGAGTTTGAGTCTCAGCTCAGCCAATGTGGGTATGTGAGAAAACTTGGCAGTAGCTTCTCATAAATTGGTGTTTTTTTTCTGGGGTCTTCCTAGGTTTTTCCTCCACCAAATATACTGGCTGCCATGTATTGCCTATCAAATGCTGAACAATGTTAGCAAATCACACATAACCAAACCATAATGATTTTTCTTTTTATACTGTACTGCTTGAGTTATAGGCTAATATGTGTTACAGTACGTATATCATTCTCTGTAAATCATATTTTTGCAAGCATATGACCAGAAATTCATGTCATGATGGTAATATTCACTATTACCGGTACCAGGTTTTTAAAAAAAAATATAATATTAAGATTCAATAATTATTCTAATACTGCTCCAAAGTTGATGCCTACTGAATCAAAATAATTTTTTGTACCTTATTTAGGCACGTCCAAAATTGTAGATTTCTGAGTATAAATTCTGAAAATATTGAGGATAAAATTGAATATTTTTAGCAAAATTTGGCAATGAATAAAAATTTAACACTCTTGTTCCATATGTCAAAATGTAGTTATCTTATGCTTTTTAATCACTAAAATATAAAAAGAAGTAACATCTCAAATGTACTCTTGTAAAGATGACAAAAAAACAACTAAAGTCAACAAATCAGAATGAAAACGCCCAAGGCATAAACAATAATCGATGTCACATACAGATCACTAGTAGTGGATGCGGTAAGCTTGTTGTCTACTGATCTCTTTGGTCTAAATCAACTTAGTTTTTTTTTTTTTAAAGGGTTTAATGCCATTTTTCAGCACACGATAGGCTATACATGGCGGCCAGTATTAATGGTGGAAGAAGAACCTGGGAAAATCTCCGGAAAGAACCTCCGACTCACGAGAAGCTACTGGCAAGCTTTCTCACATAACCACATTGGCTGAATCCTAGACTCGAACCAACGCAGAGGTGAGATGGCAGTGATCCGTAACAGACATTGCTTTAGACCACTCGGGCCACTTGAGCCCCCTAAATAAATCAACTTGAAAAAACTGCTTATACATGTATAAGTAAATCAGCAATAAATAAAACAAAAACATGTACAAAATGTCTGATTCACATTTTACCTGTGTTTTCAGATCAGTAAACTGTGACAAAGATATTTTCATATGGATAGTGCGAAATCAGTTAAAGATCTACAAGTCCACAATGCATGTAAATTTTGCTAATCAATGGTTTTGTCTTAGGACATCTACTAAATCTATATTGAAACAACAGTATACATGAATGTTACGGGGGCATCGATCAATTAGAAGTTTCAGTTAAAATGATTAACACAATAAATTGTCAATGACTCTTTAATTTGTTCAAAATGGAATAGAACTGGTATATTTTACCTGCATGTGAAAAATCAAAATTTATTTATTGAAAAAATATAAACCTTCTGAAGGTCACACCTTAAAATTTTAAACCCATTAAAGTGCATCTCTAACAAGTGGTCTTTAAACTGAAACTGTCTAAAAAGAATCCCTCAAACAGAATACCTCTATTAATGAATTTGTCCAGCTGACAATTCATTTCTTAATCTCTTCCTAAACCAAAGAGTGGAAATTAATGAAACTCTGTATTTATGTTGCCGCTTTGGTGACCATCTGTGAAAGGGGTATCAGTCTGGGAAGGAGCTACATGTCAAACATACACAATTCAAGACAGAAAAATGTCATTTGTACAAGATGGCTTTTTCACTGGGACCCTTAGGCCACTGTCAGGGGATGGGGTTGAGTAATACAGGTTGGGTGTGGAGGATATGCAGTACAACACATGGGAATTAACAACGGTATGTAATTACAGTTGCTTTAGCTTATCGATGCAACATAAGAATCATTTTATTTTAAAAAATTCTAATCATGATCCTTTGAACATCCATAAAGCACCAAGGAATTTTAAACATGGTAATTTACAGTTCTCTAAATCAATAAGCAATTAATACTAGTATAACCTGCAAATGATGCATGAAAATGTACTGTTGATTTTTGTGTTTAATGCTGAATCCCTTTCACTCAGTGACAAAATATTGTAAATGTAACATATGTCTTAATAAGACCACCTTCCTCTTTGGTGGGGGGGGGGGACTCAAATAAGAGCAGCCAATAAAAAGTACGTGTCCAATCCCAACATGGGATACCATGAGTGCAAACAACACCGTTTTGTTTGTCATGTAAACATGGACAACATCAATATTCTGTTTAACTGAATAAAACATGACCAATGAAGCAAACATTGTCTGGAATGCCAGTAAAATCAAGGTGGCTGACAAAAACAAGCAATATGAAGTTAGCAAAGATTTTACTGGGGTAGAAAAAAGTAGGTAAAAAGTGTAATGCAAATGTTAGCATACTCTAGTGGTAGTACCAGTACAATGTTTAATCATCTAACACACAAACATAAATCCCTTCAAAAGAACATTGATCTATAAAGATCTTCACTCAACATGCAATTATAACTTCAAAACTCCCATACTTTCTTCAGCATCATAAGTAAAATGGCAAAAAGTATACAGAAAATGCAATGATGTATGCCATGTGATCTGACAACTCTCAGAACAGTTTTGGGGTAAAGTTTCAAAACTTTATATACTGAGCTAAATCTCTAACATCATGGCTTCTTTTATTAATTCTTATTCTCAATGTTCATGGTTGCTACCCAGCAAATCAGGATAAGATTCATATAGGGAATATTGGCTTTATGAGACTCATCTATAAATGATGCTACACCACCTAAAGCTAATAGTACCATTTTTTTCTAATGCATTTTGAGACCACCACCAACTGGTTCTATGTGATCACCCAATGTAACATCACTGTTGCTATTCTCCAATAAATTAATACATGGTGTGAGTTCATCCAATGAGGTATGTGTGTATATATATATATATATATATATATATATATATATATATATATATATATATATATATGTCAGAAAGAAAACAAATTAGTAAATTTTAAATCTAGAGTAGTAATTATTTTCAGATAAATTTTGTGATATTTTCATATCGGCAATGATGCTTCTGCATCAGTTACTTACATACCATACGATAACTAGCACTGTTATTGAGATGGTTCTGTATATCACCAATGTATGTCCAACTTATGTAGCAAACTTACCAACCCCAAAAGCAAGATACTTGAATACTTTAGCAATGGATATAATTTTATTCTTCAACATCAATGACAAAGAGACTGATCACTCTGACTTTTCTGTAAGAGACATCCACCTACATTATGGTCTACAATAACCAAATAAGATCACGTTCCAATAGAGTTGTTTCAGTCATAAAATAAATGCTTTTGTTTTAATTGAAAAATTTCAGTCTTAATCACAACATGCCTTGTAGAAGGGAATCAGCTGCTAAAATTCCGTTTACCATTTTCTTGGAATCAACCATCATGCATGCATGGTCTTTAATTTGCACTGAAACCTCATTGGTTGAATATGACCTAAACACAGATCTTAAAATATGTTAGATTAAGCTTAAATACACTAGGAGAGATTATGAACTTCCTATGAGGAGAGCCTGCAAACATAAAGAAACTATTTTATCACCGATACATGTACATTTTAAATATGTCCATGTTAGGGTTGGTGTTCTTGATTTCATTATCAACAACTTCCAAAATGAGCTTTTAGCCTTAAAAAAATTACCAAATAGTTTTTAAGCATACAGTAAAGGTACAACAAAAATGTTGCAATAAACATACAGGATTTTTTTATTTTAAAGATCAAAGAAGATATTACTTACAGTGTGTGACCCCTGCAAGAGTTTGGTAAAATGTAGGTGTTTCAATGTCACTGGAAAGGGAGAATGCAATTGGATGCATCAAAAGCCACCTGGTTACTATGGTAGCATCAGGATGCTGCATAACCCAGTTATAAAACTGTTCAAAGCTCACCTGGTCACTCTGAAAAGGGATATAAATTTTATGTAGATATTCATGAATTTTTTTTTCATCAAACCCGATTTGTTCAGACTTTGAAATTAAACATACATCATTTTTACTTATGGACTAAATGTTATTAATATCCAACTATCTTGAGGGAAAAAATATAATTATCAATTATGTCATTAGGTGAATTTATCGGAAGATGTTTTAATAATATTACAAGGTCAATATGGGAAAACACTGTTAACTTGCTATTTTTTGTTGGGTACAATTTTTAAAAAAATTTAATGGTGGCCACAAAGACCCAAGAACAGTAATTCTAAGAAGGACAGAATATAATTATTTCCTAAATCCATGAATTTAAGTACTTCGATTAATGACAATTAATACCATGGAAAATAAATTTATTATCAGTCAAATAATGGCTGTTATTATAAAGAATGAACTTTCAAGTCTTACCACTTTAAATATGATTGGGACATCATCTAGAAAGACATGTTTAAACATTGTGTCTACCATTTCATTGTATATGATTAGACACATCATCTAGAAAGACATGTTTAAACATTTCATATACCATCTCATTACATATGATTAGACACATCATTTGAAAGACATGTTTAAACACTGCATATACCATCTCATTACATATGATTAGACACATCATCTAGAAAGAAATGTTTAAACATTGCATATACCATCTCATTATATATGATTATACACATCATCTAGAAAGAAGTGTTTAAACATTGCATATACCATCTAATTACAACTCATTTATCATTCTTACTATCCACTATATTCATCTGCAAAATATGGAAACAATCCACACAAGCATTTTATTTTCTCAATATGAACACTAAGTATGAAAAAAGACCATCAAATGTTGAATACACGTTACGAACACACTTGTTACGATTATGCCACAATCATTATATGTTGAATAATGGAGTAGAAGACACTTGTTACAATTATGCCACAATCATTATATCTAATAACTGTTTGCTGGCACTCATTTTGTTAAATCTGTAAGTTTTGTCACTTATGATTATTAACAATAATAACTTTTTAAACAAAAACTATACTCAGATTTACAGATTCTTCAATATACTGTACATCTTATTTCTCTTAAAAATCATTTTGAAATATGCAGCACTTTTCATTATAATTTGGTCCATGATAGACAGAGTGTATACCAACTTACAGTGAAACTGCCTTATAAAGCATATTATACATATAACTTTAATAGCATTACGAAAAGTGTTTCAAGCCATACCCACCTTACAAAAGAAACTATGTTTGTAATGAATGGTCCAATACTCAGTCAGTGCCACACAGCAAATTATTTTTGCTGATAATCAAAATTCTAGATAAGCAACTGTTCCACCTGATATAGATTCTGACCTGCCTCAATAAAATGATGTATCCTACCCCAACCCCATCTCACAAGTAACAAATGATCCCTTGTAAAAAGTTGCTCTATTTAAAAGTCTATAAAACTGATATTTTTACAAAGTAAAAGAACCAAGCAATTCAAAATCATAAAAAATGTAAAGGTTTATGTACATTTTCTTATGATACTGTAAATTAATATATAATCATAATAAAGCATTCTTACATAACCAGGTATGGGGAAAGGTACCATTATTAATTGTCCATAAAATCAGTATTAAACACAAGACTCTCAAAAGGACTGACTGAAAAGAATTTCCAGGAAGAAAAAAAAGGTTTATGTTCACAAGAAATGAAATGGTCATTTTGCAACTGAACCCAGAGTCATTAAAGAGATTCATTTCAGATTAATTTCCAGGAATTCCTGATGTAAGTTTTCCACATATTTTAACTTGCAAGTGTTGAAACCATCTGATATTCTTGAGCAACAAGATTTTCAAATTAGCTACTGTGGCAGGCATACTGGATGTATGACTGGCACCATTTTCATTTAGGACACGGAAGTCTTTTGGTAAATAAAATTGGAGAAATAATCTGTATAGAAAAAAAAAGAGATAGCAAGATTTTAATTACGGCGAGAAGACACCATGTATGAATGGCATTATTCTGATAAAGAATTACCTATCATGAAGAAACTGCATGCAAGGTGTCATAATTGTCCTCCAAGTAGTTTAAGAATGGCATTAACAAATAGCTGCCAAAAGATGATGGATGATGGATAGACAATAGATGCAGAACTACTACATATATTCTTCTGAATTTTGACCATAAGATCTTAAAACTCTATGATGGAAATGGAAATAAATTCAAGCACCATCAATGAATTTCAGCACCATACATGCTCACTTATTGGAAGGGTCCAACTGCCAACAACGTAGACCCTGATCAGCCATCAGATAATGAGCAGATAGAAAAGGGTTTAATTTGTTTGTTCTACTCCTAACAAAACTGTGTTTTAATATTCTAACCCAAGGTGTGTCTTGACAAAGAATTTTTCAACTAGAAAAATGGTCTTGTTCATGAAAATAGTAGTTTAAGAGCACAAACTTCCTATCATCTTGCTTGAATTCCTATTCTGCAAATAATATGACAACATATGTCCCTCATTTTATATGTCAAACTGAGGGTATCAGTCTGGTATCCACCTGCTGCAATTACATTACAATAAAAAAGATCACAAAACAGGCTGACCAGTGAATTATATCAAGCTTGTTTCTAAAGCAATAATAAAAAGTGAACAATTTTCAAAGAAATATGTGTATGTCTCATGTTTAGCAACTTTTGTCACATAAAACATGAAGAGCCTGTCATTTATACCTCTCTAAATAACTCTGCTATAGCACTGGACACTTGCTCCTCCGTTGCAATGATCCGCCTGTCCATTTCATCCTTCTGTATATAGCTGAAGCTGTCATCTGAATACACTCCAAATATTACTGAAAATAAACATAAAAGATATCTCAATATCAAAACAGATAATTTGTAAAGTACAACAATTAATTTAATTGTAATTGGGAAAAAAGCATATTCTATTAATACTTTTAAAAATATAACAAAGAATGTACAAACCTGTCTTAAAGGACATTTACGCTAGGATGTAAGATTATCTAGTAACGATGACCTCTATAGTGAAATGAAGGAGAGAAAGCAGCCTCTGGGTGGGTTTATACATATATAATTTGTATTATTTCTTGATTATATATTATACATATTTGTACAAGTCTTGTCCAAAATCAAATGTATAGCATACCTTACCAGTGACATTTATATTGTAAACAACAAGTGGTCTAAAGCGCTGTCCGTTACGGACCACTGCCATCTCACCTCTGTCTGCGTGGGTTCGAGTCTAAGATTCGGCTAATGTAGTTAAGTGAGAAAGCTTGCCAGTAGCTTCTCGTGGGTCGGTGGTTCTTTCCGGGTTTTTCTGGTTTCTTCCTCCACCACTAATACTGGCCGCCATGTATAGCCTATATATTGTGCTGAAAAATGGCGTTAAACCATTAAAAAAAAAAAAAAAAAAAAAAAAAAAATAAACAACATAATACACAGCTAATATTTTCTCTTGAGTGTGGATTAAATATTCAGATCATTATTAATGTAACATGTTTACCTGAACCAACCTCCTATTCTTCATTTTCATTTCTGCAGCAATGCAGCATTTATGTGAATAGTTGTTTATATGCCATGTAGTTGCTTATATGTACATGTACATTGTATCTTATATGTATATAATACAGGATCTAAAAGGTAGATCAGTTTCTCATTTCTGAGTCACCCTCTGAAAATAGTCTTATGATGATGACACAATTATGAAGATGATGATGATCATTAGTAGCATTAGTAGTAGTAGTAGTAGTAGTAGTAGTAGTAGTAGTAGTAGTAGTAGTAGTAGTAGTAGTAGTATTGTTCTGAAACTAGAAACTTCCAGAATGGAAGTTTAGTAATATCTTCAAAAAATAGTATCATGACCCAGGACCAGTAGTGGGGTATATAATCTTGTTGTCTTAATATTATATAATTACCCATTCTTGCCTTAACATCTTGAGCCTTATTGTTGTGTTCAGTGTTTTTTCTCCATTTCTGTGGATCTATTTATTCTAATTATTATTCACTCGAAATACAAAGTGATCATCAAAAATATTCTTGAAATGGAATTAATTAAAATAATTTGGAATCAGTGACTTATAACAAGAACATTTTGACAGCTCCAGTGGTTTGAA
Organism: Unio delphinus; assembly: GCA_029339505.1. Classification (NCBI taxonomy): domain Eukaryota; kingdom Metazoa; phylum Mollusca; class Bivalvia; order Unionida; family Unionidae; genus Unio; species Unio delphinus. Next base: position 6,465,097 of record JAQISU010000094.1, on the reverse strand, counting down.
TATCCACCTCTGATGTGGGAGGTCATGGATTCAAAGCCCGTCCAAGTCTTACCAAAGACATAATAAAATGGTACAATCAGCTGCCTCGCTTGGTGTTCACCATAAAGAGGTTAGTGCTTGGACTTGTCAGGTTGGTGTAAGGAAAATGTGGCTGGGTTGGATATGATGCTACATGTATGCAGAATGATGCCTCCTTGCTAGACATCACTATAAACTACCACACTACAGATATCGTAGAAATATGACTACAATTGTTCAAGCTATGTTAAAAATCCCCAAAACACACACACACACACACACACACACACACACACACACACACAAGAACATTCTGGATTAAATTATAGTATTGTGATACTGTACATAAAAGAATCTTAGCACACTGACAGTTCAGGCCATTGGCCTGACACTTATTTTAAAGAAACATTCCATCTGTCCATAACTGGAAGAAATATCTTACTCTTTTTCATATCATATACATTATATAATTTGAAAACACTTAATATTTTGAGACAAAAAATAAAATATCACACCTCAAAGAAAATCAGTGCACACATTAACCAAGTTTAAATGAACAGAACCTTTCAGTAAATTAATTTGCGATGTGTATGTTAATTGTTGGAATCTAACAACTGTAACAAGTGTGGGCAGATTAAGCTTATACCCTGTAACAGACACATGGCTGACATTAGAGAGCTTGCTGATAAAAATAGGAAGTGTTGACAATGAATCTTACAATTTACTAGCTATGCTGTTGATATAATCAACAGGGAAACTAGGAGTCGGATGCCAACACCCATGCAAGATTTTTAACAGAAAGGGCCAGTGAAAAAAATGAGAACAACTTAGTGGACTTGAGAAATTATGTAAAATTCAAACATGTGATTAAAGGATCATGAATATTATTAGAAAATTCATGACAAAATTAACGCTGCAAAACAATGAAATTTTATTTATTCTGACGTGTAAAATGAAAACATAATAGTGTTACATGCTTAGGCTCGAATAAGCAGCAACACAGAAAGAGTGAAAACTAACAAGCTTGTATAAATTAAACAATGAATTTATTAAGTACAATTATTTTCATAAAATAAATGAACTTACTGTTTTAGAGAATCAAATCCAACAAATATGAAATTCACAAAAATAATCCACTAATGAAATTAGAAGTCCTAATAAATAAATGTTCTAATAGTTCCAGGTTTGAATCTTGACAATGTAATAATCCAAAATGGCTGACAATGTCATGTGATGCAGTTCTTGTTTTTAAATCATCCAGATGAAATTATGAAACATATGTCCTTTTCCAGATAAATAGAATAATTCTTCTTTTCCAACGAATTGACACAGTCCAGAACAAGATATTAACTCAAACAGAAAATGCACAACTTCTTTAAAATAAGCCCAATTTATATTCTACTAAAGTTAGCTTCTAAAACACAGCTATATATATTGTTTTTCCCTCGTAAACAAGAGGAATCATGTGATTTTCTAGAAATTGATAGAAGTTCATGGAAGGTCACAGAAAGAGACTACCTTTACTAAAAATAACATACTCTAGATTTTTCCTACCCCTAAGAACTAAAAATAAAAATGTTGTCCTTGAAATTGACCAATAATTTTAGAGGCTTGTTGACAATGTCTAAAGCAAGGTCAGGATTTAGGTCAAACAAGCCAAGGTCAAAACTTGTTTACAATTAGAGAACCTAAGGCAGCCTGAACATTCTAGAAAAAATCTCCCAATCAATTCATTTTAAAGGCAAAATAACAAATTTGGATTTAACATTTAAAAAAATAAATAAATTAAATCCAATAGCCGTAACACCTTCCCCCATAAAATAAAATGAAAGGTTTATATGATAAAACTTTCCTTTTATCACAAACCAATTTACATTTGAGATTAAAAGAACTAGTACAAATTACACAATATAATGAATTATACACGGGAAAGAGTGTCTACAATTATATTATCAAGAAATAGCCTCAAATTTTTAACTTGTCCATGTCCCACAAAATGTCCTAGGAAAGGCACAATAGCACAGCAGAACTCACTTTTAGACAAATTAATTGTCAAACATACATTAGTGAGTCTGTTAAAGAATTATCGAATTGTTGCTAGATGTTCTTTCCAGGTGTCGTTGTAGATGATGACGTCACAAATCTCTAGACCAGAGATGAACATTTTTATGAGACGTTGAAATGGACTTTCTTTATATTGGTAGAGTCCTTTTGGAGTCGCAATATTGAGTTTTCCTTTGCTCTTTCTGTAGTGGAATCTGTCAAAATCCTTTCAGAGGGTCAGAATTTGGTGACGTACTTGGCATTCCCAATTTTATCAATAGAATAGTCACTTCTTGTTAATGGGAATGAATCTGTTTTTGTCACTCTGTTCACCTTCCTTTAATCAGTACACATACAGAGAGTTTTATCTGGTTTAGGAACAAATATGCATAGTGAACTCCAATCACTTTTACTGGGCTTGATAAAATCATTCTCCAGCAAATATTGAATTTCCTTTTTCAAATATTCTTGTTTGAGTGGACTCATCCTGCATGGAATTCTCAATCTCAACGTCATGAAAATTTTGTTTGTCCTTGTACGAATATCTGGACACAAGTGCTCATATAATAATAACTTTCAGTTCATTTCTTTCTTGCACTTGCAAATGTGAAAGTTTCTGGTCTAGATTTTTTATAATTTTTGAATTCCAACAATTCGTCGCTCCAATATCAGTCGAATCCTGATGATATTCCTTCACTAAATAGGACTGGTACAACTAAATTAATTACATATTTAACATGGCTATTTCTTTCAATACACTGGTACTCCTATAATTAATTTAGATCCCAGGAGCACTAATACTATAACTTAATTCATTTTCTTCTTAACTTTGTAAGGGCCGTAATATCTAATTTGAAGAAAAGTAAGAAGAATGAACAAGAGTAACACAACTCCATTATCAGACTCAAAAGTTCTCTCCCTTGTATTACTTTCAAACCTTAGTTTCATTTTTAACTTTAATTGATTACTTGACTTGGTCTTGGGTAGGGAATCCACACAATCTACCATAATTCCACTGAATGTTTCATCAAACGTAGGAATAGGTTGCAGATGAGCCTTACGTATCTTCTGATTGGTTTTTCCTACCATTTCACAAGTGTGACAAGATCTAAAGTATTTGGCAACATCACTTTTGATTTTTGGCCAATAGAAATGAGTCAAGATCTTGTGATACATCTTATTAATCCCTAAATGACCAACCAAAGGAGTTTCATGGGCCAGATTAAGTATTTCCTGTCTGTAAGGTTTTGGAACTACTATTTGATAGTTCACTGACCATTTATCACCAACAGGTACCTCGGGAGGTCTCCATTTTCTCATAAGAATTCCATTTTTAATGAAATAACAGACAGGAACTTCAATAACTTCAGTCTCATTTATGACCCTTTGAAACAAACAGGAGATCTCAGGATCTTTTTCCTGTTCAACGACAAGTGACTGTTGTTTATCACCCTGATTAAGAGAATTAGTTATTAAAAGATGATCACTATGATCAATACCTTCTGATTGATCTAAACCAAGAGTAAACGTGATCTCATCAAAATCCTGACCTATACAAGTGCCAGTTGAAGGAATGCTGCCTTCTGTAACATCACTCTCAAAATCATCACCCTGATTAGAATAAAGAGAATGAGTTGTCAAAAGAGGATCACTATGATCAATACTTTCTGATTGATCTAAAGTAAAAGTGACCTCATCAAAAACCTGACCTTTACTCATGTCAGCTAAAGGAATACTGGCTTTTTCAACATAAGCCTGACCCACGCAGATATCAGATATGGGATTACTGCCCTCAACAACATAAGCCTGACCCATGCATATGTCAACGAAGGGAATACTGCCCTTTTCAACTTTATTCTCAAGAGCTTTCTTTACCATAGCTCTAGTAACTGTACAAGCTTGAAATATATCAGGGATTTCTTTTTCAATTGGATCAACTTTCTGATCCAAATTAGGCTTGTCAGTTACAAGTGGATTAACCACAACCTTGTCCCCAGCTAAGTCGTTACCTAGCAATAAATCTATTCCCTCAACAGGTAAAACCGAGACTGTTCCGATTGTCACAGGTCCTGACACTAAGTCTGATGACAAATTTACACAATGGAGAGGAACATTAACAAAGCAGCACTCCAACCCCTGAATAAGAACACTTTCATTAGAAGAAGACTTCTCAGATAAAGGCAAAGTACCTGATAATAAAAGACTCTGAGAGGCTCCAGTGTCCCTTAAAATTTTAATAGGGGTGGGATTGGCCAAATCACCGAAGAGTGATATAGAACCTTTCGATATGAATGGTTCATAATTCTCCATAATAAAATCAGACCTGGGTTTACTAGACCCAACAAATGTATTGCTTTCAATACATGACTGTGACCTTGACCTCTTGGAAATAAGAGCATTTGGAACAGGTCTGTCTTGATTCTGATGCTTATTTTTCAATTTGTAGCAATCAGAAATAACGTGTCCTTTTTTCTTGCAAAAGTTACACGTCGGAAGAGACAAGGATCTAGAATCAAACTTCTCTGAAGTCTGATTTTTGAAAGTTGTGTTAGTTTGAGTTTTAGAAGGGCTTGAATTAGGCGGAAATTCTTTTCGGCCATTAAATTGTTGAGTAGGAGTCTTGTTAACAAAAGGAACTTTATGTGTCAAAGAATATTCGTCAGCAGCTCGAGCAGCATTTTCCAAGGTTTCAATCTTATGCTCATCAAGATAAGTTTTAACATCATTATGGACACAGTTTTTGAACTCTTCAATTAATATAATTTGCTTGAGATTTTGATAATCTTGCTCAACTTTCTTGTCTAAACACCATCTATCAAACAACTGCTCTTTTTGTCTAGCAAATTCGACATGAGTTTGTCCAGCTTCTTTTCTGTAATTTCTAAATTTTTGCCTATAAGCTTCAGGAACTAACTCGTAACCTCTTAAAATGCATTCTTTAACTACGTCATAATCACCACTTTGCTGAACAGACAGTGAAGTGTAAATCTCACTAGCCTTACCAGTAAGTACACATTGTAGTAACTGAGTCCAATATTTGTCTACTTCTTTTTCTTTAAAAGGGGGCACTAATCTAATATTCCTTGCTAAATCAAAATTTTGATTTGAAGTATGATGGTGATTCTCACCTGCCAGCTTCATTCTAATTTCATATTGTAATTGTTTTTCCTTCTCCTTTTCCTATCTCTCTCTCTCCTCTTTTTCAAATTGTAATTGTCTTTCTTTATCCCTTTCCTGAAATTCCAGTTTCTTAAACTCTAATTCAGATTGTAATTGTCTTTCTTTCTCCTCTTTCTCTCTATCAATCCGCATTTGCTCTTTTTGTAATTCAATTTGTTTTTCTTTCTCCCTTTCCTGTCTCTCTTTCTCCTTTTCCTGAAACTCCAGCCTCTTTAACTCTAATTCACTCTCTCTCTGAAATTCCAGCTTCTTCAACTCTAATTCCATCTTGAATTTTAATTCTAATTCCTTCAGTTTAATGTCAGAGTCTGGTGTAGACTTACTGACTGGAATCAAAGCACTTTGTTCAAAAACATCCTGTTCTACCAAATACTGGACCAAAATCTTTTTGATATCTTGTTTCGTTAAAGAAGCCTTGACTTCAGAAAGATCGTATTTTCTGGCAAGTTGAACCAACTCGTCTTTTTTGAAAAGGTTTAATTGCTCCTGGGTAGGATTAGAAAGAAATATTTCTACCTTTGATGTCATTTTGATACAAGCGTGTCAGTCTCACTAAAGATTTAAAATTTGCAAAAACTAGGGGAAATTCAAATTTAAATTCAAATTTATCTCAAATCTCAAATCTCAATCTCAATCCCGGATGAGCCCCCAGTTTCTATGTTACATGCTTAGGCTCGAATAAGCAGCAACACAGAAAGAGTGAAAACTAACAAGCTTGTATAAATTAAACAATGAATTTATTAAGTACAATTATTTTCATAAAATAAATGAACTTACTGTTTTAGAGAATCAAATCCAACAAATATGAAATTCACAAAAATAATCCACTAATGAAATTAGAAGTCCTAATAAATAAATGTTCTAATAGTTCCAGGTTCGAATCTTGACAATGTAATAATCCAAAATGGCTGACAATGTCATGTGATGCAGTTCTTGTTTTTAAATCATCCAGATGAAATTATGAAACATATGTCCTTTTCCAGATAAATAGAATAATTCTTCTTTTCCAACGAATTGACACAGTCCAGAACAAGATATTAACTCAAACTGAAAATGCACAACTTCTTTAAAATAAGCCCAATTTATATTCTACTAAAGTTAGCTTCTAAAACACAGCTATATATATTGTTTTTCCCTCGTAAACAAGAGGAATCATGTGATTTTCTAGAAATTGATAGAAGTTCATAGAAGGTCACAGAAAGAGACTACCTTTACTAAAAATAACATACTCTAGATTTTTCCTACCCCTAAGAACTAAAAATAAAAATGTTGTCCTTGAAATTGACCAATAATTTTAGAGGCTTGTTGACAATGTCTAAAGCAAGGTCAGGATTTAGGTCAAACAAGCCAAGGTCAAAACTTGTTTACAATTAGAGAATCTAAGGCAGCCTGAACATTCTAGAAAAAATCTCCCAATCAATTCATTTTAAAGGCAAAATAACAAATTTGGATTTAACATTTAAAAAAATAAATAAATTAAATCCAATAGCCGTAACAATAGCCTTAAATTTGTAACAAAACTACTCGCATTTCCATACATTCCTTACTGACAAAGACAATCAAAGTACTGGTAAAGTGAAACAGGTATACCAATCTCATACCATCAGAAAAAAATACCACAGTAAACCAGTCTACAGGTAATCTAATACTGGGAACCCTCTATTATTGTCACTGGATACTTCATTTGGATTAAAACCATTAAAGTTGTAGGGGTAGATGTGTTTGATACTGTAATAACATGCTACTCTGTTTATGGCGAGTGGTTGTGTAAATTAAAATCCATAGGTTTTAACATATTTTTTTTATCAATATGAGGCTCATTAATTTATTCTTTCCTTTCACACTTTTACAGAATACCATCTGTGTGTTAGGTAATCCCATTTCACCTATAAAATCTCACCATCACTACAAAACTGGGTGTAGTGCACTCTGTACCACTGCCACTAAACAAGTGCAACTTCTAGTTGTTGATTTATTATCTAAGTTTGGATATTATCCCTACGCGGACTAGTTCATAACACGAGGGTATGTTAACAAAATAGTCAAATCAATTTTTAAAATGCATAGTTTTGCATGTGGTTAAACTCTTAACACTGTTTGAGGTAAATAAATCTTGCAAGTAGTTTGCAATCCCAAAATGCCTACGTAGAAGTTATATGTTTTGAAAAACATCTGAACTTGTGAAGTTTAGCATACAGTAATCAGATTGTACTGATTCACCAAGGCAGTTTCACTATTGTTAAATGTCAACTTTATGTACAACACAAGGTCAATACCCTTGAACAAGTTTCAAGTGTAAGATTTTTTTTTCAAACATGAATATGCATTTCTAAATAGAAACTCATAATGTCTAGCACTTTTTTGGTGCTAAAAAAATTCCAGCCCAATCAGTCATATACAAAAGATACGAATATTTTCAAAGCTTGGTGATGTAGTGTGTTTCAAATGTTTATATCTTGGTGATGTAGTGTGTTTCAAATGTTTACTGTAGTATCATCAATATTCGTGGGGGATCAATTTTCGTGGTTTTCGTGGTTTCCACAAACCACGAATTTAAATCCCCAACGAAAAATGAGCCACATAGGTTGATGATCTCCCCCCCCCCCCCCCCCCCCCCCCCAATTCCCGACCCGTTTTTTTTTTTTGGGTAAGCGAGAGCCTGCGCCGGGTTCTCAGCTTCTGATGGCTTAGGAAGTCCAGGAACCGAGGGTGATCTAAGTTGAATTGTACCACTCTTAAGCCACTGTGTTAATGCCATGATAGTCATAAAGTACTGATATTGCAACTTTATGGACAGTGGTTTAAGTAAGAGATCATTCAAATGTACTTTAATAACTGACTGGTCTGGTTTTGTTGGCGGCGTCGGCTTCCTTTGATCTTGAACACTCAAACGAAAACATGGTGAAACTGATTAATCCTGACGGGTGTTTGATATGTGCTCACATAGGTGGAAGTATTGCTTTAGTGTTGTTGGCTGAGTCTGCTTTGACAGATGTTAATCACTTTTTCAAAAACACGTTGTAAGTATTGAACTTGCCGGGTCTTAGATATGTACTCAAAAAGGTGGTAGTATTGTTTTAAACATTAATGTGACCGCCGTTTGCGTCGGCATCGTTTTATTCTTTTGTATTCTTTATTTGGAGTACGTGTAGAGGTTAAATCATGAAATTAACTACCTTATAATATGCAAAATTTGACAGGCGAAACCACGAATTTAAGTCCCCACGAAAATGCCTTTTTTTACAAAACCACGAAAATTGAGCCCAACGAAAATAAATGATACTACAGTATATGAATTTATTAGCAAGTATACACATTCAAATGAAATAAAGTATTTAAAAAAATTTTAGTTTGAAATTTATTCAATTCTAATTAGTGAGCTGGACAGTTACATATGCATAATGAAACATAATTCTCATACTGTGCATCTTTCCTCACATTACTGATTGATGAGTTTGTGCAATAAATTCCGACACACCTTGACCTATGATGGGATGACTAAACATATGGCTTCCTACTGCAAATCTCGGAATGAATTATTATGGATTCAATGTGACAAATGCACTAAGATTAGCCGGTAAGTACACATGCACTCAAACTATTCATGTTATTCATTTTCCATTTCTTCTTATACATGTGTGAAACTAAGCATGATTCAATGCAACAAGTTAAATTACGCAATCACTGTGCTATGACTATTTCTCATTTACTGTTGTATAATATAAGATGTGAAACTGGGTTAAGTTTCATCATAGTAAATGCCAGGGTTTAAAAAAAAAATGACTTCCTGAATAAGGAAACAGGCCATTACAGTGTATTATCATTCCTTGTTGTGACCTTGAAATTGGGGTTCAAAAGTTACACCACGATATAGACAAAGGAAAATAATTTCATTTAAAGACATAGTTCTCGCTTTACAATCACTGCCAGGGTCCCCCGAGTGGCCGAGTGGTCTAAAGCGCTTTCCGTTACGGATCACTGCCATTCACCACTGTCTGTGTGGGTTCGAGTCTCAGATTCGGCCAATGTGGGTATGTGAGAACGATTGCCAGTAGCTTCTCGTGGGTCGATGGTTCTTTACGGGTTCTCCCTCCACTATTAATACTGGCCGCTAAAAAATGGCATTAAACCATAAAAACAAACAAACAATCACTGCCTCACTGCCTACAAATTACAATGTTGTCAATAATGCAACACAGTATACAGAAATATGCAATAATGTGACTCTAATATGTCAAGACCATCTCCAAGAATAATTCCATCATATTTGACATCACTTTTGACACTAAGGTTAGTTTTTCACTCAGCGTGACCCCCAAGGGGATTTTGTACTCTCAATCTTGCATCTCTAGGGTATACAATGGTTTTGTAATTTAAGAGTTATTACATTCAATTACATGTGTTTACTTTTATTTTAAATTTGTGACTTGAGTAAAATTTAAAAGGAGAAAAGAAATGAAGACAAAATATGGAAGAAGTTTTTTCTCCACTATTCAAAAAATACATTTAAAACCAGTGGCTTTCTTTTGTGTGATCAAGATGAATGCCAGTAAAGAAAAACTTTCAATTACAGTTCTGATATTGTAACATATTAAAAATATCAATGGAATAATGGAAATATTTGGCAAGCAAGATTTTCTAACAGCTGATTGCAATATTTTTTTTTAAAAATTCTGGGACTACCAGTGGAAAATGGGACCATCAGGTAGTGTTTATTTATGAAGCAAAATCATCCCTACATGCCAACATCAGCTTTATATCACTAAGATATTCCTGTACTTGTACACTTGTCTTTGTAATGCTCAGATCACTTGTATTGTTGTCATTGTAATGCTCATATCACTTGTACACTTGTCATTGTAATGCTCAGATCACGTGTACACTTGTCACTGTAATGCTCAGATCACTACTGTTGAACACTGGAACACAACCATTTAAGTTGCAGTGGTGGAGGGATTAATTTTATGATCAAACATGCCACAAGTATTCCCAGTTTTTGCTCCGCAAAAGCATGCCAAATCATAGTCAGCAACATAAATTGTAATGAATATAATTAATTTATTTTCTTCTGTCATTTGGATCAGATTTTGTTCTAGATCACCTTTTACTCATGGAACAGAATAGTTCACCCCCAGTCTTGGTAGAGTGAGTTTTCACATATTACTCAAGTATTTTTAGAAATTCCCAATATCTAATGAATGCATTTATTATATATAAAAAGCAGTCAGTTTTTGGAAATCCCATGTTTCATGTGTTAGTATGAATGTATTAGTATTTTTTTAAAAATTCAATTTGAATTCTCTAGCATAGAAAGTTTAGAAATTAAGATTTTTGTGCAAATATATAATTGAATTACCTTATATGGCTTGGATACAATCAGTGATCTCTCTTTCTCTTTCTCTCACTCCCCTCCCCGCCCCCCCCCCCCCATCTCTCTCTCTCTCACACACACACACACACACACAGTTTAAAGAGAACAAAAAACAATCTGACTATGAATAGATTCAATTACCATGAAACAATCTCCCAAACTGCAGTAACCAGTATTTACATGCGTTCAGGAAGAAATGATCAAATATAAATTAAACCAAATCCAAAACCAAAATCCTGCAAGGTAAAAGTTTACATAATACATCTTTAAAAACAGGAAATGTGATTCACAATGCAGATAAAAGTTTACAGAATTTTTCATTATGTTTCTTGTACACACATTAATATCAAACAAAAAGATAAATGGCTGAACAAATATAGTCCAACATCTGATCTAATCGTTCAATGAATATCAGAGCTCTTCCTGCAGTTGTGGAAGTTTGCCATAAAATCAATGCCAACCTGCTCCATCCCATTTCCAAGTACTGATATAATACTTTAATAAACACAAGCAACAGCAGTAAGGATCATATACACTCCACAGAACATTTATGTTGGCAAGAGACTGGGTAGCAAACAACCGTGTGCAGGACCTAAGCACCTTCATGACGAGTGGCATCAAATAATTCCATACAATTTGTTTATATTTTTACATGAACACAGTTAAATCATTGTGAGCATTTCAAAGAGAATGCAAATTTTGTTTTTATATGTTGTGAGTTACTTAGGAAATAGTAAATACTGCTTTATTTTGATAATTAGAGATGCCTTGCAAGTACATCTAGATACAGGTGTATGTAGGCTTGGGAGAATAGTGTATGCAAAGTAATTATGTTCCATTTCTATTCTTTCCTTTTCTTACATTACAGTGGTCATCAACATGGAACATTAAACATGCACTTGTAACCAGAAGACCCCAAGTTAATCCCAGCCAGACAATCAGCTTTTAATGGAAACTGGTTAAAACAATTCATTGCACTATGATACAAAATTTAAAAAATGGACATATTGGGACTAATTTTCACAAAAATATGCAACAAATGCAATGCTAAATTTTGAACAACTGAGTAATTAAATTGGAGTTATCTTAAAAGTTTTTATATGTTTTGTGCAGTAGTTCATGCTGAGCAACAAGGTTTATCAGAACAGCAGTCAGGCAAGAAACTACATTATTTGTATTGTTAGTGAAATAAACATTTAAGTTTACTCCTATTAAAGTGTACATATATACCAACAAAAAATGTGTTCATCCTTCTTTTCTGGTTTAAATAGTAGAAAAGGATCCAGGAATTTATTTTTGATCATATTTATATAAAATATTGACAGAGATTGTATGTTTGCATTTAATCTTTCCCTTAGCTTGTTGTTTCCTATGAAAATATTTTCTGAATTAACATACATGTATGGCATATACTTCACATTAGTGATCAACAGAGAACTTTTAAGAGAAGCAGCAAATACATGTATTGTATTGTTTAAAAAGAAACTTATTTAGTTTTCTCTTAATCCCACCAATACAATTTTTTAAAATATAATTGGTAAAGGAGAGTTTAAAAAGTAAGAATGTCGAACTTCAATTCTTTGTTTTATTGATTACAAGCTAGATCCTACATCCCAAGAAGTCTAATTTCACCAAATCAAATACAAACAGATTACCTGTGAAACCAATCTTTTACAAGAAAAGAGACACAGGCTTCTACTTTCATCAAGGGAGTCTCAGTTACAATTTTCTGAACAGTGTTTTGTTTACTGAATATTTGGTATTTATTTGTGATGAGACTACTTTCATAACTGGATTCAACTCCATTATCACTATACATAAATTTACTTTCACAACATAATGTTGGAAGTTTCTCCCCTTCTTCATTTTTATAAATTTACTGGCGAAAAAACTGCAAAATTTGCCTGTGGTCAGATTTTGATTTTGTGTCCAGATCATAGACTTTGTGGCCTCAGATCTAAGATCTAAGGCAGACCAGTCTGAACTGCATACAAACAGGTGAACCTGTGCAAAAAGTAGGATACAGTGGGCATTTGGAATAAAAAGTGGTCTCCATATGAAAATATTGGGTCTGTTAAGCAAAAAAAAAATAAAGAACCAACTTTTCCACTTTTCCTCGTGCGCAAGCAAAATAATTGATTGAAAACAATGTTTTTAACACAACTAGGCATTAGGCTAATGGAAAATTGCTTGGAAGTCGATGTATTAGCATGTATTCAGAAATAGTCATCAAAATGTGCTTCCTACTCGCATTACATGTGAAAATGGCAAAAACCTCCAGGGGTTAATGTGTTAATAAGTTCATTTTTATGACATTACTAAATTTTAATATTCCATGCATATTTAATCACTTGTGCATCGACAGTGCACATAAATGACAAATTATTGAAATAAGCTGTTATTGTTGTTTGAGGTTTTACAACATTTCTCATCATATGATAGGCTATGTTGTTGTTGTTATAGGGTTTAACACTATTTTTCAGCACACAATAGGCTACACATGGTGGCCAGTAATATTTGTGGAGGAAGAATCCGGGAAAACCCCCTGAAAGAACCACCAACCCACGAGAAGCTACTGGCAAGCTTTCTCACATAACTATTAGCCGAATCTGAAACTCGAACCCATGCAGACAGAGGTGAGATGGCAGTGATCCGTAACAGAAAACACTTTAGGCCACTCGGGGGCCAAACATGATAGAATATACAGGGTGGCCAGCAACGTTCCCTCTAAGCGAATGGTAGGTGTGCGTGCAGTGCTCGCTGCACTGCGCAAGCATTATGGAGACAAGCAAAATTTAATGTTGGATTGAGCAAAAAATGACAATTCAGTTGTGCGGGGATGCCTGCGCAGCTTAGAGGGAACGTTGGTGGCCAGTATAATTGGTGGAGGAAGAACCGGGAAAAACCACAATAAGAACCACTCACCAACAGGAAGCCACTGGCAAGCTTTCTCACACAACCACATTGGCCAACCCCAACAATAAAACCTATGCAGACAGAGGGGAGACGGCAATGATTGATAAAGGCTAGAGGTTTTTTTATTACTTGGAAACCCAGGGCCCCATTGCAATAAGTAAATAAATCAGCCAAGTGCTGCATATCTGCAGAATGGAATGCTGACAATAGTAAACTTTTGCATTTTTTTAATGACTTTTAGTTCTTGCAAATGCATCTATTTTTTTTTTTTTAAATTACTGCTGGGTTGTGTGCTTGTTTTCAATTTATTTAAACATAATATAAATAAAAAGAAAATCTGATTACAATTGTTCCTAAATTTTCTTTACCCTTGGAGTAATGCTACAATGTGATTGGTCCATGGCAATTCTTTAAGGTTCTAGCGCCATAACTGAAGCAATACATTGGTCAGTTTTGAAAAGAGTACATGACTTGAGTACAAGTATATACTGACCATTTTCTATGGAAAAGAGCTGAATCAGTTTTACAGAGATCCAAGCCTGGTCAATCAATATGAACATCATATAATACATTTCGGAGTCTTAAGACATTTAATTCTAAAACTCTCAATTTTCAGCAGTTTTGATATGTTATCAAATAGAAATTAAAATATAAATGAGCTGATAAAACTCATTATGATGCCAAACCATCTATGCAATAAAATCTTTGCAATTTTGTTTCATCTGGAATAGTCTTACGGATCTAAAAACTACTTATATTTTAACTTATACACACAAGTATCATACTTTCTCTATATCCACTTATTTTAGGATTTAAAGTATCAATTTAAATTTGTGAAGGGCATCATAATTAAAAAACAAGACCCTGGGTGGAGTGTTTGGTCAATAGTTCTGACATAATTATTTCAGCTCATGTAAGGTAAATATTTAAAAATCATTTCAAAAGTACAAATAAAATAAATAGTTTATTAGTTGACATGAACATGTATTCTAATCAACAATATCAATGAAGCTTCATGTTTTAATGAGTATGGCAAAATAATCCTTGCATTTGGACATCACATTTGAGGACTGCTACTGTCCTATATTCCATATCAAGCAGCATTACAGCCGAAACAGAAAAGAACATGTTTACTGATTTTAGCTCTTGGATTTGTGTTGGATGCAGGTGCAAACTGGCATGTTCTGACAAGGTCACCTGCACTAAAATTTCCAGGCAAATCATTCAAATGTGAAAATTTCCAGATAATGAATCATAACCTACACCCAAGATCTCACTAGGTAAAAGTAGGAGTCCCACCAGCAAAAGTTGCAGCCCCATTCCAGAGAATCTTGAACTTTGCAGATTTGAAGAACTGTTGGTTGCCAATGAGTTTAACTTCCACATTCTTTATAACACTGGCACATACAAATGTGTCAGCCTATTCAGCACGTCTGGTAATTCTGCACAACAATACATCATATCTGTAAACAATGGAACACATATTGTTTTGGTTGAAAATTCAATTTTTGGCTGAAATGCTGACATAAAGAGTCCAAAGTAATGTATTTCATTTCCATAGCCTGATGCATAAACATTACATCTTTTCAAAGTCATGAACAAAAATGGCCACAATATCTCGAGTTGTGGAAACATATGCCATGGCTGGTATCCTGTTTGTCCACACTTAGTATTATTTTGAATATAATATTCTGGTGACAACTACTGCTTTTCAACTGAAAGCATTGCAGAATATTATTTTCGTCAGTATGGGTTTTGTGCCAATATTGGTGACCTCAGATGCGCAAAATAGCCTGACCATGGCGTAACTCATTAGTCCTTCAGGGTGAGACTGAATTTTGTCAATTAAAGGAATGGTCTTATTCCAAACACTAAGCCAGGCATCGTGCACTTTCTTACACTTGGCTACTATTCCATCCAAACTGTTAGTTCTAGAAACTTCAGCACTCTTCTGAATCTCATTAAAATCATTAGTCAGTTTGCCATTTAACCCCAAAATACTTATCCAAATTTGCAAACAATGTTTTGTCCAAGTCTTGATGTGTCTTGATTTCATGGTCACATGCAATATTTATTTGGCTACAATTTACTCTTATAATAACCACATGTACACAGAACGATCTTTCTGTCTCTAATTTCATTGTAAATATCTGCATATTTTTCAACACAAGCTGCTAGTTGAAGCTATATTTTTCAACACAAGCTGCTAGTTGAAGCCTTTGAACTTGCCGCCCAGCTATTGCAACATGGCCTTTTCATGTACTCTAACAAATACAGCAGGCACATTTAACCAATGAATTAATGAATTCTGTCATTGCAGCAGCACAGCTAAAATGATAAAGTAATCAACATATTCTCCCACTCAGTAGGTCGTTGAAGTAGGACTGGCAAATATTTGAATTTATCGCCCAGCTAATTGTGTGTACAAAGGACTCCTGCATGTGTGATTTTCTGTGTCTCAGATCAAATATTTGCATCCAATTATGCGTAATTAAGGGTTTATGAGACCTCTGCTACGCCACATATATTGTGTCAATTTAGTGCCCAAATAATAACAGAACAGTCTTGGTGCATAAGAATTTATTTCTCATGCAATGGATTTCATCAAAATTATAGACAAATTCTGGAAAAATAAAAGGAACTTAATTACAATAGTGCTTTTTATAGGTCAAATCTTACAGTGATAATACAGACTATGCTGCATATGTTGTCCAAATTCAGGCCCAAATATATGTGTATCTAATGCACTGGATTGTAGCAAAAACTGACAAATTCAAGAAATATTAAAGGAACTTAATCAATACAACACAGCTTCAAGGCCACATATTATAGTGATTGTACATGTATGGGTAATTAAGCCCAAAAGATGTTTCAATCTGATTGCAATGAAATCTGAATGGATGCAACAGAATGCCTCCAAAACTCAACTATAGTAGAATAGGTCTAATGAAGTATTCCTAACCCAACCATGATTATGAAATTCAATTTGGCTAAGTACTGGACATACTCAATCATATTTTCCACTTTGCTGCAAAGGAAATAAAACAGTTGCTATCAAGACCAGCAAAAATACAACTCTGACAAAATATGTCAAATAATTTATCAAGTTCATCAAAACTAAACCTTGTACAGCTTCATGTACCAACAGTCTAAATACAATATGTACAAACAGAAACCTTTAAACAGCATCCAACTGGTGTCAATGGACATTCTGCACACCCACACAAATTTCCAATATTAAAAAAAAGCAAATAAGGTTTCAAACTGCTTTAAGAATTCACTTGAACATGTCAACTGTGACCACTCAGTGTGTGCAAACAAATTTTTTTTCCACCATCTGGATGTCATTGTTTCATGTGAATCAATGTGTAAACATCTCTCTGTAATCCAATACAATTCAATAGTGTCAACAATTTGAATTCAAAAGCAAGGGCATTTTGGATCCCAGACAGTTAAACAGTCTAAGGTGCTCTGCTCTACAGACCAATAGCATTTCACCTCTGTCTCTAGGTTTCAAGTCTCTGCTCAGCCAACATGGGTAAGTGTGAAAGTTTGCCAGTAGCTTCCCACCATGGGTAGGTGGCTTTCCCAGGTCCTTCATCCACCAAATATACTGACTGCCATATAGAGCCTATCATGTGCTGAAATGTGACATTCAAGCCACAAAACACACAAAACAAAAAGCATTGCAGAAACTGTCAAAGCAGCTTGTTTGCTGGATGGTTGGTATAGCAGTTGTTCCTGTCACAGCAGAAATGGTAGTCACCTATTATGCCCACGTAACAGGTATAGTTCAATACTCTTATCCATTTACCTGTGAATTAAAGCTACTCATTATCACTGATGTGAAAATTACATCTTGGAAGATAGATATGTCAATTTTCATTCCAGTCATGGGATATTCAATATTTGGACTTCACAAACATGTTGATAAAACAAAATTCTGGTCAGGTGTTACTAACAATTGCCACATAAGGCTTCTTTTCATTTCCTATTCATAACAAACCTCTCACATAACTTCATAAGCTGTCTTTTGATCTCAGCAAGATGAGTAACTGGCTAATCCATATATTATCAGAAGTATACACACCTGTTTCTAAGCCCAATTACTACAAGTGGCCTACACCCCCAAAGTCAGTCCTCTGTTTTAGCCATAGTTAAATGTCAATTTGCATCGAAATTTGAGTTTTGTCTTATGCAACCTGAGCCTGTGGAAAACTTGCATAATCATTCTGAGTGGTGGGTAGTTGTAAATAAACAATCCCACTTCAGGCTGAAGGTTTCCAGCTCTCGTGTGAGACAGGAGAATTGTAAATAAGAGCTTGTTGATTAGCTTTGCGAACTATTCCACCATGGTTCCCCCTCCTCAAAACTAAACAGGAAATCTGCTACAGATTGGCGCAGAGGCCCTTCTATGCGGACAACAGTGCCTCTCCTGGTCATACTGAAAAACTATTCTTCTTACAGGAATACAACTGATGTTATCTAACAAATTCCATCCACACAAACAGAAGGTACATGTGTGCCACCTCATCAACCATACTGTCAGAAAACCAACACACTTGGCTTGGGTACCTCTTTAAGGCTCAAAAATACTGCCCTCATTTCCAAATTGTTTAAGTATTAGGACCTTTTCAACCAAGACTATGAACCCTAAAGAACTAGTCCTTGTGCACACCACCCCAAATGTGATGCATCCATGATCAAATCAGCATAGGGTTAGGGTATGTGCATGTGGACTTAGAATCTGGCATCAATTTGCCCACAAACTGAAGTGGTGGTGAAATTGTGATCCAAAAAGAAAATCTGAGCTTTCATTGGATCCCTGCATGGTTTCCAGTTCACAAGATGTGCAGTCTTAGTACTGGAATCAAAATCTGCAACAGAGTTCAAGAGACACATGCGAGCTAACAATAAAGCTTTGCTTTAAGCACTTGCAAAAAGGGACAAGATTCTGCCCATTCTATCCAGCTTCATTTCCAGGTTTACAAAATCCTGGAACCAGTAATGATTTCTCTAGGTTTGGATCAAGTCCAAGCCAGGTCACTATAAACAGATCTTTCCTGAAAGACTCTAAGATTCCACTGTGGATCACAGTCATCAAAATACTGGAGAATTAGGAACTAACATTGACTTTAGGTTGGCAGTGACTACTAAAATTACTATAGTTTAGGCTCTTTGCGCAGAGGCTATGCCAAACACAAAAAACTTGGAAAATTTCTAGTCCTGACAAAACTGTATGTATCTCAGGAGGAATAATTAGGATGTGAAGATACAAGCCTTCCATAATCCATAAAAAAGCTGAAAAGGGTACCAAAATGAAATTATACGATATTTCCTTCTGCGATAGGCTGAAAAAGACACCTATATTAAAAGATATGGTATTTCCTTTTTTGAACAAGCAAAGTTATAAAATGAGTAGAGCTTTAGATAATGTGTTTGGTTTTTTTTAACGTAGATTTAACAATTTTTCAGTCATATCGCAATGATGTCTGCAGAGTTGCAGTTTATAGTGATGTCTAGCACTGAGGCATCATACCACAGTCACATTATACTGAGACCAGGCTGACCAGTCCTAACACTAACTTCTTAATGCTGTAGTAATGTACCCTGCTTCCATCAATAAACTACTAAACACTTTGACCATCATTGATGACATGGCTACAAAGACTGAATTGTTAAGAACTGATCAATGTTGATTTTTTAAAATTTTAATATATATCTTGATATTCTGTAAAACTGATTAAAAGCAGTGAAATTTTATTAAAATATCACCTGCAAGACAGCCATGGTCACAAAATTATTTCATAGAGGGGTTTTCTAATGCTAGTCAAACCTGTTAAAAGCCACCTGCACAAAATAGACACAACATTTTCTTTTAGGTGTCCAGTTTAGAGACATGTACTTTTCATTTTGTTCTGTTATTCTATACATATTTAAATACTTACATTTAATTTTCTCTTCCCTTGTCCCCTTTGTCAAAACCACCAACCCACACAGGAGATCCTTGAAGGACAATCCTTTCTGTGTGCCCCCAAATGCCATACACAACAGCTGAAAAAAGTACTTTTGCCAGTTAGTGTACATGAATGCAAACTTTTAAAGGCTTTAATTCTTACAACAACAACAAAAACTAAAATGCACAACAATATCTTACCTTTTAATAATAGTGATTTGTTAATTAAACAAAAGCATTTCTTTTTAAAAAGAAAAATACATTCAATCTTCATCAAATACATATTTACACAACAATCTGAATAAAATCAGATTTCGGCTGTCCTGGGTGAAGATCTAATGGAAACTGCTTAGGAGTCATTACTGACGACTTTTGACTTTGCCAATGGAAATGCAGCTTTCAGAAATTTGAAAGTGAATCAAATCAATAGACACACACTGATATTCTATAGCAATAATGCTCACTCTGCCAAAACATGAATATTTAAGGCTTCATCTGTTTCTGACAAATTAACAATTATGGTAGTAGCATTGGTCACCAGAACATGACTCCTAAGCGGTCACTATCAGATCTTCGTGTAGGACAGTGGAAATCTTATTTTAATCAGATTGATTTCCATAAGTACACCTAATGGATCAGCTTCAAAGTGTCGTACAATCTCACACACATACTGCTACTGTTTTTTTTTGTTTTTTTTTAATGGCTTAACGCCATTTTTAAGCACAGTATAGGCTATACATGGCGGCCAGTATTAATGGTGGAGGAAGAAACCAGACAAACCCCGGAAAGAACCACCGACCCACAGGAAGCTACTGTCAAGCTTTCTCACATAACTACATTTGCTGAATCTTAGACTCGAACACACGTAGGCAGAGGTGAGATGGAAGTGGTCTGTAACGGACAGCGCTTTAGACCACTCGGCCACTCGGGGCCCCCCATAGTGCTATTGTACATCTATCCAAACTATTTTAGGGTCTAATGAAGAAGTAAAAATTGGGAGTGGGGGATGTGGAGTGGGCTTTTTAACACACACCCCAGTATTGCTAACAACCCAAGTCTAGTCCTTTCACCTTACACATGATTTAAGAGTGCCAACAATCAAGCCATTCATTAAAATGCAACTAAATAAAAGGCTGGTCAATATATATATGAATGTTGCAATGTTCATAAGTTCCATGAATTGTAAAAATATAAGCACTGACTTATGACTTGATCCCAAGATCAATCAGGACATGCTTTTAAAACTCCTTCACAAATGTTTAGATAACAGATATGTCAGTGATCAGATTTGCACTTTTTCATTCAGAACCACTTAAATATCACAAGAACTGTTTTGATGAAAGCCGATTCCACCAGTCATGATTCTTAAGATGGCCACTAGCTCGACATTAGAGGTTTGAAGATTGGATTGGCATAATTTTAATACAGGTATAAAATTACATTGCAAGAAATAAGTTGTTGTTGTAGGGTTTAACACCCTTTTTCAGAACATGATAGGCTATACATGGCGGCCAGTATTATTGGTAGAGTAAGAACCCGGGAAAACCCCTGGAAAGAACCACCGACCCACAAGAAGCTACTGGCAAGCTTTCTCACATAACTACATTAGCTGAATCTTAGACTCGAACCCACACAGACAGAGGTGAGATGGCAGTGATCCGTAATGGAGAGTGCTTTAGACCACTCGGCCACTTGGGGCCTGTACAAGAAATAAGTTGAGTTAGGGCTAATTACAAGGTGTGATAAGTGATTCAAACTCAATGTGATATGATATGGCTATCCTTTCAAATGAAGTAGTGATAACAAGATGTTATTCATGGCCACTAAGGACCAAGGAGATATATCATAAATTTATCACTGAAAACTCCATCAGTTTAGGTGAAGTATAACAAAACATTCATAATGGCAACTGTGCCAAGCATACAGAAGTTTGATGAGCACTTTTTTCATGCAGAGTTAACTATATTTGCTATGACAAACAATTTTGGAGAAATAGCGATAACAAAATTTAAAAAATAGCCACCATGGCTATGAAATCGGAGGTCTATTTAGCACTATGTCCTGAAGAACCAATTACTGTAGACACCATAAAGAAGCCTTTTTGTGAAAAGCCCAATGTCAACATGACCATCCATTTCGAAGAAATAGTAACAACATTATCAGGATGGTCACCATGACAAGCATTTTTATGAAGAGAAAAATATCAAGATGTAGTGAAAGGATAGATAAGGCTGGATGAATCGAACAAAGAATAAACAGTTACAATCACCAGGTTTCAAATCACCAAGTGTGGAGGAGGAAAATGGAAATACATCATCGACAGTTAAAAAGTCACTACTTTGTTTGTGCCTACATTATATACAGAGCAACTTAACCACTTGACAATAAATAATAGAAACAAAATTAAATCACACATCCACAACTGGTATGCTAAACAGACAATAAAGGCCTTCACTGAAAAGGAAAATATTACACAGAAAAGGAGGATGTTGCTGGTGATCATTAATTATGTATAAATGAACCTTGCAATGATTTGATCAAGCCAATTCATGCTGAATGCAGCTCATACAACAATGAACGAGCTTGACTTATTATCCCTAGTTTTCAGAAAGCTTAATTCTGCAATTTCGGAACTATTTATCTAACAGGCATTTGTGTGCACAACGAGACGTGATTGGTTTTATTGGAAAATCTTGGTCTGTTTGTGTCTGCGAGTGCGTGATTATACATACACACATATTCTGTTTTCATTGTGATTCAAGTTCTAATATTTTAAATGCTTGCTGTTTAATTGGACTAAAAATGCATGGATATATCAGCACCATTTTCATTTATAACCAACTAGACACCATCAAGAGTCTTTCAGTGATTTAGGAGAAGTAGCAATAACTAGAATATACACATGATCACCATGGCAGCTGTAGTAGATATTTTATGTCTAATTATCATTTTATTTAGGACAAACTAGACATCATAAGAAGTCTTTTGGTGAACATCTCGTGTATAAAAAAAAACATTCACTTAGATATCTGAACAACATCATTTTGATTCAGTGCTGACCATGCAATGAAAGTGTTCGTAATATTTCATGGCAGTTATATAAACAGCTTAGTAGAAGTAGTGTAAACAGACTTGTGCTAACAGATAGGTGAGAGAAATCGCAGAGATTTCTTCTGGTTTTGAAAGGAAGCTAACTATGGTTCTTTTTGATTTAGTGATGGTGGCCCTATTTTATTGCACATTGGTATAATTTGTATAAAACTGAAAAGTCTTTATGCTTTCTGTAAAGTTTGATCCAATTGTATTCAGCAGATTTGGAGATGAATCGTTTTAAGGGGGGGGGGGTCTATTCAAGGAATTTTATTATTCTTATTTCAGTGGATACATCTGATGGTAGACTAACATCATTTGAAAGCACTTCAGGTCTAAATACTGTGCTAAATTTAATCAAACTTGGTCCAGCGGATTTTAAAAGTTAATGGCAACTGTTGATGGATGTATAATCATTATCCATAACAAATGTATAGCACAGCTGGCCTAACTGCCAGGTGAGCTTAAAATTTCTTTCAAATCCAAATTTGTCATAAATGAACTCCACTTACATATAGGGTCCATGCTAAACACTGGGCAAAACAACCTCTCAGAATGTGACACACACTGACACACACACACACACACACACACACAGAGTGCATAACATATTTAAAAAAATCAATGTAGTGGTGGTAACCCTAACCCTAACTCATGTGAACCAGAGATTTTTTCTTCTTCTTCAAATCATTGTTCTCAAAATCTGCTTCAAAAGCTATTATTATTGCCCTCCCCTAGAATCCAGATTTTACTGTGTGAAAGTCAGACACTTTAACCAACTTTGGAGTGAAAGTCAATGATAGAAGTATAGTAGTTCATGCATAGTTATGTAGCTTCAACGTATGGAGATCTTAAACAATTTTCCTGATGAAGACAGTTTTCTTTTTTTATAAATGAAGTTCATTAACGTTTTTATGTTTGAGGTTTTTCTTCCACAGCTGAGTGATATTATTCTTTATATCACTATCCGAGATTAAATGGACAGTATAATGCAGTTCTCATTTTGTCAATTTGCTTCACATAAGTAACTTGTCAAGGCTATTTCTACTTATAGGCAAGCCATTCCTCATATTTCTGAATTAGGTATTAGTCCATATCTCTTTTCTTTTCAATGATTAATTATAGTTGTGTCAGAAAACACTAGTGTAAATTCTTTTAAAACAACGACTGAAAAATTCCAATGCATGGAAAATTACATTTTGAAAAAAGTTTTGGTGTCTATAAACACTGTCCAAAGACATATAGAAAATATGGTAATAACTATACAACTCAACTGGCTGACTGTATTATACAATAAACATATGAGTTGAATAGGAATTACATGCAGGTGAGTGACCTTCATGATTTTCATGTTAGACCTTGACTGAAGTAGTTGTTGTAGGGTTTATCACCTTTTTTCAGGACACTATAGGTTATAGATGGCAACCAGTATTAATACTGGAAGAAGAACCAGAAAAACCCAGAAAGAACCATCAACTCATGATAAGCTACTGGCAAGCATTCTCGCATACCCACAATGGCTGATCTGAGACTCAAACCCCCACAGACAGAGGTGAGATGGCAGTGATCCGTAACGGAGAGCACTTTAGACCACTCGGGGGCCCCCAACTGTAGTAGTTAACAAGAATTGTTATAATTGGTGACAAGATGCATCTTAATGACCACGCTTCCCTCATTGCAGAAGTATGTGATTATGACTTATATTTTACATTTCAATGACTTGGCTAATTTTGCCTCAGATGCTCATTTCACATGATGTTCATGAAATAATCATAAACTTTATGATGATATGCATCCCACTTACATGCAGTTGTATCAGTAGGAGGGTGGGTGAACAGACCAAATGTATGAGACCTTATTTCATGAAAATAAGGCTAATAACAAAACTAGCTATGAAGTAGGAGGTGGCGGGTCAAATGCATCAAGGTCATACAGACCACTATAAGGAAAGTCCCATTTGTGAAATCAACAATTCTACCAAAAATGGACAGGAAGTAATTTACATAATATGTTTCAGTAATATGAAATTATCAATTTTAACATAGGATATGGAAAATTGTACTTATAAGGTCAAAAAGAAAAACCCTGAGTCAAAATTCCATGGACAGTATTGTACCCCCGAGACATCCATGTTGGTCCTCATGGAGGGGGGGGGGCTAAAAAAGACTTTCATCAGACAGATCTCTCAACTAAAGAGTTCATCAAGACGAATGCATTTTAGTGCCCAAGGATCATGTCAATTATTTTCATAAATCCATATGGGTTTTGGAGCATGAACAAAGAAGATTTAAGCCTAAATATCCATGTCACCAGAACACCAAGTCTGATGACAATATAGCAGCATATGTGTCTCAACGCCATTAAAGACAATCAAAAGATTGCAGTTATCTCTGATCACTTTAGGGATCTGAAGGTATGATTGTGTGACGTATATGGTGTCCATGTTTTTATGTCTGCTCTATGAAAATATTCTGGTAGAATTTGTTTGTTTGTCAAGTATAACAGCATCATCATATACCACTAAATTATTAATCCTTAAAGTGCTATCTAGTTTTATAATACAAGATCCCTTTGTGCTGAATTGTTTGAGAAAAAAGAAGAAAAACCGCACAGTTCTAAAATTGCATGTTTTTCAATAAATATACACAATAGAATCTAAGACACATAGACCCTATATGAAAAATTATGGTAGATGTCTAAAGGTTAATATTAGCATCAAGACACATGCAATGCTATATCTAAATTGTGAAAATCACAGGTAAAGAAAAGGTAACAGTTTTATAAACATCCGTGAATGTCAGAGTTAAGTTTAGACCCCCAGAGTCAGTAATAAATGTTCATGAAAAAATCTTCACCTGTTATTTATTACTTTATAGATAAAACTGAAATTCATATCTGGTGAATAAACCTCAGCAAATGCTTCATTTTTTCTCTAATCATTTGGCTGATCATGTGTAAAGGGTCAACCTGATTGTTCTCATTGTTTGCCAGGTGTAAACTGCTTTGAAAAGCTAAAAATCTATTCCATACTCATTTTTTGCTAAAGTATGGGGTTCATATCACATTATCAGGAGTCCAGTAGAAATCAAGATCAGGTTTATGTATCAAACCCGTTGTTATAATCAAAGCGACAAAGAGCTCAGATGCTCAGGTGTGACAGGCTGCCATTTCTTCATGCAACTGTTATCCTTCAAGTCTGCCCCATGAACTCTCTGATTTGCAAAACGATTTGTTTAATCTACTATCAGATGCAATAACTTGTCATCAAAAATAGTCTTAAAACGTCCATAGGTTAAATATTCACCATCTTGACATTTAATTTTGAATTTCTAGTTAATGAGGTGTTGAAAGGTATGCCATCTTTTCATGTCAAGTGAGCATGAACATCAGACTCCAGTTCAATGTTCATTCCTCGCTCAAAATCACTCAAGGGTATTTCAATCAACACTTCGCCAGCTCCAATAATTTCCTCTTTCTCAAATTCTTCAAAATCATTAAATCATTATCATCATTATCAGAAGTAAGTATTTGTTGCATGAAACCACCATCATATTCAGCGTCAGCCATTTTAATTTTTTTCAGGTACTACGTGCTCAGATGGAACAATAAGAATGGCACCAATAAAGCTGGATGATGCTTGATTAGCCCCTGCTCTCGCACTACTGAGAAATCAATCACATTCATGTTGTACAAATTTGATAAGTATATGAATTTATATTGTGTTTGATGCAAAAATTCACTGCTACTTGTGGATTAAAAACAAAGAATCGTCAACATGCACTAACAGGTATGTGTATGAAATGTGGTATTAACAAATACAAACTTGTGGTATCTCACAAAACATAAGTGGTGGAGATATCCCAAAGGCTAAGTATCCTGGTGAAAAACACCTTCTAGGATATAATTATTGTGGTTCTGGAACATGACTTGATATTAGACTTGATGAAAAAATCAACCAAAAACAAGGAGAATATCTGGAATATGCGACTGATCAAGCATACCAAGTTCATTATGTAGCATTTACAAATCAAGATCAACAATAATGATATATTGCAGACGTGAAGTTGATTCACAGGTGTGAAGTCTTAAGAGAATCACTCGAAAACTGATAAGATCGACAATCTGTGGCAAATTAACTGTATGGGACAGCAAATAATTATCTGATAATTATAATAACAGAGTCAAATTATTATAGTCCAAGAGGATACTGGAGGGTAGAGCTGTACTGATGTCACTTTTTGCCGATTATGCAGATACCGCGTATGTCCGATTATTAAAATTGCCGATACCGATTATGAGACAGATTATTTCATTATCACAGTATATATACTCGCGTATAAGCTTAATAATTTAGGAAAAAATAAAAGCCTGGAAGAAGGGGGGTTGGGAGGTTGGCTTATACACGGGTCAATGTCTAAACTTTACAGTTTTTAGGTCTTTTTGTTGACTACTGTAATGGCTATAAATCTTGGAACATGAAACAATAATTGTTTTCCATGTCTTAAGACATAGGCATGTTAAAAAAGTAACTTTCAGTGATTATTAAACTGTTATAGAATACTATGATTGATTTTGTTATTATTTTGCATGTGCATATTTTCTGATTTCTCCAACACGAAATTAAATAAAGGTAAACACAGACTTCATAATTCGTGGGTGTTTATAATGTACAGTACTTACACAGTGCAAAGTGTGCATAGCGTCACTAAAATCCATGTTTATTCCCAAACATATTGGATGCAGATTTTGCTTTATTCGTTGTTTCGACCAAATTGCATTCTTCTAGATAACATTTCAGATAGTCCTTAATAGTTGTTTCATTTACAATGAATCGCCTCTCACAAGTTACTCATTTTCAATGATAAAAGCGATCCTACAAATTGAGGCAATATGTTTAAAAAAGTTATGCACGTTTGATTGTACAAGACACATAACCATCATAATTTACATGCTCACGAAGAGGGGTAATAATAAAATCTAAAATTCTCATATGGATCGACTAAGATAAAGATAAATCAACTTTAGTTTTGTCTTCTGGCTGAGCAAACATCATAACACGATAGAAAGCTTGATGTTTCGGCGTCTCCTTTGATGATAGTCAGCAAATTTCTCTATAGTTTTGCAACAACATTACAGGCTAGTTAATCATTGAAATGCCTGAAACTGGCTTGTGACAATTTTTAACGCTAACTATATCAGTACATTGATGCAGAGACGTAACTAGAGTGTTTGGAGCCCGGGGACAAGATTCATTTTTACGTTCCCGGGTTCTTCCTCCACCTATAATACTGGCCACCATGTATACCTATCGTGTGCTGTAAAAGGGTGTTAAACTCTACAATAACAGCTACAACAACAACATTTAATGATGGTAATTAACATTAGTATATATGGTATAAAAATGCCAGATGTTAACTCGTGTAAGCTTCTTTCATGGGAATGGCGCTGTAGCATTGGAGTTAACCACATTCATAGTGATTACTCTTGGGATTTAAATTAATTGTGGATGATTTTATTATTATGGCTTATGTTTTTGTTCTGGTTTATTTTTTATTTTTGGATTCCTGCATAGGTAAAAAAAATCATTAAATTACGTGAATAATGTTTAAACTTAACATTCTATTTAGTGAAGATGCAAATTCTTTATAGAAAAGTAAATATTTTGTCACAACAATAATTCACATGTGATGCAACAGAACATGTAGGACTTTTCTTGTTTAGAAGAAAATGAAAATCGAGGACATAATGTAATAATTGGGAGTTCTCAGCAAAAATCAGCAGTAGTTTACAGCAAGTGTGTTAAAACAGTTACTTTTAAGAATATATTGTCTTTCAATTAATCCCAAATCAAATGTTTATTCCTTAGTTTCCACTATTTAATTCTGTTTTAAAATTCAAGCCATGTCAAGATGAATCTAATAGTTGAAATTATATTTTGGAAATTAATTTGCTTTGGCACCGATTATTTGTGCTGATACCGATTGTTCTAATAATCTGCCCGATGAGTACGGGTGATTAATCAGTACAACTCTACTGTTTGGGTAAAGTAGCAATTAGCAAACTCAATGATGCAGCAGGCATCTCATGTTGTGTTGCCCACAGATTGGCTAGTTCAACAGGCAATATAGCAATTTTATCAACCATACCAACAAAAAAAAATAATACTAATGGTTTGATATTAGCACCCCAACAAAGTTCATCAGTCAGATATTTTGTTTTGACCAAATGACACTATCACTTTTACCAAGTAAACGTCTAAAACGCATATACAAATATGTGTTGAAGGTTTTCAAAGTTGCTAGTAGGTACAAAGAAGCAGAGCCGCTAACAAATAAAACAGCAACTGAAGTTGCCTTCACATTTGAATGAATTTATTAATGTGGATATGGTCCTTCTGGTGGCATGCGATGACCACCGCTGCTACAGGTTGATCCTGGCAAAGAATTTCATGGCACAATAACATCGCTGATTTAACAACATAAAGTTAAAATCCAGACACAAGATCTCATGAATGTGTTGTAAGACTACAAAGTGTATTTGCTGAATTAACTCATTCAGCCCCAACAAACTTATCATTAACACTGTTACTGATACATGTGGAATTTCTATGAAACTCATAATTGCAATCTAGAAGAACCACATACCAGTTCAGCGACTTGATTCTACCCCACAATTCAATAACCATTACTTGGTAATGTGACAGTTAAGTATTTATATGAATCTGGTGAACCTGAATGTGGTTAAAAAAAGAGTAACCGATCCTATATGGAGTGTAACCACACATTAAATGTCTAGTGTGGTAAGATCTATGGGCAGGTCTGCAATATACAGGCTAGATTTGAATGTTTGGTCTATTCACACACCTTGCTGATGTTGTTGCTGTGGTGGTTTGAAGCCATTTTTCAGCATATGACAGAAAGCCAGTATATCTGGTGAGGAAAGGAAATAAGAAAACCCCTGCAAGAACCAAAGACACACATGAAGCTACTGGCAAGCTTTCTCACATTGACTGATCCCAAGAATAGGGTACATAACATGTATGTGGTTATAAGCTTA
Source organism: Unio delphinus (assembly GCA_029339505.1). Classification (NCBI taxonomy): domain Eukaryota; kingdom Metazoa; phylum Mollusca; class Bivalvia; order Unionida; family Unionidae; genus Unio; species Unio delphinus. The sequence goes on along the minus strand of JAQISU010000094.1, from coordinate 6,435,467 downwards.
ATACAAACGCTTTCCCAAGTCAGCAAAATGTGAAATGTAGCTCACAATGTGTTTTATAATGGGTGTGGTACTAACAAATGTATACAATGAGCTCAATGATTCTAGCATAAAGATAAAACACATATTTAACCAATGGCAGTGAAGTGTGAAATATGAATCATGGTGGCCTATTAATGTGTACTCATCAAGTATCATGATTCTACATATAACATTATGGATGCAGGGTGCAAAGGTTTGCGACTAATGTATGTCACTATGTGTGATGCAAAAATATTCCCTTTGGCCTTTTCTGAAGGGTGCTATGAATCCCATCTAAAATTGCTACATAGAACCAAATGCAAAAGAATGGCAGAGATGCAGTGAGAATGTAAATAGTATACATGCAAGTACATTTAAACGTGTTGATGCAGTGTTAATACAATATTATAGCTGCTCCACTAATTTTTTCAAGGCACGGTAAAAATGTTTACTGTGCTCACTTACCTGTGCAACCTTTGATGGTACTCCATCCCATAACACCTCCCTTATAAAGAGGGATTCTGTCATGTAGCCATTCAAATTGGATGCTCTCCTAAATGCATCCTTCAGCCTCTTCAGCTCTGCATCTGTAACTGCAATTAAGAAAAAAAAAGAATCAAGCATGACTCTTCCAAATCATCCATCAAGTAGCCAATGATGCATTCTGTTATTGACAGGAAAATTCCTGACCAGTGGAGATAGGTAATGCAATTTCAAGCTAGAGTCATAAGGGAAGAAGTCACTTCTCACAACCCAAGCCATATAAGGTAATGCCATCATAAATGTGCACAAAAAGCATAATTTCTCAACTTTCTATGCTAGATTCAAATTAATTAAAAACTACTAATACATTCATACTAACACATGAAACACTGGATTTTCAAAAACATTTATATACCGTATGCTGGGCATGTCTAAAAACTAACTGCTTTTTATATACAATAAATGCATTCATCAGATTCTTATTGGGAATTTCTAAAAATACTCGAGTAAAATTTGAAAACTCACTCTACCAAGACTGGGGATGAACTATTCTGTTCCATGAGTAAAAAGTCATCTAGAACAAAATCTGATCCAACTGACAGAAGAAAATAAATGCACTATATTCATTACAATTTACGTTGCTGACTATGATTTGGTACACTTTTGCAGAGCAAAAACTGGGAATACTTGTGACATGTTTGATCATAAAAGCAAATCCCTCCACCCCTGCAACTTAAATGGTTGTGTTCCAGTGTTCAACAACTTTACAAGTGATTTGAGCATTACAATGACAACAGTACAAGTGATCTGAGCATTACAAAGACAAGTGTACAAGTACAGGAATATCTTAGTGATATGAAGCTGATGTTGACATATAGGGATGATTTTGCTTCATAAATAAACACTACCTGATGGTCCCATTTTCCACTGGTAGCCCCAGAATTTTTATTTTAAAATATTGCAATCAGATGTAAAAAATCTTGCTTGCCAAATATTTCCATTATTCCATTCATATTCATAATACATGTATGTTACAATATCAGAACTGTAATTTAAACTTTTTCTTTACTGTCATTCATCTTGATCACACAAAAGAAAGCCACTGGTTTTAAATGTACAGTATTTATGAATAATACATTTCATATTCTCTAACACATGTGCATCATCAAAGATCAGACAAGTGAGCAGACAACTCCTCCATTATGATATTGATGTATTCCTAACTTAGTTAATAACATTTTTAACAAGCTGTTTTGATAGTTGACACAACATATTGAAAATGACTGACTGTCACATTTTCAAACTGCCAAAATGTCCATAAGGTCCAAGATTCATTTGGCAAGACAAGCTTTGAGTAAAGTAGTCTAGCTTGAAACAAAAATGTCTTTATTTATAGTTTTCATGAACCAATACACATTTTATGGCATTCTATTCATGCTTCTTTTATTGAAAAGGGAAAATACATTGTTCAGCTTTTTTAGTTTTGGTCTGCTTGGTTATTATGCTGGGCAAGATTATTATTATTCAGAAGAGAAGAAAAGTTAAACTTTTATGTGAAGCTGACTGAAACGTGACATGATTACCGTATGCATCACTTTTATTCCAGTAACACCTGTAATGCAGAATTATCAGAATGAAATCTAAACTAAATGTGCATTATTGTTGATAAATAAATCGATGCATCTTAATAAATTAAGTCAGAAATGCCTGAACTTCCACTTAAAGAGATGCTGATCCCAGTACGCAACTGGTGTATCCAATAATGTTCACTACGGTATCTTTCCAATTAATGTTGCTACTAGACAACTCTGGGTCAGACAGTATGATTTCTTTAATCTAATACTGAAACATGATTTACCAATATCTTGTGGTCAAAGCATCCGTTGCAATCATGTTCATGTTACAAATTTAGGAATTTCAGGTCATATTCAAGCATCAGAGGAAAAACGGATCAAGTTCAACTCTTGTTAACTTCTTCAGATAAAGTTAATAATGTACATTTGTTAGGCATCCCAGACAAAAAGATGTCTTCAAGTTGGACTGGTAATTGTCTGCACACTGATTACTATGACAAATCTGTTTGCAGACAGAAGAAAGCAAGTGGCCCAGACCCTAGTGTACATGCATCTGGTATGCCAAAATTGGTTTAGTTACCAAAAGAATGATGGATCTTGAAAAAGATTTTTCTTTTTGTGGATTTTAATGTCATTTTGAACACATTATTGACTATATCATACCAAGAATATAGGGGACAAGTGCCTTTCCCATGGACACCAAGGCAGCTGACCTGAGCAGGTATCATACCTTCAACCTTTGGATTATGATTCCAATGATTTACTGAGCCATCATTACTCGTTGAATTAAAAGTTAAATTAATATGGACTCTGATCATCCAAGAATGTAAAACCTTATTTCTAGTGAGTTTCATGTACAAACATCCATGTTCAACAATTTATTGGAGTGAACATTTTCAATTTCAAATCGAGAAACATACAAATTTTGAGAATGAGTATTACAAATTAGGTGGTATAAATAGGGCCCTTCTAAATGAACAAATAAATTAACATTTTGCAATTTGTTAACGAATCCACTATAATAATATAAAATTCAACAATGCATTTATCATATAATGATGTATCCACAAATAAATGCAAATTATTTGAATTTATTTTCCAAGAAATGATTTCAGTGATCACTTTGCATTTCTTCTGGAAACAAAAACAACACAGGAGATACAAAATGTTCAGAACCCATCATATTAAGAGCACATCTCCAATGGGTACTATTTTAAACATGATATTTTAAACATGTGATATGATTTGTTTTGGAAGTTGTTAATAAACATGCACATTCAAAGAAAAATAGCATGAAAAATAATCATCAACTTCGCTGGGTTACCACAGACAGTTTAGAAACAATAAAAAGATGAAACAACTTGAAATTAGAATGGAATAAAGATGAATACAAAATATGGAGAAAAAAAAACAACTGAGTGATTAAACATGCAAACAAAAACAATTACTAACGGAATCTTCATGCTAAGAAAAATGACCCCAAAACTATCTGGAAAATATTTAAGGAATTTGAAGCAAAGAAGTGCAAACAATACAGATAAACATCATTTCTACACAATGACAGTAACCATGTTATAATCAGCCTGAAATGCAGATATTTTCAATTAATTATTTGTAAACACTACTTCCAAAAGAACATAAGCTGGAGTGTGATCATTCAGAACTAAAAGCATGCTGTCCATAAAACTTCCAAGTGTTAACATTTGTGAAATTCCAAAATGAGCTTAAAGTTTGTTTTGGAATACATTTTACCTGTGGGTATTTCTTAACTATGTAATCATTGTTTGAAAATATGGCAATATCACCATCTTAGAAACTACCCAAGTCAGTTAGTCACACCATTAAAAAAAGGTCTGCTTACCAGTACATGTACATAATAAACTACAGACCAATAACAATCTTTCCATCTCTTTCCCAAGTGATTTTAAAGAATGTTCACAATTCTTTTATTAACTATCTCAACTATTTTTTTCTACATTTTGAGATCTAGCTTTTTAAAAGATCATTATTGTGAAAATGCACTTTTCTCTAGGACTGACATGTGGATGAAAAACATTAGATGAAGGAAAGTTAGTAAATACTGTAAATTAATAATTGATTTTCAAAATTCTTTAAACCTAACAGTTAAAAAAATCTGTCAATATAGTAAATGTACTCTTAAGTGGTTCAAATCCTATGTGAACAATAGATCAAGAAATGAATCCTATCTGAAAATAGAGTACAAGCTGTGGAGTACACAAGGATCTTTCATTCACAGGGCGATCGTTATTTCACCTGTTCATAAATGACCCATGCAAATAGGATATGCATGATCATGATGCTACCTTGTCTAATTCTCAAAGTAATCAAGCTGAACTGGAGAAAAACCCTTAAACTGCGCTCAACAGACTTCAAATTAGGTGCCATCATAATGGTACAATCCTCGACTGAGACAAAAGTCGATCTTGCTAATAACTAAAGAAAATTGCAAGCGTGCAAATCTATATACTGCATGGGTGACAAGGACAATGGCATGATCTCAATACAAACATCTTGCTAATAACTGAAGAAAATTGCAAGCTTGCAAATCTATATACTGCATGGGTGACAAGGACAATAGTATGATTTCAATACAAACATCTTGCTAATAACTGAAGGAAAGTGAAAGACAATATACTGATATGCTGCATGGGTGACAGGACAATGGTACGATCCTCAGAACAAACATTTTGTTGATAACTGCATTAAACTGCTAGACTGCGAATCGATATGCTACATTGGTGACAGGAAATTGGTATGATCCTCAACACAAAAATCATGCTGATATCTGCAGGCAAGTGCAAAATAGCAAACTGATATGTTGTATAGGTGACTGGAAAATGGTATGATCTTCAACACAAAAATCATGCTGATATCTGCAGGCAAGTGCAAAATAGCAAACTGATATGATGTATGGGTGACTGGAAAATGGTATGATCCTCAACACAAAAATCATGCTGATATCTGCAGGCAAGTGCAAAATAGCAAACTGATATGATGTATGGGTGACTGGAAAATGGTATGATCCTCAATAAAAACATCATGCTGATATCTGCAGGCAAGTGCAAAATAGCAAACTGATATGATGTGTGGGTGACAGGAAAATGGTATGATCCTTAATACAAAAATCATACTGATAACTGCAGAAAAATGCAAAATGGCAAATTGATATGGGTGACACTCGGGGAAAACAATATGATCCTAATACAGATAAAACAAACATATTGCTGACAACAACAAAGCAGAAAAACACAAGACTGGAAACTGATATTGCATGGGTGACCGGAAAATAAATATTATAGACACAAAAATAGACTGGCTGATAACTACAAGGCATATGAAACAAAAATTATTGTTGATAGTTTTAAAATAGAAATGAGCAAGTCTGCAAACTGATATGTTTCATGTTCTCTATCATAACACTCATCTGAAAATGACATGCTTTTATAAAATATTTGGAATATTTGTAGACAATAACTTGATATGGTCTCAAGATATCAATTACCGGTATATCTTGATGAAAATAAACTCTTATCTCTGCCTTCTAAAGAAAATAAAGGCATCCATTTAAGCAGAGGTGTAGCTCGAGTGTTTTGGAGCCTGGGGCCATATTCATTTTTATGCGTCCTCCTCCGTCAACTCTGAAACCCATTATTTTCATCAATAAAATCACCATCACCCAATACAACCTATTTCAAAGGCCATTTTGGTGCCCCCACTAGTCTGGCACCCACCCACCTGCCCTCCACCCACCCAGCTATGCCTCTGCATTCAAGTACTGAGTTATTTTTCATAAAATTATATTTCAACCCCATCTAGACTACTTTACTCTAATTCAGGTGAATATACATGGTACAAATATGAGAAAAAATTTAGACTCATGCAAAGAGCATGTATAAAAATTCTTGATTTGCAAATACATAAGGTTCAGAATGCAACGATTACAATCCAAGTGCCACCAATACATGACAGAATATTCTTGAGAACAGACAAAATGATGTACAAAGTGCCTATCACAATCTGAATCAATTACCTGAACATTTTCCTGCAAAGAGAAACTACTGGTACAAAAACATAAGATCCTGAAAAGGTCACAATTTCAAAAAATAAAAAAAACAGCAACCATTTTCAGGTGCTCTCGTTGGAATGGCAATTTAAATGATATTAAAACAGCCTGAAGTACCTCTTGGGACCCTGAGTGGCTGAGTGGTCTAAAGCGCTCTTCGTTACGGATCACTGCCATCTCACCTCTGTCTGCGTGGGTTCAAGTCTCGGATTCGGCCAATGTGGGTATGTAAGAAAGCTTGCCAGTAGCTTCCCGTTGATCGGTGGTTCTTTCCTGGGTTTTTCCTCCACCATTAATACTGGCCGCCATGTATAGCATATCTTGTGCTGAAAAATGGTGTTAAACCCTAATACAACTACAACTTTCCATGATGGAAACAGATGCACTAGGTGAATGGAATTTTAAAAGCATTATTTTTTGAAGTACAAGATAAAGTACCTACCGGTAACTTGTGAGTGTCACTTCCACAGCCATGAAGCATGTATGTGAATAACTGTTATGTTTAATGCATTTCCTTGTGTGTAAGTGTGTGAACATGTTTTTATTTACTTGTACATATTTACATAAATTATAGTGTCGACATAGATTATAAGTCTTTATTAATAATATTATTACATTATTATTAATGTAATACATGTAATATTATTACATCATTATTAATTCATTATTATTATTATGGCATCTTTATTTTTGAGGCCCATTTTTACTTTGATTTGCCTCATAAACCAAGAATATTGCTGAAAAAGATGAGATGTTACAGAATAAAAGAAATCAAAACAGAAATTAAACTCTTGAATTTCTGATAACATCATTAAATTTATGTCTTCATTTCTATACTGCTTTTAATTTGCTTTAATGAGAAATGAAAGACAAAGGGATGATAAGGATAAAACATTTGTCTCTGGAAACCATGCAACTGATGAAAATGACTAATTAAAATCAATAATGAGACAAATGAAAAAGGGTACAGATTGGAACTCCTATAGATCTTTAGCAATGGCTGCTTTGGACCCATGGCTTCCAGGAAACTGGGGATCTAGGTGAGGAAATAAGGGAGTCAATCATCAGCCAAAAATTAATTTTTTGTCCTATATTTGCTTTGTAAAATGATTAAGACAATTTGTTTTATGTATTAAAAAAACGACACATCAGAAACAAGAAATGATACTTGTTGGTAGAACAGTAAGCACCCTGAATTAATTTAATTAACATAACATTTGAAGAAACTAATTAATTGTCCATATTATCTTCCATTTCTTCTTTTCGTAATATATGTCTCAAATGGACGAAATCTTAAGACAACTGAACAGTTCTAGTAATACAAATATCACTTGCTTTTTTGTACTTTTGCATCATTTTTACAGTTGAACTTGTCAATGTAGAATGATTTTTTATATATGTTTATTTGTTCATAGATGTCTGTGCATATGCTCGATATTTTGATATAATGTCAAGTCTGATTTTTCAACTCATGTTGTGTAACTTGGTTAGTGGTAAAAGGGTTTGGTTTTCTAGAAGCCATCACATATTATTACTGCCTTTCTATCTTTTACAACATTTATAACCCATGGAAATTCAGTTTTCCACTTCTACTCTTGAAACATTTATAACCCATGGAAATTCAGTTTTCACTATAAGCAGGATTCACAAGTTATTTAAGTGCAAATTAATGAGGTACATGTTAAGGTTTACTGCACATCAAAATCTTGTTATTCCATCTAGCAATTAAATATTTTGGCAACCCTTCACCTCAAGCAATCCACTGTTATTGGAGATTCAATTATTCTATTACAGGTTTCATTATTCAAACTTTCTGATATCAGCATATAGTACATGTACATATATGCAGAAACTCTCAAATAATACTATTACTAACAAAGGTCGTGACATACTGAAAGCTTGTCAGACATTCTGGAGTGATCATGCGTCACTTTAGTCACTTGAACTAAAACTGACCAAAAATTGACCACTTCTTACCCACTCATCTAAAGAAGCCCTAACCCCCCCCCCCTCCCCATTAATTCACACCTTGTGATGTCTAACCAGTTGATCACTAATTTGTGCGAATAAAAAAGCACATTGGCTAGGTTTTCGTGTACAGTGTATATTAAACAGGGCCAAAATGATACAAGTCTGCTACACATCGACATGATTCACAGCACACAGCCAATATTACAATACAGTATTGATACACATCTCAACTTTGTGGTCTTTTAGCAATAAAAAAGGTCTCTCAGTCATTGGTGACAATTTACACATGCTAACAGACAAGTTAGATTTCTAACATGTTGATTATAAACTGATATAGACTTATCACATGCTCTTAAGCCATTCTCATCCTTGATAAGAATAAAAAAAATACTTCCTAACAGACATTGTTAAATGTCAGTGATTGTTATACAAAATTTACTGCTATTTCAAGATTCATTGTAATAATTCCCATAGTAAACCTATGCAAAAACCATGATATTAAAAATTCAAGAACTTTAAACTTCTGAGTGCTCATGATCAAACCTACCGATATATGTATCATTATAAATGCATCATGGATGACACTTGAATAAAACAATATCTCAATTTTATTTCCTGTTACAACTAGGACAAGCTCTCAAAAGATTCTTCATATTAAACTCTAACTTTCATTATCAACCAATCTTGGCCAGCCAAACCCATGTATACTCTCTTTATGTTCACCCATTTACAGACTGGCTCCCTTTTATCATACCATTAGTACCATGAGGCTTTCAAAAGCTCCATTTGATCAAGTACAGACTCCTCTTGGTAATCAAGCCTTTTGTTTTGCACTGCTTTTAAACATTTTTTAAAACCAATTCCATGTCTTCACTTAAATTTGGAAGCATCTTAGAGAGAGAGAAGAAACAGTGCAATTTCTTTGTGCAAGGAAAATATTCCAAGCAAGGTGGCAGAGATTAACAATCAAATCCTTCACAATCTACTTCCTACAGATGGAAACCAATTGCTGAAGGAACAGTAACTTGTTACAATCAGTGAAAAAGGAAATTATTGACAAAACCACCTTCCCTTCTACAAATTAACATGACTATAACTCGCTTGATTTGTTATCTGTTGCCTTGCTGCTTCTGTGCAAACAATTTTTGGTGTCCTATCAGCATATTCAATAACTGATTACATATCATCTCATCTCATCTCCGCCTGTGGCCCCGTTTGGGACATAGGCCACCAACCAGCTCCCTCCAGGCGTCTCGGTTCTGGGAGAGTCTATCCAGCTGTACCCACGTCTTGCCCATCTTCTTTGTGTCTGCATCCAAATCACGGCGCCAGGTGTTTCTGGGTCTTCCTCTCTTCCTCTTTCCTTGAGGGTTCCATGTGAGGGCTTGCCTGGTGATGTTGGGAGCAGGTTTGCGGAGGATGTGGCCAATCCATCGCCAGCGTCTCTGAAGGATGTCATCCTCAACGGGCTGTTGCTTCGTTCTCTGCCACAGTTCGTCGTTGCTGATTCTTTCTGGCCAGCGGATCTTTAGGATCTTCCTGAGGCAGGTGTTGATGAAGACCTGGATTTTCTTCATGGTGGTAGCGGTGGTTCTCCAGGTCTCTGCTCCGTACAGCAATATCGGCTTCACGATGGTGTTGAAGACCCTGATCTTAGTGGTGATGTTAAGCTGCCTTGATATCCATATGTTCTTCAGCTGACGGAAAGCTGCCCTTGCTTTGCCGATGTGTGTCTTAACGTCTGCATCCGTTCCTCCCTGCTTGTCCAGGATGCTGCCAAGGTAGGTGAAGCTATCCACCTCCTCCAGCGCATCGCCTTCCACTGTGATGGGTGTATTGCTGGATGCATTTGTCTTGAAAACCTTGCTCTTTCCTCTGTTGATGTGGAGGCCCAGGCTGGCTGAGTTGTCCGTAACAATGCTGGTCTTTTCCTGCATCTGTTGTTGGGTATGCGAGAGGAGAGCCAGGTCATCAGCGAAATCTAGGTCATCCAGCTGTTTCCACAGCGTCCACTGGATGCCGTTTCTTTTTTGGTCTGTCGATGTCTTCATGACCCAGTCGATGGTCAGCAGGAAGAGGAATGGTGATAGAAGGCATCCTTGTCTCACCCCTGTGTTTACTGCAAAGGCATCAGTGAATTGCCTGCCGTGGACGATCCTACAAGTCATTCTTTCATAGGACTTCCTGATGATGTTGGTGATCTTTTCCGGGACTCCATAGTGCCTTAGTAGTTTCCAGAGGGTCTGTCTGTCAACGCTGTCGAACGCTTTCTCATAGTTGAGAAAATTCACGTAGAGTGGCGAATTCCACTCCAGAGACTGTTCCAAGATGATGCGTCGCTATCTGGTCCGTGCACGACCTTTCCTTTCGGAAGCCAGCTTGTTGGTCACGGAGATGCGGGTCAACTGCCTCTTTCATCCTGTTCAGTAAGATGCGGTTAAACACCTTCCCCGGATGGACAACAGCGTAATCCCCCTGTAGTTGGAGCAGTCACTGAGGTCACCTTTCTTAGGTAGTTTGACGAGGTAGCCTTCTCTCCAGTCTGCTGGTACTTCTTCGTCTTCCCATATCGTGCCGAAGAGCTCCACACTGGTTTCCACGTCCGCCTTCAGCGCCTCTGCCGGAATGCTGTCGGGTCCTGCAGACTTGCCGCTCTTCAATTGCTTGATGGCGCTGCGAATCTCCTCTTTGGTCGGTGCACAGCACTCTATTGGCAGGTCACTTTCCGCTGGCGGTACGTCTGGTGGGTTTGCAGGCGCTGGTCTATTTAACAGTTCCTGGAAATGCTCAACCCATCTGTTCTTCTGTCCTTCCTCGTCTGGGATCGCTCTTCCATTCCTGTCCTTGACTGGTCTTTCTGGCTTGGCAAACTTTCCTGAAAGTTTCTTGATGGTGGCATACAGGTCTCTGGTGTTGCCATGGTGAGCTGCTTCTTCTGCTTCTGTTGCCAGCATCTCTACGTAGCTCTTCTTATCTTTCTTGATGCTGCGCTTGACGCTTCTGTTGGCTTCCGCATACTCGTCGTTTGCTTTTGCTTCTGCTGTTCTTGTCCTACTGTTGTTTACGGCAGACTTCTTCTCTCTTCTTTCTTGAATCTTCCTCAGCGTCTCTGTTGAAATCCATTCTTTGTGCGTGTATGTTTTGGGGCCCAGTACTTCTTGGCATGTTGATGTGAGTGCCTCTTTCACTCTTTTCCATCTGTCTTCTATGGTCTCTTCTTCAAGCAGCTCTTCTAGAACCTGGAACTTGTTGGAGAGGGTGATCTTGAATTTCTCCTGTTTGTTGTTATCTCTCAACGCCGTGGTGTTGTAACAACGGCGTTGATTGGAGCCTCCTGTCCAGTTTCTCTTGAGCTTCAGCTTCATCCAGGCTACGAGTAGATGATGGTCTGAGGCAACGTCTGCTCCTCGCTTAACGCGGACATCCCGAAGGGAGCGGCGAAACGTCCTCACGATGCACACGTGGTCTATTTGGTTTTCCGTCCGCAGGTCTGGTGACACCCAAGTTGCCTTGTGTATCCTTCTGTGGTTGAAAACACTTCCTCCGATGACCAGGTTGCTTGTGGCACACAGGTCGGCAAATCTCTCTCCGTTGTCATTCATCTCGCCAAGCCCATGCTGCCCCATGATCTCCTCGTAGCCTCTGTTGTCGCTGCCGATCTTAGCGTTGAAGTCACCCATGACGATGATGATGTTTCTCTGTGATCGGTCTTGGATGATGGTTAGCAGCCTGTCATCGAAATCATCCTTCTCTTCTTCCTCACTGTCGTTTGTCGGGGCGTAGCACTGGATAATGTCTATGTTGATCCTCTTCTTTTTGGTACTGAAGGAGGCTGTCATTATCCTTGGGCCATGTGCTTCCCATCCAAGGAGTGCTCCCTGAGAACTGATTACATATGACATTCCAAAATTGTTCTCCTGGTGGAAATTGTGTACTTTAAAGATATGTCATAACCACTTTATTCAACATCCTTTTAGTAGCTTATTAGATTGAGTTTGATTGCCAATACTTTGTGTGTCACAGTGAATAAGCTACAGTTAGTTCTAATTGGTGGTTATTTATTTTAATCTGGACTTACCACCAATCATAACTGAATGTAACATGTTTTACTGTGTGACACACTGGAAGTGGAGCCCTCGTAATCGATACAAGCAGACATGATGTGAAGCAACTTTGCATAAAAGAAGATATTCAATAATCAGTAAAGTACATACACATGAAGTACAAGTCTGGAATGTTTTCTTTATGAAAATATATATTATCTGTGGCTAAGCATGATTAAAAAATAAAATAATTAGCCTGAAAGTGGTGAAAGGTGGGAGATGCAATAAAACCTGAGTACCTGTATGTCAGGAAACATTACAACTGTCATCAATGATCATCCCTGACTTCGATCTAATGATACAAGTTTTCTATTTCTGGACTTTCAGTATTATAGTTTTCTGTAAAATATAGTACTCACTGTTTCTAAATAAAGCTGTCAAAGGTATAGGAAATGTTCCCATTGATCCTAAATGATCTATTACCTGGGGTTCCCAATGAATGGGAAATTATACTAAATGTGAGCATAAACTGCTGTGCTGTAGGTTCATACATGCAAACCTCCAGAGAGATATAAGTATAATTATTACCAATATGAGTGGCAAAAAAGTGCAATCTGGGCATAAAAAGAGTAATCTATATATCATATTCCATAATTATAGATGACCACATGAAAAAGCATGAGCATAAATATTACTAATATAAGTGGCAAAAAGCCCAATCTGGATATAAAAGAGTAATCTATATATTACATGCCATAATTACATATAACCATATGAAAAATAAATTTATTTTTGCTACTGACTTGGATCTGCAGTTATTAATAATAATAATAATAATAATAATAATAATAATAATAATAATAATGAGGACTTTGTATAGCGCCTAATCTTTCGAAGCTCTAAGCACTTTACACCATCAATAATGATATTACTACACTACAGAACAACAAATGACAAAAACAATGAAATTGGAAAACATAAAAACATGCTGAAAACATATAAGATACAAAACATGATTAGGTCGCTAAGTTTGTCCCTGTAGTTGAAACAGGTGAGTCTTAAGAGTACTCTTAAAAGGGACCACTGTCTCTTTGTGTCTAATTTTAATGGGCAATTTGTTCCACGTCACCGGGATCTGGTGTGCAAACGAATGATGTCCATATGACTTTTGTTTTCACAACAATTTATATCAGGGTTCCCAACTGAATTTCTGAATGAGGAGTTTTGGACTAGTTAAATATCTTGTCACATATTAGCTAAATCCATGTGGATTAATTGGAGAATACAGACAATTTTTACTTACTTTAACTAAGCCTACATGTTTAACCTTCGCTGAATGGTTATAAAGTCCACAAATTCTGAATGCTAGCCTATTCTCAACAGCTCTATTTGTACGATGTCTCCTGAAGTGCATGAACTGTTTTCTAAAGATAACAATTATATCAGGGTTCCCAACAGAATTCCTGAATGAGGAGTTTTGGACTACTCACTCCTGAAAGTCCCTGATATAAACTCAGGAGTTCCCCACTTTCCAAAAATAAAAGGAACATGAAAAGCAGATGCTCATTATTTTATTCATATCAGAATTAAATTCTTAGCTATCACACTAAAAATTAAATATTTTTTTAGTAAATACAATAAAGGTTTAAACATCGTACATGGATATTTATATTTTTTGACATTATAACAACACTAAAAACAAGAAAATACACACACAATAAAATTGTAGACAAGCAGTGTTTCAATCCCAAGACTACTCTGGTGTTCTATGTGGTTCAAGAATCTGATTTGGATATGGACAGTCAAGGGTTCAAATCCCAACCGAACCATACCAAAGACTTATAAAAATAGTACTAACAGCTAGCTCACTTGCCGATAAGCATTAAGAAGTTAAGTGTTGGTGTTCCCCAAAACAACAAAACAGATTTTGTTAACTTGTTTTTATGAGTAAACTTATTTTCTGCACTCTTAAAATGTTTCTAATGATACTGTTGTGCTCTACAGCAATCATATGTACTTAACTTGAAATATTGTTGAAATAAAACTCTAAGAATGCTTTGATTACGTTCATGATTTATATTCACGTCATCACCAAATTAATTTAAATGCAGTGACAACAAAATAAGAAATAGTTTATCTGCCAATCATGCACAGGTGCTTCTATACACACTCAACAGAATATGGCAACTTTGAGTAGCATTTGGATGGACAGTCCTTTCTACACTACAATTAAATGAATACAAAGAATAACATTAAAGAATGTCATGTGAGTAAATTGGGCACATCAACCGCCTGGGACATGTTAGACAGAGTAAAGGTATATTCTTTGAGAAATTCACGCGTATTTGACACAGAAGATCTGGTCACTGATAAAGTGACAGCCCTGAATATCATCAATCACTTTTATTACGTGTGACATATTGCAACATTCTAAGCCTGTGATATGTAACTGCATGCAAGATATGTCAAACTTTACATATTTTTTTTTAAAAAAGAAGACGTGACGCATATTATAACAGCTGGCTCATTGAAGAAATACAGGGTCATTTTATTGACAAAAATCATGGTTTACTGGTCCTAAACTACACAAGAATTGCATATACAACTGTTTAATTTTCTGTCATTATATACAGTGAGGAAGTTCTTAGTATATGAGTTAATACAAATTACGTAAATAATGATAAATTGGTATAACTGTCAAAGTAGGATATTTCATATTCACCCAATTTCCGATAATATGTAAACAAGACGTTTATTGATTTAACATAAATCTTACCTCTCTTCAAAGCCTCCTCGTATGAAATATAAGATAATTTTGAATCTTTGCCTCCCATTTCCTCAAGTATGCTTGAATAGAATCTAGTCAGTTGCGTAAGAACGATCAGCAACCAGTGCAAAATTATTCCTGCTGTCAACCATTTTTGATCACGCGACTTCGACGAAGACCTATTGCGAGATCGATGTCAACGAGAAGCTTTCATCGGATCCTGGAAAAGTTGCAGTTGTGCCAATGTTTTTGTTTTTTTTTGACAAATGTCACACACGTTACACAGATAATTTTAGTTCAAACCAAAAACATTTAATTCATTCGATTTTATGTCATTTAATATATTGAGTAGTTAAAATAACAGAAAATTATCACTATGTAATGTCCCCGTGGCTGTAATATCTAATGCTTCTCTCCATGCATAGATCAGACATCGATATTGACGAAAAGTTATAAATCAAAAATGTCAACTTTCCTGCAGCGAGGATATTTAGAGCACAGGGCAAAACACACACATTTGCGCCCCCGGCTGCCCCAGTTGCGCAGTTATGTACCTTGTTTCCAAAAACATTGTACTGTGTTACTTAAAATAATTGTACTTTTCAAGTTTCACTAATGGGTTCAATATATAATCCAATAAATCCATTGTTGATACTTGGGCCGATTTGGGAGCCACCGGCGCCCGGGGCGACTGCCCCACCTGCCCCCTCGCTACGCCACTGCTTTCCTGCAGGATTATCATATATAAAGTATAAGTGCTATCAGTCAGTACTATTTTTAAGCAAATGAGAAATCCAGAATATTAAGAAATAAAACTGGACAATGGTTAAAATCCTTTAGATAAATTATACTGCATTAAACGTCGTTTTAATCATTAACTTATATTTTAGATTTTATGTCCGACACAAAATCAGCACGAAAAGCTACAGATGCCTATTTAAAAAATTATTACATAAATAAAATACAATATTTTTTAAAAGAGCAATTTTAAAAAATACAATCGATTCTTACCATTAACTGGATTTAAAATGGACCAGATAATGTGTAATGAAATTCATAATGTCTGTTTAAATGATGAAACCCATCTTTCAAATGAACATTTGCCTACAACAAGTGTCTGCTCAAATGATTTAAGACACCATTGCAGCCATCAAACAAGACCTACACTGGAGGTGGAAATGCGACTGGCAATTTCATACCACCGTATGTATTCCGAGGCAAAAGATGGAATGGTGCATTCCTTGGTAGAACCAGGTTGGATTTAACAGAAAGTAATAAATCCGGATGATCAAACTGAGTCCTTTTTCAGAACTATCAGACAAAATATATTCCAAAGTCTGCAACCCTATCAAATTTGCTCAAAAGTTGATCCATTCATTATTTGCTTAATGATCACCAGTCACATTAATATGATACATTACTTTAAAGGGCCCCAAAACCGTATAATAATATTCATTCTTCTCTCTCACTAACCCCACCTCAGCCTTAGGCCTTGACTTATTATTATGGCTCCCTAAATGGAACCATCTCTATAAAACTTAAATTAACGCTAAGATATTAGTTGACTTTTATGGATTTTAACTATGCTCCATCACGCTTTACTGAATACCAGTTGTACGTGATAGAGGGAGTAAATTAGTGGTCATTCAAGTCAACAAATCAACTTATTCAAATTTTTGGCAACATGCTTACCAAAATGACATTAGAAAATTATTGAAGTTGTATGTTGACTTTTTACATTGCGTTTGAGGCAATGTCATGCAATATCAGTGAGTGTAAAAGAAAATGCCTTAACCTCTCAGCTACTCATTTTAATTTCCAAACACATGTTATACAATAGTTGTTTACAAAATCATCAGTGTCAGTAACCTGTAATGAGCTGTGTATGATTTCAGGTATGGTTGCTTTTGAAACAAGAGCATCTTTTTAACTTTTAAATCTAATTGCTTGTACAGCTTCTTGTTTCTGTAATGTGTTAACACATCTCTTGTCAATGCACATAATAGCTTTTGTACAGATGAAATGTTCCTTGCTATCGTTATCAATTTTTTTTTTACAAGGTGGATAAATCATTTTCATCTATAATTAATTTATTTTGTGCAAGGGAGGTGGGGGGTTGTGCAATGTCCTTGAAATGGTCATGTAGATGTCTTGGTATATTCATGTCAACTTCCAAATTGAACCTGTCACTAATATCAGGAAAGTTTAAAATGTTTTTCTCTCTGTATTATTAATTCATCCCTAGGTCATCTACCAAGCATGTTTTACCAGGCATGTAATGGTTCATTGTCCAATCATGTTGGAGAAGATACATGATATATGACCTTGACCTGTCATGCATCCCATCATGTTTTATTTGGCCATCCTCATCAGCATATTGTTCTTGCTTTTTGTTTATCTGTGTTAGATCATGCTAACACTGCCTCTGATTTCTCTCAACCATCAATAGCATGCTATCATCAGTCAACAGTTCAAATTCTATAAATGAAATCTTTATACTAGCATTATTAACTTAGGCCAGATGAAGAATAATAACATGTTTGATCAAGTCTGTAGTTTGCAGAATGTAAAAGTAAAAATGCCTTGAAAATGTCACACATTAAGGTATCTTTCTTGACTTAGAAGTTGTGAAGGTCACAGTGTTTGTCCACTTTAAAGTAAGACATCACATCAGTTACATGATGGGAATCATTACCAGATATGTTCGTATCACTTTAACTTAAATTAAACCTTTCTTTGGGTGGCATATGTGTTCAATGAAGCATTCAGTTTTCATGTACATGTATTACTATTGATAATATGTTTTTTTCTTGGAAAAAAATATATTTCATGTTATCAAAATGTTTCTGTGTTTCTATAAATTTGTCATCAATTGAAATAGCAGCTGTTAAAGCTATCTACATCTGATTGTTTTTTAATTGTTATTTTCTAGCCATTTTTAATGAACATATCGATAATGAAGTCCTTGCTAACTGAAATTCATTTTTCGTCTTTATTTAGTGTAAATTTTATCTCAATACATTAGTAAATTTTCATCTTTATTTAATATGATTTTGACCTCATTAATTGGGTCAGTTTATACAAGGGATTATCATAACCAACAAGTTACAAATAAAATAATGGATGTAATTTGGATATAAGCAGTTCAAATTAAGTTGTTATGAACAGAACCTCTGTACTTGTCTGTTTAATGACAATGGTCATGATGCCATTTTATATTTTGTTGTCAAATATTCCATATACTCATTAAAGTTAAGATGTTTCTTATTTTCAGCTGTGATTACCACATGCTTGGAATTTTTCAGTTTTCTTGTTATCCAAAACACCTGCATGCAATCAGTACCTCTGTGAACTATTTGACTGTGACATTTGTAAATTGACATACATAAAGAGTTGTCTACACTGTATCGTTGCCTTTCATGATCTTAAAACTATTCTTGTGAATTAAAAACATTGCAAGCATTTATTATATATTTCTTCTAGTCTTTTCTGCTGATCTATGATCATACCAATGAGAATAAATCTTGTATGCCAATATAATGGTATTTTTCATTCCATCAAATAGAATTAAAAACATTATTCTGTATTTTTTGTATTTCTTTGTCACCCTACAGTAAGTGGTCCATTGTATTTATCTTCAAATATTCCATACACATTTATGGAGATGTCATTTTTAATTTCATTTTCTTTCAGTTGCACTGTAAATGATTTCCGGAATTTTCAAACCAGTGACCTTATTAATGAAAATTCTATCTATATGGTCTATATACATGATGACTTGGTGTAAGCAAGTTTGTTTGTTTTTCACCCATTGAAGATACATCAGTATATGAACTTCCTTGGGTTGATCAATTCATGTCGAAGTAAAGTGAGAAATACTCACATGATGCTTTCACTTATTCTCTGACCGAATTTTGTATGTAAAATGTCAAATATTCAATGACAGTCCATTTTATCTCGGGTTTTATTCTTTGGTCTTGTTTAGTGGTAATACTATGTTTTTCAATTTTGTCTGTGTGGCCATTTGATAGTCAAGTTTAACATGTATATTGTGTGGGCCATTTGATAGTTCAGTTTAACATGTATATTGTGTGACCCATTTGATAGTTCATTTTAAGTTTCTTTTTAAACTGTGTGGGAACCACACTAGTGGCTTAGTAGTAGAGCATTCACCTTGGATGTTGAAGATCACAGGTTCAAACCTGGGCTGTGTCATTCTAGATTGATCTTAAATAAAGATGTTTCAGTTCCAGTATCGAATTTCGCTACAACAGTATCCATCTTGAAAATCTTGCTACTCCTGATGAACAGAAACTCGTGTCAGCATGGAGTTTGCACTAAAATGCTACTTGTAATATGAAACTGTTCTGAAGTGAAATGTGTTGTGTGCGATAATATTGTCCATCTTAAAAATATTGTTTTTGATATACTTCTAAATGGATGGTAATATCAGCAAAAATACTTCTTACGATGTCTTATTGGATGGAAATGAAGATGATGCTGATTGTATATTCAATATAACCAGCATGGCAGCCATCTTACAAATACTGTTATCTCTATTCAAGACCTGCTGAATAGAAAGTCATATCAATTTAGGGTTGACATTAGAAGACTTTTCATGATGTCTGGTTAGTTCTAAATCAAAATGGTTCTGCATGGACATCCAAAATGATCACTACAGTTCCTGTCTTCTAAAACAATTGTTATTGCTACTCCTCCTGCACAGAAAGTTACATCATACAGTTTTCACCTGAAGACTTCAGGGACCCCGAGTGGTCTAAAGCGCTGTACGTTATGGATCACTGCCATCTCACCTCTGTCTGTGTGGGATCTAGTCTAAGATTCGGCTAATGTAGTTATGTGAGTAAGCTTGCCAGTAGCTTTTCATGGGTTGGTGGTTCTTTCCGGGGGTTTTCCTGGGTTCTTCCTCCACCAATAATACTGGCCGCCATCTATAGCCTATTGTGTGCTGAAAAATGGCATTAAACCCTACAACAACAACAACAACAACAACAACAACCAGAAGACTTCTTATGGGATTTAGTTGGGTTTAAATAAACATTGTACTGATCTAATGTCAAATATGGCCACCACGGTGACCATCTTAAAAGTCTTATCATTATTAACAAATAGAACATCAAATCAACATGACGTTTCCAGCAGTAGACATCTTATTGTGTCTAGTTGATCCTGAATGAAAATGATGTTCATCTGACTTCCAATGGCAGCAATATTGAAAATCTTGCATTTGCCACTCCAGAAGAATCAATGGTTAAATTAATATAGGGTTTTCAGGGGCCCCGAGTGGCCGAGTGGTCTAAAGCGCTGTCCGTTACGGACCACTGCCATCTCACCTCTGTCTGCGTGGGTTCGAGTCTAAGATTCGGCTAATGTAGTTAAGTGAGAAAGCTTGCCAGTAGCTTCTCGTGGGTCGGTGGTTCTTTCCGGGTTTTTCTGGTTTCTTCCTCCACCACTAATACTGGCCGCCATGTATAGCCTATATATTGTGCTGAAAAATGGCGTTAAACCATAAAAAAAAAATTAAAAAAAATATAGGGTTTTCACCATCAGACTTTCTATAGTATCTGTTTGGTCCTGAATAAAAATGGTAGACATCCAACATGGCTGCCACAAGAACATATTTAGAAACTTGTCTTTACTTCTCCTGAATGGATGGTGGTGTTGGCATAGGGTTTTCGCCCAAAGTCTTTAAAAGTGTTCAGTTTGTTCTAATAAAAAATGGCTCAGTCTTGCATACAGTACAGCTGCCACAATGGTATCACTCAAGGATATCATAGAAGGTTTCAATACAGAGCAGTTAATTAGAAATGGTTTAATCTTGAATCCCTTTGGACAGTAGAGTGTCAGTCCTTGCAAGGGACTCGTACTTAGACTTGGTGATATGATGAAATTTTCTTCTCATTATTACCCACATACATTTCTTTCCATTAAGACCGCGCCGGTGGCCTAGTGGTTAGAGCGTCCGCCCCGGAAGCGGGAGGTTTTCGGTTCGATCCCCGGCCGAGTCATACCAAAGACTTACAAAAATGGTACTAACAGCTGCCTCGCTTGATGCTCAGCATTAAGAGGTTAGTGTTAGGACTGGTCGGCCTGGTGTCAGGATAATGTGACTGGGTGAGACATCATGCTACAT
This sequence comes from Unio delphinus, assembly GCA_029339505.1. Taxonomy (NCBI): domain Eukaryota; kingdom Metazoa; phylum Mollusca; class Bivalvia; order Unionida; family Unionidae; genus Unio; species Unio delphinus. The sequence goes on along the minus strand of JAQISU010000094.1, from coordinate 6,414,373 downwards.
GTCTGCAGCATGATGTCTCAGTGCTAGACATCACTATAAACTGCCTCACTGCAGACATCGTAGCGATATGACTGAAAAATTGTTAAAGCTACGTTAAAAATCCTAATCAAACAAACAAAAATCTTTCCATTAAAATATGGATTTGAAGTTATATGAATATCAGTAGCAGTATCATCTTGTATTTTATTAAGAAAACTTAAAACTGAGGACTTGCATTGAAAACAAATTCACAACTGAGGACTTACATGTATAGGGATTCTGGTTGTCATTTTCAAGCATATTTCATGATAATGATGTATTGTTCTTGCTTTCAAATAATAAATGACTATGGGAAATTGTTTTGCTTGTGTTCATCTTGATAACTTAAAAAGTCAATCATTCCAATGATCAGCATCAATTAAATGATAAAGAAAGTAACTCTTACAAATGACCTCTCTTTACCCAAGGTAGGTGGTCACCTATATATTGGGTGTTTACCAACTTAAGCTTTCAATCAAAACTGTCAAGTACAGTTACAGTGTGCCTCCTGCATCCACTAGAATTTTACAAGTTTTTCAAGCATCCTTCATCAAATTTTGCGATTTACACAGTGTCACTATACTGTGCCTCATTTTTCTAGTCTTGATGGATCAAAGGCTTATTTTTACATTGCTGAGTTGATTCATTACATATTTATATATTTACATGGGTGGACCATATATATATATATATATATATATATATATATATATATATATTTCCTTCAACCAGCTTGCTTTTAGCAAAAATACACACACAATTTGAAAAAACAAACATAGAATAGATTCCAAATACTACAGAAACAAGAGTGGAAACCAAAATCAAATACATGTAATACATAAGTAAACCAGCCAACAACAAAATAAGAGCGAACTGCATACTGAGGATAATTTTGTCACAGCCTACAATCTAATTAACTTAAGCAAATGGCTGATAACTGGTTATTCAAATTCCTGCTGTCTCACTTAATTACTGTACACACCTTCATCATCTCTCTCTTTCTCTCTCTCTCTCTATTTCTACCCATGAGTTTGGTAGCACTAACCAAATACTCTTCTAGAATATTCTGAGGAAAATCAATACAACTGGGAAGTTATCCATATCAAGAAGGGCTGGCTTTTCACATACAGATAGGCAGTATTTTTGTAATTTCACAAACATTGATAGCTGATTATATTAATTATTAAGCAGGTAGATGCGCATCTGAAGCACAGACAGACAAAACTGATATTGTTACAATTAATTCTGATATATGGAAATAGCAAAAAGGATAAATCATTTATGACAATGATATCTTCTGCAAGTATATATTGAAATGCAGACACAGGAAAAATCAATAGTCATATAGCTTTGCAATCACAGTACCAGTTATTGGCTGAATTAGTTCAGCTGTATGATTTCTTGCATTTCTAGGATAAGGGTTGGTGGATTGTGTCTTACTTCTACCAAAATATTTGTATGTATGTAGTAGCACCTATTTAATATAATTACACTATGAGAAATTTGTCACAAGCAAGAGGGTTTTTCTTTGCTATATTTAATGTATCTCTGATGCCTCTAGTTCTTCATGCTGACTCCCTGCATTAACATAACTTATATGAATTAAGGTCGCTTACGCACCAGGTGCTTCTGCAACTTTTTAATTTCTGAATGTCAGGATTCTTATTTGGTCAGGACAGTGGTGTCAGATTTAATGAACATGTCTGAGTGCAGCAGGAAGGCAAGTGACTGGTGGGGTGCAAAATGTCATGGTGTGGAATGAGAGACTATGCCCCAAAACTCCAGAATGTGTTTTGTCAAACTTTAGTCCAGTTGTACTATTGGACAAAGAAAATCTGGTCCGATGTTGTGTAAGCCACCTTTGTATTTGACCAAAACATGAGTTGTGTAATTTCTGATTATATGTTTAAGTACTTTATGATTTAGCATGCTTTTAATTGCCTAAAAGTAACCAATCAGTGGGGATTAAGCCTAAAAGTAACCAATCAGTGGGGAGTAAGCCTAAAAGTAACCAATCAGTGGGGAGTAAGCCTAAAAGTAACCAATCAGTGGGGAGTAAGCCTAAAAGTAACCAATCAGTGGGGAGTAAGCCTAAAAGTAACCAATCAGTGGGGAGTAAGCCTAAAAGTAACCAATCAGTGGGGATTAAGCCTCCCCAACTTAGTTGGCTTTGTTTTTAAGTGTTAGTGTAGATTTTGATGATGGTACATAAAAATAGATATGGTTATGGGGATTCAGATTTTATCAAAGATGGTCTTTGAGCCAAAGGAAGTTCTGTGGGGGAAAAAAAGAAAAAACGAAAGAAGGGGTGCAATGGACGCCTTAGTGGAGGAGCTCAGAGCAGCATTGGCTTGTCACTGTGAGGGGTCTACCGTGGTGTTTGCTGGTATATTTCTTAGCACCAGTTTTACAGTCATGCCCCCCACCCCCGAAAAAAAAAGGGTGGTGGTGCAGGCATTCTCCCTTTCCTTTCTTCATTCCCTTTGTCTTTTTCCTTCTGTCAATTATTCCTTTCCTTTGAGCTGTTTGGTTGTTTCACTGCCCCTGCATGTGTAGCTGATGTCCTGCCATGGAGCACTTTATGATGTCAGTATATGCAGCTGGTCTTAATGTTGCTGACATAATTATTTGAGAGAAACATACATTGTGCCTCTTTTTGACCACATAAGGTGGTTTGTTTAGTGTTGTGTATTGATAGTTTGTGGCTTATGTTCAAGTTTTCTATTTAGTTTTGCCTTGTGCTAATGGCCTGGTGACTGGGCTTAGGACACCTTATAATCTTAGAGTGTATAGAGCCTAGGTTTGTAAATTAGGCCACCCTTGCAAATGATCAAATCGTGTGAGTAATTTTGCTGATGATATTTTGATACTTTGGAATTACGTGTACACATTGTACTTGTACTCATCTAAAAGTAAACCAGCTGGGAGTAAGCTTTCCTAGTTCATTTATAGTCACGCTTAGTTTTGTTCTTGGGGTATAGATTTTTATTGTGGTACCTAAAGGTTTCAGGTAGGATTGTGGGGATGCTCTTGTTCTAGAAGCAGTCTTCGAGCCAAAAGAAGACAAGAGTGAGAAATGAAGGTCATGGGAGCCTTAGTGGAGGAGCTCAAAGCAACATAGGCTTGTGGCTGTGAGGGGTCCACCCAAATGTTTGCTAGTATGATTCCCAGCACCAGTTTTTCAGCTGTGTCCAACAACAAGAAAAAAAAAGGGGGGGGGGGTGTATGTTTGACCTGGTTTTTTAAACAATCCTAGTGGACTTGACAGAGAGCATTCCCTGAAGACCTTTTTCTATAGCCAACTCTTATCTAACTCTAATCAAGATATAAAAATACACAAAATATAAATTATGTAATACAATATAAAGTCATAGATCTACTCTCCATACACACTCTTTTCCCACTGATGTTGCATGTTAGAATTTATAAAATATTATATTAAAGTAGGAAATTATTTGTAAACTTTATCCTTATGAGCAAATTAATTTAAAATTAAACAATGACTACCCAACTCTGTTTTAAGTATGTAATACTACTAAAAGAGATTCAAATTTCCCTACAACTGGTCATTGATCTGAGTGTTTAAGTATTAAGGCAAACTTGCTATAATTGATTTTAATTAGCATTACAAACACATAATACAACTGTTATACTGACTTCTTTGTTTAAATTTTGTCAGCTAGCACTGTAACTTGACACCATTGTATTTGAGTAGTGGCTGATAATACCGTATTTACCCCCAAATCACTGCCTATAAATTGAACAGTAATTAAAGAAGTACATGTACAAACATTGACATACTATGTGTATTATTTAAGGAGAGAATTGTAGAAAATGTATATACAAATGTATCTTCTCTTCTAAAACTTATATGTGTACCATATTACCTGAAATAACTATATTTAGTCCTGTATTATTCATAATAGAGTACTACCTTAATATTATACATGTACCATATTACCTGAAATAACTAAATTTAGTCCTATAATATACATAATAGAGTACTACCTTAATATTATACATGTACCATATTACCTGAAATAACTAAATTTAGCCCTATAATATACATAATAGAGTACTACCTTAATATTATACATGTACCATATTACCTGAAATAACTAAATTTAGTCCTATAATATACATAATAGAGTACTACCTTACTATTATACATGTACCATATTACCTGAAATAACTAAATTTAGCCATATAATATACATAATAGAGTACTACCTTAATATTATACATGTACCATATTACCTGAAATAACTAAATTTAGTCCTATAATATACATAATAGAGTACTACCTTAATATTATACATGTACCATATTACCTGAAATAACTAAATTTAGCCCTATAATATACATAATAGAGTACTACCTTAATATTATACATGTACCATATCACCTGAAATAACTAAATTTAGTCCTATAATATACATAATAGAGTACTACCTTAATATTATACATGTACCATATTACCTGAAATAACTCAGGAGTGAAACATGGAGGATTTGTAATGATTTTGTTTGTTTAACAAATTCGGGTCGCAAACTGCCGTTTGTAAGAATTTTGTAAACTGCAGATAATCTGCAGTATGTAATTTTGATGGAGACGTCAGAGTGGGAGCAAATATTATTCCCATAATAACTACTGACGAAACAAAACAAAATCATGGATAATTCTGTTTCTGAGACTAGCATCAAGAAGAAATATACTGAATTGGAACCAGCATATGAAGCAGACCCAGAATTCAATATGACCCACAGCAATATATATGTACCAGGCCAACAACAACCAGAATTACTGCAGGTTGTATATAATCTTCAAAGTGTTACAATTACAGTTTCTCCCCACATGATAAGTGCTGTCCATACCTTTCTGCTTAAAAATCTAGAGCACAAACATAGTAACATCAAGCAAAATGGTCAAATTTTCCAATTACATGATGAGGAGAAAAATCTGCATGTAACTATAACATATTACAGTACCAATAGTAGACTCCATATTCAGGAAATAGGCCATTTGATTTGGCTTCAATATTTTTTCACTGCCAGCCATGACCTGAAGGAAGAAACATATGTAAAACAGATTACCACTCAGCCCATCTCCTCCACCTCTATCCATAAGACTAAGGAAAGGTTATACCTGTCAATCAATGACAGCCCAATTAGTACATTATCTACACCAGTAGTTAGATGTAGTACCAAACAAGAAACAGCTCCTAAAGTCTTTGACCTAGATGACTCAGGCAATAAAATTAACACCCCTGGCGAGTGTCAGGAAATTACAAGCTCCATAAATCATGACTACAACAGTGATGGCTTAAACCTTAATGATTTCTCCATGTGTGGACATCAAACAACAATTAGGAACTTGGAGGCCCAAATTGAAGAATTAAAACTACAGTTACATGCTATTAAGTCAGCACAGGGAAGGATTGATGAGCAAGTAAACTCATGCTGAGACCCAGACAATCCCAATACCAGCCAAGAGAAAATGTAACATGTATTTAAAAACTGATACCCTAAGTAAACCTGCATTGCAAACAATAGTACCCTCCTCCAAGTCACATGTCACACCTGTAACAGCAGAAAGTGTCCACCCATGGCCCTCAGCTAAGACAAGTCTGTTACCTGCACCAACAACTGCATTTCCAAGTACTCAGACAAATGTGTCAACATCAACATCAGCTCGATCAGTTCACACAGTGACTGCAACATCAATTTCAGCACCCCTTCCTCCAAGAGATGTGTCTAATATAAAAAATACCAGAGTCCAACAGATGAAATCACAAGCCAAGAAAGAAAAAACTCTAATAATTGGCTCTTCAATACTGAAAACTATAATTCCAAGGAGACTTTTTAAAACAGATGTCCAGACTCTAAGAGGTGCAAAAATCAACAACATCACAGACAAAATAATGAATTCTGACCTTAACAAATATAACCATATTATTATTTTAGTAGGTGGAAATGATGCCAGTGAGGGAAGGTCACTAAATCAAATCAGAACAGATTTTGAAAGTCTACTCTATGCTGCTAGGTATTGCAGTCCAGATACATGTAAAATAATGATATCAGGACTACCTCCTCGTGGACACCAGGGTGAAAATAATGAATGATCTCATAAATGACCTACGTGAAGACTTCAACATACAGTACATTCCACATACACATCTTTCTTTCTTCAGAACCAGGACGTCAACCTAAGACTCTACGACAGAGACAAAATTCATCTAAGCAGTAAAGGAACCTCTCAACTACTGAGAAATATTAACATGTTTGCTCCCATTTTCAGACACTATAATGAAGAGTACTGTCTCAACTGTGGAGAAACTGGGCACATGACACAAGTATGCAGTCATGGCAAACAGATTGAGTGCTTCAGATGCCATAAATATGGACACAAACAAAGTCTCTGTACAGCATTGTATTATACATACTAGGAAGCTGGTAAAGAGGAGAATGCCAATGCTTCATTTACAACAACAAATCTAAATGTACCAAGTGACACTCTTGTCTCTAACTATTCACTGTACATTATTGTAAATACAAAAGCTAACAGATTTTCAGGGTCTGCTTGTGACTTTGAAAATGCTAATATATATGACCATTTAAATACAGAAATAGGATGTCAAAATGATAAAAGTAGCACGGAGACAATCTCATTGTGTGCCCCACTGCATGGTAACATACATATAATCGATATGAAACTAAATTCAAAAGGTTATAACATAGGTCACCTAAATGTACAAGGTATATTTGGAAAAATAGACCAGATTAAGTTAATGTTGTTTTCTAAAGAAAATAATATACATATTTTAGGACTCACTGAAACTAAATTAAATGCTAACCACAATGATAATCTATTTCACTGTCAAGGCTACAATAAAACATTACGCAGGGACAGAGAGACGGCCGGGGGTGGGGTGGGGGTGTCTTGTATACATTAGAGAAGCTGTAAATGCAGAAAGGCGACTTGACTTGGAGTCACATGAAATTGCGAGTGTCTGGGTGGAAATTTCTCAAAATAATGCAAAATCATTCCTAATTGGTTTCATGTATAGGCCACCTTCCTCCAAAGCAATCTGGAATGATGATTTTTTTTAAACAAATGGAAAATGTTCTTGCACAGGAGAAAGAAACGTATATACTTGGTGATATAAATAAGGACCTTCTCAACACTCAAATAAGGGACAACTGGATGGAATTTATTGAATCATTAGGCCTAGTCCAGATGGTAAATGAGCCCACAAGGGTAACAGAAAAATCAAGCACTCTTATTAATCACATTTATACCAACCTAACAGACAATGTGGCTTGTGTTAATGTCCTACTTTTTTGACAAGAAAGGTTAAATGCCAGAGAAATAAGAAAAACACACACAAAACGATCACTTACAGATCGTTCAAACATTTTAGTGAAGAAGTTTCTTGATGACCTATATAAAGTTCCATGGAATATGATCCAAAATTTGGATGACACAGATGAAGCTAGGAGAGTATGGACTGACTTATTTATGGATGTAGTCTCTAAGCATGCACCACTGAAAGTACATCGAATAAAGAATGAAATCCAACCTAATTGGCTTACTACTGAAATACTAGATGCTATGAAAACACGAGACCAATTCAAGGCTAGGGGAAACCATGCAAAATATAAAGTATGGAGAAATAAAATAACAAGTATGATTAAAATAGCTAAAAAGACGTATTATCAGTCCTTGCTTGAAAACAAAAAGTGCAACACAATCTCCATTTGGAAAGTCTTCAATGAACTCACTGGAGGAACACACAACAATCAGACTAGTAAAATTAACTCACTTCTGGTAAATGACACCATAGTCACTGATGAAACTGACATTGCAAATATTTTCAATGATTTTTTCACCAGTATCTCCACAAAGTTAAAAGAACTAGTGATAGAAAACAACTTCAGTGAACTGAAAAAGTTCTGCAGCAGCAAAATCTCTAAGGAAGTATGTTTCTTCATCCCACCAGTATAAAAAAACTTTGTTAAAAAATGTCTCAGTGAACTTGATACCAAGAAAGCTACAGGACTTGATCAGATTGGTTCAAGACTCATTAAATCTGCTGCCTCTGCCATTTTAGATAGCATAACATTCATAATCAATTTAAGTATTGCAACTTCATCTGTCCCCAAAATATGGAAAACTGCAAAAGTAACTCCTATTTACAAATCTGGATCTAAGAATGATGCTGATAACTACCGACCAATCTCAATACTGCCAAACTTGTCAAAATTGATTGAAAAACATGTCCATGACTCATTCATGTCATATTTAACCAAACACTTGCTATTACACCCTAATCAATTTAGACACAAACATTCATGTGAGACTGCCTTGATCTTCCTAACTGATAAATGGCTTCAAGCACTTGACCAGGGTAAAATAATAGGATCTGTATTTGTAGATTTCAGGAAAGCGTTTGACATGGTGGATCATGAAATCCTTTTGAAGAAACTAAAAATCTAAAAATGTGATGAAAAAATAGATGGTTTACTTCATACTTAAGTGAGAGAACACAGCATGTTTATATAAATAACATTCTGTCCGAACCTGAAACAATTAGATATGGAGTGCCACAAGGCTCAATTCTAGGTCCATTACTATTTATTTTATTTATTAACAACCTACCACTTTTACTAAGAGACTCAATATCATCTACAGATCTCTATGCAGATGACACAACATTATCAGACATCTAAAACACAAAGCATGAACTCGAAATTTCTTTACAGAATGCATTAAACAAGCTGGAAAACTGGTGCACATGCAATGGCATGATAGTAAATACTGGTAAAACTAAAATATTACTTATCTCAACAAGGAAAAAAAGGAAAAATCTTGATAGCAATGAACTATGTCTGACATGGAAGGATAAAAATTTGCAATTGGTCTGTGACAGACAGACTACTTGGTGTTTTGGTAGATAATAATCTATCATGGGCTGATCATATCAAATATATCAGTAAAAAGGTCAATTCAAGTTTATGGCTTGTCAGTAAGATAAGACATTTTCTCCCTGAAAGGCAAAGAAAATTATTTTATAACAGTTACATACAACCGTATTTAGACTACTGTAATACAGTATGGGGTAATTCAAATGATAAAAACATATCAAAGTTGGAAAATCTTCAGAAAAGAGCATTTAGGCTAATATCAAACCAGAAAGAAAGCCAGGAAAATTTAGCTGGTAAGTTAAAAATATTACCTATTAAAGACTGAATATGTTTAAGAAAAGCCAAATTAATGTACAGGATATCTAATAATAGTGCTCCTGAATATTTACAATCCCTATTCCAGTATAGGCTACCTGGTAATACACCCCACCTGCGATCAATATCTACAAAACAGTATAAAATTTCCAAACCAAATAAGGAATTATTCAAGAAAAGATTCCAATACTCTGGAATTTTGCTCTGGAATAGTATTCCAGTTGAGATTAGAAATGCCCACTCTATTTCCATCTTCCAAACCCAATATATCCAGTGGCTTCTGAGATGCTGCTGAATTAAATAAATTCCTTGTATAAGGGCCTCAAGGTAGATTAGTTTTTAGCTAATTGTGTTACCCTCTTTAAATAAAGTCATTACTCCATTTAGTCCTATAATATACATAATAGAGCACTACCTTAATATCATACATGTATCATATTACCTGAAATAACTAAATTTAGCCCTATAATATACATAATAGAGTACTACCTTAATATTATACATGTACCATATTACCTGAAATAACTACATTTAGCCCAATAATATACGTAATAGAGTACTACCTTAATATTATACATGTACCATATTGCCTGAAATAACTAAATTTAGCCACAATATACATAACAGAGTACTACCTTAATATTATACATGTACCACATTACCTGAAATAACTAAATTTAGTCCTATAATATACATAATAGAGTACTACCTTAATATTATACATGTACCATATTACCTGAAATAACTAAATTTAGTCTTATAATATACATACTAGAGTACTACCTTATTATACATGTACCATATTACCTGAAATAACTAAATTTAGTCCTATAATATACATAATAGAGTACTACCTTAATATTACACATGTACAATATTACCTGAAATAACTAAATTTAGTCCTATAATATACATAATAGTGTACTACCTTAATATTATACATGTACCATATTACCTGAAATAATTAAATTTAGTCCTATAATATACATAATAAAGTACTACCTTATTATTATACATGTACATGTACCATATTACCTGAAATAACTAAATTTAGTCCTATAATGTACATAATAGAGTACTACCTTAATATTATACATGTACATGTACCATATTACCTGAAATAACTAAATTTAGTCCTATAATATACAAAATAGAGTACTACCTTAATATTATACATGTACCATATTACCTGAAATAACTAAATTTAGTCCTATAATATACATAATAAAGTACTACCTTAATATTATACATGTACCATATTACCTGAAATAACTAAATTTAGTCCTATAATATACATAATAAAGTACTACCTTAATATTATACATGTACCATATTACCTGAAATAACTAAATTTAGTCCTATAATATACATAATAGAGTACTACCTTAATATTATACATGTACCATATTACCTGAAATAACTAAATTTAGTCCTATAATATACATAATAGAGTACTACCTTAATATTATACATGTACCATATTACCTGAAATAACTAAATTTAGTCCTATAATATACATAATAGAGTACTACCTTAATATTATACATGTACCATATTACCTGAAATAACTAAATTTAGCCCTATAATATACGTAACAGAGTACTACCTTAAAATTATACATGTACCATATTACCTGAAATAACAAAATTTAGCCGTATAATATACATAATAGAGTACTACCTTAATATTTACATGTACCATATTAATTGAAATAACTAAATTTAGTCCTATAATATACATAATAGAGTACTACCTTAATATTATACATGTACCATATTACCTGAAATAACTAAATTTAGTCTTATAATATACATACTAGAGTACTACCTTATTATACATGTACCATATTACCTGAAATAACTAAATTTAGTCCTATAATATACATAATAGAGTACTACCTTAATATTACACATGTACAATATTACCTGAAATAACTAAATTTAGTCCTATAATATACATAATAGTGTACTACCTTAATATTATACATGTACCATATTACCTGAAATAATTAAATTTAGTCCTATAATATACATAATAAAGTACTACCTTATTATTATACATGTACATGTACCATATTACCTGAAATAACTAAATTTAGTCCTATAATGTACATAATAGAGTACTACCTTAATATTATACATGTACATGTACCATATTACCTGAAATAACTAAATTTAGTCCTATAATATACAAAATAGAGTACTACCTTAATATTATACATGTACCATATTACCTGAAATAACTAAATTTAGTCCTATAATATACATAATAAAGTACTACCTTAATATTATACATGTACCATATTACCTGAAATAACTAAATTTAGTCCTATAATATACATAATAAAGTACTACCTTAATATTATACATGTACCATATTACCTGAAATAACTAAATTTAGTCCTATAATATACATAATAGAGTACTACCTTAATATTATACATGTACCATATTACCTGAAATAACTAAATTTAGTCCTATAATATACATAATAGAGTACTACCTTAATATTATACATGTACCATATTACCTGAAATAACTAAATTTAGTCCTATAATATACATAATAGAGTACTACCTTAATATTATACATGTACCATATTACCTGAAATAACTAAATTTAGCCCTATAATATACGTAACAGAGTACTACCTTAAAATTATACATGTACCATATTACCTGAAATAACAAAATTTAGCCGTATAATATACATAATAGAGTACTACCTTAATATTTACATGTACCATATTAATTGAAATAACTAAATTTAGTCCTATAATATACATAATAGAGTACTACCTTAATAGTATACATGTACCATATTACCTGAAATAACTAAATTTAGTCCTATAATATACATAATAGAGTACTACCTTAATAGTATACATGTACCATATTACCTGAAATAACTAAATTTAGTCCTATAATATACATAATAGAGTACTACCTTAATATTATACATGTACCATATTACCTGAAATAACTAAATTTAGCCCTATAATATACATAATAGAGTACTACCTTAATATTATACATGTACCATATTACCTGAAATAACTAAATTTAGCCCTATAATATACGTAACAGAGTACTACCTTAATATTATACATGTACCATATTACCTGAAATAACTAAATTTAGCCCTATAATATACATAATAGAGTACTACCTTAATATTATACATGTACCATATTAACTGAAATAACTAAATTTAGCCCTATAATATACGTAACAGAGTACTACCTTAATATTATACATGTACCATATTACCTGAAATAACAAAATTTAGCCGTATAATATACATAATAGAGTACTACCTTAATATTTACATGTACCATATTAATTGAAATAACTAAATTTAGTCCTATAATATACATAATAGAGCACTACCTTAATAGTATACATGTACCATATTACCTGAAATAACTAAATTTAGTCCTATAATATACATAATAGAGTACTACCTTAATATTATACATGTACCATATTACCTGAAATAACTAAATTTAGCCCTATAATGTACATAATAGAGTACTACCTTAATATTATACATGTACCATATTACCTGAAATAACTAAATTTAGTCCTATAATGTACATAATAGAGTACTACCTTAATATTATACATGTACCATATTACCTGAAATAACTAAATTTAGTCCTATAATATACATAATAGAGTACTACCTTAATATTATACATGTATATGTACCATATTACCTGAAATAACTTAATTTAGTCCAATAATATACAAAATAGAGTACTACCTTAATATTATACATGTACCATATTACCTGAAATAACTAAATTTAGTCCTATAATATACATAATAAAGTACTACCTTAATATTATACATGTACCATATTACCTGAAATAACTAAATTTAGTCCCATAATATACATAATAAAGTACTACCTTAATATTATACATGTACCATATTACCTGAAATAACTAAATTTAATCCTATAATATACATAATAGAGTAGTACCTTAATATTATACATGTACCATATTACCTGAAATAACTAAATTTAGTCCTATAATATACATAATAGAGTACTACCTTAATAGTATACATGTACCATATTACCTGAAATAACTAAATTTAGTCCTATAATATACATAATAGAGTACTACCTTAATAGTATACATGTACCATATTACCTGAAATAACTAAATTTAGTCCTATAATATACATAATAGAGTACTACCTTAATATTATACATGTACCATATTACCTGAAATAACTAAATTTAGCCCTATAATATACATAATAGAGTACTACCTTAATATTATACATGTACCATATTACCTGAAATAACTAAATTTAGCCCTATAATATACGTAACAGAGTACTACCTTAATATTATACATGTACCATATTACCTGAAATAACTAAATTTAGCCCTATAATATACATAATAGAGTACTACCTTAATATTATACATGTACCATATTAACTGAAATAACTAAATTTAGCCCTATAATATACGTAACAGAGTACTACCTTAATATTATACATGTACCATATTACCTGAAATAACAAAATTTAGCCGTATAATATACATAATAGAGTACTACCTTAATATTTACATGTACCATATTAATTGAAATAACTAAATTTAGTCCTATAATATACATAATAGAGCACTACCTTAATAGTATACATGTACCATATTACCTGAAATAACTAAATTTAGTCCTATAATATACATAATAGAGTACTACCTTAATATTATACATGTACCATATTACCTGAAATAACTAAATTTAGCCCTATAATGTACATAATAGAGTACTACCTTAATATTATACATGTACCATATTACCTGAAATAACTAAATTTAGTCCTATAATGTACATAATAGAGTACTACCTTAATATTATACATGTACCATATTACCTGAAATAACTAAATTTAGTCCTATAATATACATAATAGAGTACTACCTTAATATTATACATGTATATGTACCATATTACCTGAAATAACTTAATTTAGTCCAATAATATACAAAATAGAGTACTACCTTAATATTATACATGTACCATATTACCTGAAATAACTAAATTTAGTCCTATAATATACATAATAAAGTACTACCTTAATATTATACATGTACCATATTACCTGAAATAACTAAATTTAGTCCCATAATATACATAATAAAGTACTACCTTAATATTATACATGTACCATATTACCTGAAATAACTAAATTTAATCCTATAATATACATAATAGAGTAGTACCTTAATATTATACATGTACCATATTACCTGAAATAACTAAATTTAGTCCTATAATATACATAATAGAGTACTACCTTAATAGTATACATGTACCATATTACCTGAAATAACTAAATTTAGTCCTATAATATACATAATAGAGTACTACCTTAATATTATACATGTACCATATTACCTGAAATAACTAAATTTAGCCCTATAATATACATAATAGAGTACTACCTTAATATTATACATGTACCATATTACCTGAAATAACTAAATTTAGCCCTATAATATACGTAACAGAGTACTACCTTAATATTATACATGTACCATATTACCTGAAATAACTAAATTTAGCCGTATAATATACATAATAGAGTACTACCTTAATATTATACATGTACCATATTAACTGAAATAACTAAATTTAGTCCTATAATATACATAATAGAGTACTACCTTAATATTATACATGTACCATATTACCTGAAATAACTAAATTTAGTCCTATAATATACATAATAAAGTACTACCTTAAAATTATACATGTACCATATTACCTGAAATAACTAAATTTAGTCCTATAATATACATAATAGAGTACTACCTTAATATTATACATGTACCATATTACCTGAAATAACTAAATTTAGTCCTATAATATACATAAGAGTACTACCTTAATATTATACATGTACCATATTACCTGAAATAACTAAATTTAGCCCTATAATATACATAATAGAGTACTACCTTAATATTATACATGTACCATATTACCTGAAATAACTAAATTTAGCCCTATAATATACGTAACAGAGTACTACCTTAATATTATACATGTACCATATTAATTGAAATAACTAAATTTAGTCCTATAATATACATAAAAGAGTACTACCTTAATAGTATACATGTACCATATTACCTGAAATAACTAAATTTAGTCCTATAATATACATAATAGAGTACTACCTTAATATTATACATGTACCATATTACCTGAAATAACTAAATTTAGGCCTATTATGTACATAATAGAGTACTACCTTAATATTATACATGTACCATATTACCTGAAATAACTAAATTTAGTCCTATAATGTACATAATAGAGTACTACCTTAATATTATACATGTACCATATTACCTGAAATAACTAAATTTAGTCCTATAATATACATAATAGAGTACTACCTTAATATTATACATGTATATGTACCATATTACCTGAAATAACTTAATTTAGTCCAATAATATACAAAATAGAGTACTACCTTAATATTATACATGTACCATATTACCTGAAATAACTAAATTTAGTCCTATAATATACATAATAAAGTACTACCTTAATATTATACATGTACCATATTACCTGAAATAACTAAATTTAGTCCTATAATATACATAATAAAGTACTACCTTAATATTATACATGTACCATATTACCTGAAATAACTAAATTTAGTCCTATAATATACATAGTAGAGTAGTACCTTAATATTATACATGTACCATATTACCTGAAATAACTAAATTTAGTCCTATAATATACATAATAGAGTACTACCTTAATATTATACATGTACATGTACCATATTACCTGAAATAACTAAATTTAGTCCTGTAATATACATAATAAAGTACTACCTTAATATTATACATGTACCATATTACCTGAAATAACTAAATTTAGTCCTATAATATACATAATAAAGTACTACCTTAATATTATACATGTACCATATTACCTGAAATAACTAAATTTAGCCGTATAATATACATAATAGAGTACTACCTTAATACCTACAGCAGGCTGGATAGAAATTAGATTTTAAAAACACAGCACAATAGGCGGCAATACAAAACTAAAAATTAAAATTGCAATGTAAGCACTATAAGAAGCCACCTGGTTGTCAGAATGACGCTAGGGAGGAGCTGGTATTATGCATGCAGTGAGAGCCTCATGATACAGAGGTAACAAAAAACCAATTAAGCCACCATGGGAAACTTGTGGACACATTTCTGTCATTTAGGGAAAATATTTGCATTAGGCAATGTGGACATCATCTTTGATGGTAACTGTTTTTTTTAGTAGTCTTTCCAATGATTTTAAGCAACAGGCAGACACTTTAGGTAGGTATTTTTTACTTAGGACCAACTAGATATCATAAGAATTCGTGGCATAAAATGAGATTACTGGAATACACACATACAAGATATATTACATTTAATTTCTGCTCAAAGTAAAACAAGAGAATATTTTTAAAATGTGCATCTTCATTTAGTAAGTAATAAGGCAACATAATATAACAATTCAATCAACAAAAGACCTATGTAAGACTAATATTATTCACATGACTTACACAGCACATACATGTATGTGAAGCATTTTAATCAGCTATGAAAAGTTACAACTCCATGTCAAGTATCTCTCAGCCTTGTAAATTTACATATTTCACTCGTTTTAAAAAAAAATCTTTTCCACATATAATGGCATAATTAATATGTACTGATCATACTCATTACTGAGCTTTTCCAAGATCTTGATGGTATAAAGCTACTGAATAAGTTTTATCAAAATCTGATAAGAAAATACAGTATACCCCATTGATCATGCAATAACAAATCTGATCAATACCTGTCTTAGACCAGGACGATGTAACCTAATTTACTAAGTATGTGCAATGTCTGATAACATTTTGGTGTCCACAGCAGAACCATTCAGATGCAAGATTATCTCATACATATATATCAATCTTGGTTGTAATCATATTCATCCAACAACTTGGTGATATAAGAAAAGCTATTAACAAATCTGATCAAAAGTAGAGTTACAAGAGTGTTTCTAAGCCTACTGAGCATGTTTGATCAAAATCTAGTATAAAACTACAGAGCATATTCGATTAAAATCTAGCACAAGTCTAATGAGCATGTTTTATCAAAATCCACTATAAGCCTACTGACCATGTTTGATTCAAATCCAGTATAAGCCTACTGAGCATGTTTAATCAAAATCCACTATAAGCCTACTGAGCATGTTTAATCAAAATCCACTATAAGCCTACTGAGCATGTTTAATCAAAATCCACTATAAGCCTACTGAGCATGTTTAATCAAAATCCACTATAAGCCTACTGAGCATGTTTAATCAAAATCCACTATAAGCCTACTGAGCATGTTTAATCAAAATCCACTATAAGCCTACTGAGCATGTTTAATCAAAATCCACTATAAGCCTACTGAGCATGTTTGAGAAGAAAAAAAACTATAAATATTATCTCTAGAGTAGTAAAAAAATTGGCAATTGCCTTATTATTGGATGCAAGATCGGATGATTATACATAGATCTGGTACTGAAAAAAATTCATCCAACATCTTTGATGATATTAGCTGATTTAGAAAGTTTTATCAAAATCGGGTCAGAAATACCATCTCTAGAGTGGCTATAATCTTGTCCAGTCAGACACAAGATCACATTATTAATATGCATGAATTTCACTTAACTAACTTATGCATATTTTCCAAGTTTGATGTAAACTGGATCACAATTATTGCATTCAGAATGTTAACAATCTAAGCCAATCAGATGCATGATTATTCCATTATCATGTGTGGTTCATGCTCATTGCTGAACATAAAAAAAGATTTTCATTAGATAAGTCTATATCCCAAGTTTGATCAAAACTGGAAATAAACGTTGCCTCCAGAGAATTAATAAATTAATAAGCTCAATCAGATCTGAAATCCCCTCATTAACATGCAAATCTTGGTCACCGTCAATTTCTTCCAAGACCTCGATGATACATGCATAAATTCCAAGTCTGATCAAAATCAGATCTGAAATATGGCCTCCAAAGTGGTAACAAACTAAACCAATCAGACGCAAGATCACCTTAAATATGCTTGGACTGAACTTGTCCAAGATCTTGTTAATATAAGCATATATTCCAAATTGGAGCAAACAGAGGATTGGAAATATGACCTCTGGAGTGGTTACAAACAATTGTGGACAGATAGATGAACACACAATGTATGGAGGGCAATACAATAGCCTCATTTGGCCTTACCTGAAAGTCTTTATATATAAAAGAAATTCAATTGTCCATTACTGGGTCAGGTTGAAATATGGAGATAACTTGCATCAAAATCATCAAAACTAAATTATTCATCTACATTTGATGTGTAATAGGTCTACATAACATTGTGTAATAGGTCTACATACAATGTGTAATAGGTCTACACAAGATGTGTAATAGGTATACATGATGTGTAAAAGGTCTAGACAACATTGTGTATTAGGTCTGCATTCAATTTTTGATATGTAATCGGTCAACATATGTGTAATAGATCTACATCTGATGTGTAATAGATCTACAAATGTGTAATAGGTCTACACAACATTGTAATATGTTTGCATTATGTGTAATAGGTCTAAATATAATGTGTAATAGGTCTATATATGATGTGTAATAGTCTATATAACATTGTGTAATGAGTTTCTATATAATGTTTAATGGATCTACATGTGATGTGTAATAGGTCTACATTATGATGTGTAATAGGTCTACCAACTATCAAAACAAAAGGCTTAAGAGGACCTGACATTCCTAAACTGGCTTACAAAACTACCATTTTGCTAAGCACACTTATGTAGTATGATAAGAAATACAACCCTTTGTACACAATGTCCCAAGCTTTATATATAATTTTGTAAATTTTATGCATATGTCATATAATTGAACCCATCCAAGACCTTGCTAAAATGCAAATCTGTTTGCTAAGTTCTAATGAAAATAGATTAGAAATAAAGTCTCATGATTGGTTACCATCAATCAGGTGCAAGATCACTACATTAATATGCACAGATCTCACTTATTACAAAACCTGACTTTGACCATTTTGATGTTAGCCTATCTGCCAAGTTTGAGCAAAATCTGATTTAATTTCCGCTGCAAGAGTGGCAATAGGCCCAGTCAATCAGGGAGCCACTGTAGCTCAAGATTTGATACACATCCATGCTGCTTTAACTCGACTCATTTCCTCAGTATATGGCATAACCAACAATGTGTTAAAAGTGCCAACAAAGACAACGTAATCAAATTAGTAAATTCAGATGCAAGATTACCTAATAAATGTGTGTCAATCATAATCAAAACTCCTCCAACATCATGATATAATACTATTTAATGTGTCATCCAAATGTGATTACAAGTTTAGAGTCTCAAGAGTGTTGATATGGTCAGCTAATTAGATACAAGATTAGTATATAGACACACACACACAGAGGTAAACCACAAATTATCCGGTGCCCTTGGTTCCAAAGCCTTGCCAGATTAACAGTTTTGGCAGACCAATAAAGGTCAAGTAATAAAAATTCAACAATACAGGTATAAATGAATCAGGTTTACTAATTGCTGTACTTGCAAAGAATATTACTGTACTACCACTCCTGAAGTGGTAAATTTTAGATTTTTACTGGCAATGTAGACTTAATCACATTGATCTGGAAGTTGAAGTCTGTCAGGATTACTATCTGTTACATAATTGATTGCTTTATTACAGTCTCATCTGCATTATGCACCTGCTCAGGACTGAGGTGTTCATAAACTAAACTTCTGAAATTCATCCACATACTCAACAGCTTCTTCATGGTCTGCAGACCGTTTATCTCCACACGCTTTATGCATGCAAGTTTCATGATGCTTCTTGAACCATTGAAGCCATCCTTCACTATAGTCACAATCATGTTCTAATTTAAGATTTTCAAGTGCCCTCTTGTAATTTTGTCCAAACTAAAAGGTGCCAGGCCAACTGTTGCCGGAAATTTGGTTGGTTTAATTCTCTGTGTTTGTGTGTGTGTGTGTATCTTTAGAGTACCTCGATCAGAGCACACCTCACCACTGCTCTGTACCCTACACGAACTATCAATTTGATACAGAATCAAACACAAAATTTGTTCTCTGTGCTATGTTTCACTGACAGACTCCAGTCCAACATACCTATCTGGCCTCACCCATGTGTATACAACAGCAAGATACTTACGCTCTTCTTCTGACAATCGTATACTCATTGTTCATATTGTGAAAACAAAGTCATATGGACAACGTTCTTTTGCACACCAGGGCCCAACGATGTGGAATGAATTGCCCATTGAAATTAGACACAAAGACACAGTGGTCCCTTTTAAGAGTGCTCTTAAAACTCACCTTTTTCAACTCCAGGGACAAACTTTGAGACCTTATGTTTTGTATCTTATATGTTTTCAACATGCTTTTATGGTTTCCAATTTCATTGTTTTTGTCATTTGTTTTTCTGTAGTTTAGTCATCATTATAAATGGTGTAAAGCGCTTAGAGCTTCTAAAGATTAGGTGCTATACAAAGTCCTCATTAATATTATTATAATATATATACACACACACGTGTGTGTGTGTATGTATGTATGTATATATAAAAGATAAAGTGATCAGACATTAGCAATCACAATTTCACTGGTTAATTACCTGGTTGAAAATAGCTAAGGTGAAACTGTCTTAAATTCTTTGAAGACTGCAGTAGGAGATTCCATTTTGATAATTAATACTTTACCTAATTTGTATAGGTAAAGTGGAACAACCCAATTGATTTGAAGTTCTTTGTAAATCAAGGAGATATTTATTGAAGAATAAAAGTTATTACACATTAGTGCCTTGAATGAGAATGGATATGTCTTTTTCTTAAATAGGGTAAATTCAAGATAAGCCACAATAAATTCCTTGGATCTCACTCCACACAAAACATGATTTCAGAAATCGGAATAGTGTACAAGTGTGATTGACTTTTCAAGTTATAATGTCAAAATACAGCTGTGATTCAATAAAAGATGAAGTAATGAGAGCAAAGTCCAGCAAAACTATATTTTTGGTACATACTGTAAACACATCAGTCATTGTTATGTGTACAACATCCACCGACATAGCAGCATGGCCCACCATATTTGACACTTACAGCAATGCAAATGCAGATTGTTTTCCATACTAAAAAAGTTTAACAGAAGTTAGAACTACAGATACAACTAGTCTATAATTAATTCAAAGATGAACACAAATGATAGTTGCATTACCTTCAACCCCAACCCTCCTGCCAACCACTGAACTACTACTGACAGGATCAAAAACAGCATCTAATTAAGAAAATATTCCACTGTCCAATATCTAAAAGACAGAAACTTGGAACATTTTTATTTATTTAATGTCTGTCTGGTTGTAATTATGAAACCAGTGACACATGTACATGTAGTGATGATACTGAAAAATGCTAAATCGACCAATTATTTTCTGCAGGCAAGTGTTAAATGCTTCAAAGAAAACATGTTATTTTTTAATTAAATTGTCAGTAACTTTCTATAAGCTTATATGAAAGAATAACTTATTCTCAATTGGGCATCATTTATTTGGGTCAAGTGCACTGACCCTCTCCCCCAATTCAAGATAACACTTTTGAAGTATTCAGTCCGTCCCCCCTCCCTCAACAGTCTGGAAATATGGTAGATATGGGATAGCAATATGGAAAAAATCATCCAGGGATAAGAACAAAGGATATATCATCTTTGGATAAGAAAAAGGACAATATCATCCAGGGATAAGAACAAGAAGAACAATTACCTAGGGAGAGCATCATGAAGAAAACAAAGTTCCATAAGATCACTCATCACCCATTTATTTTTGACCTAACTGTTAAATTTATAAAAGAATTGAACAAGCACTGAGGGAAAAGTAGATGCCTATTGTGTGGCCAACAAGCTGCATGTTGTAAAAAATGTCTATGAAAATCAAATACCAAATGTCACTGGCCAATCAGAAGGAGTTTTTTAAGTTGACCAACATGTTATCCATGTTTAAAACTGAATATAAAATGTTTATTCTGAAACTACTAAATCTTAGGATCTGAGAACAAATGTGCATAACATGTTTTACAATCCATTTACAAGTAGTCTGGGGGGTGGGGGGATATACAAGATGTTTTTCTAGATTCCATGTCGTAAAACTTCAGTGTAGTACCAGTTTCATTTAAATTAATAATAATAACAATAATAATAATAATAAAGTCTTTATTTTATAAGGATGACATAATTTTTACAATAATGAAAAAACATTTAGCCCTAAAATTTATACATATATATAGGCAATATAAAAAATACAGATAGCAAGAAAGGTATAATGGATTATTGTACAGAAGAGCAACAATGCCTGGATTTAGGACAAAAACTCAAATGTACACATACACACACACACACCATTCTGTAAGTAGTGACAGCAAGACAAATGATGATGGCTGGATGGATCGGGACCAAAAGAACATCAATTTTATTTGCCCCAAGAGCAGTAAAGCTATAAATGAAATAGAATTCTATACATTTTAAAAATAAAAATAATGATTCCATCCTCAGCAGTCAGACATAATGGTGCAGATGTTAAAATTGCATGATGGTTTTAATCTGGCAAAGAATCATGGGAAACACTTTTGGATGAGGTTAACCTTAAGATGTGATCCAGTATCAATCTAATTGAACGTCACACGCGGTGATGCTCAATAAAAGCAGCACATGTTGAAAACCTGTTATATATTTTACGAAAGACCTAAAAAGAAAATCTTGACCTAGTAATGGTTAACAAATTCAAAAGTCTGCAGTGATCAATGATTGTCTGAAAGTTTTTTTAATGACATTTATGGTAACTTACTTACCTAACCGTAATATCTTTATACCATTTACAGAGCTCCCTGTAGATAATACTAGTAACAAAGTTAGCATTCAACATTCATGGTCAACTAGGCATTTGTTATACAATTTTAGTATTAAATTTTAGAATAACAAATTAAAACTTATTTAGAGTAAATGCATGTACATTACCTGAATGACTTTCACTATAATTAATACATCCACTATTTCACAAATCCAGTCATGCCAACAACAAACAAAAATGCTGAAAGGTCATCTGCTTTCAAAGGTGGAATTCAGATGTGAGTGGTCTCCCCTTGGATGGAGAGAAATTGGTGCAAAATCAAGTCCATGTCAGTTCCTACTGGAATAGAGGTGCACTTTGTTACTAGTATTATCTACAGGGAGCTCTGTAAATGGTATAAAGATATTACGGTTAGGTAAGTAATACTGAAGAAATCTGTAATACTCAATCATAATACATGTACCTTAAGAGAACAGGTAAACAGAGGAGTGAGTTATATCCCCTTACTCCTGATCCAGCCGTTTCTGGTATATAAAAGTACATGAAGCAGCATTAAATCTTGTGTGAGATATGGGCTAAGGTTAGCAACATGGGTTATCAATGGATGTTGTTGAGAGAGGAAAATAAATTGCTCCATTAAATCCAATAGAGATAGAGTGACTCACATCACAAAAATGCTTAAGGACCCAGATAGGCAGCCTGTTGTGCCATTGATATAGGTCCCAACAGGTCTTTCCTCCGAGAAATTGAGTGATGTCAGTTAGGAAGCAGTTTTGCTATGAATAATCCAAAGCCTGAGCAGATATATTGTCCTTGGCAATGAAAGCTGGGGCCATTATGAGTAAATTCAAACTATAATAGTAGAACTGCCAGTAATTTGATGAACTTAGAAGATTAACTTAAAATGCACGTGTCTCACTGACCCAGCATGTTGTACCTAGAATGTCTTGGATGCAAAATGATGCTTTACTGGACCACACAGATGACGTCATTTGTGCTGAGGAAAACAGATCCAGCATATCCAGGAACAGATGTAAGACATACAGTCATGAATGTCTAAACAAATAAAGAGAAATGTTGGCTGCTAAGTTATCTAGATAATTGATCCAAGATTCTTTCCACTTGATGAAAACAATCAGTATTATACTGCACTTGGATTTCCTCACCTTTTGCGACTAATAAGAATAAAAAATGACGGTAAAAAGTGTTTTCTGTGAGACTCTTCCAATTCAGGGAAAGGGTGTTCACTACCCAGACCTTCAGACATGGGACTGGATTTACAAATGTTGGATTCTTTGTATTCCACAAGGGAGAAAGAATCGTTTAGTATGAAACAACAAAACCCAGCCAGTAACTGAGTCAGCTATAACATAAAGCCCAATTGGGATGTTGTGGACATGGATTGCAGGCAGAGGTCTGGGGACTTTTTCCACTGCCATTTTCATCTAACTAAAGACAGTTGATATTTTGGATCATTGAGAATGCACTTTCCTGATAAAATCTTCTGTAATGCTGAGGAGGACCAAGAGGTGATGAAATTCTAAGGCTGAAATTTCAAAAAAAATGGTAAACACCACTAAAATAATTTTAAGATGTTTCTGAGAGTCATTGAAACAGCTTCAGATCATGAACATGGAGCTGAAGTTCTACAAGACTGCTCATGATTTCTGTTAAGTCACCTTCATTGATATTCAGGCTGAATGGGAGTGCTATGAAATGGAATGCATCTCCTTGTGTGTGAATCTTGTAAGCTCCAGAAAGATCTGTGCATGCAAATATGAAGGAATGCATCTCAGATGTTAAGGCTAACTGTCAAATTGTCCTTCTGAATTGGGTTAAGAAACCATCTCCGTGTCTTTCTTTTTTAATGTACTGCCTGAACAAAGTGGGTTAGTAGATTGAGCATAATGCTTGTAGTAAAGTAAAATATTTATGTTTGCATTGTGCACAATCTCATCTGCTGTTTTTTGCAAGATGAGTGTTGACTCTTGCTGCTAAATGTGCTCATGGATGTGTTTATTGTGATATCTATAATGAAGGAAGCAAATGATAATGGGGGACGGCAATCAATATGGTCTGAAGGCATTCCCAAACAACTTGTATCGATGTCATGTGGGGTCCTGTCCATTTCCCTGACCTTTCTTAGAAATATGAGCAAGGTTACTGTTCATTGGGTTCATAAAGTTTGTCAAAAGAGGATGTCTGTTGTGATCCATAAATGGCTTAATAATGGTTTCCTAGACAGTGGACTTAAAGAGATAGGCATCTCCTTCCAACAAGTGAAGATGAATTGATGCAGATGTGGCACTATCTAAGTGAGTATTGATGAAAGGGTTTAGGCAATATTCAGAATGTTGAGAAAATATCCATGGGAACCAAATGAAACATGGATCCTATCACTACAATACTTTGAAACAGTTGTTACATGTTGAGGAAGGACTTTCAGTCCATAGGTACAGAGTCCCAGACTCATGATGTCTGTGGTGACAGCTGGGAAGAGAGGGTGAAAGATTAGAAGGTGTGCCTTGTAACATGAAGGATTAAAATTGCTGGTCATTACTGGTACCAAAAAAAAGGACTGCTGACAGTTGGATCATGAAATGGTCTTACACATCAATGAAGCAACTCAACCAGACTGCCTTTCTTGACTAAACAATCGACAGGTGCAGCAATTGGGATGACTTCATAGGCAGGACAAAAGCTATCTAGGCAAAATGTGGAAAACCTCATTGACCAATGAAAGGGCGAGTTTTCTCTCAACATCAAAAGATCATGCATGTGAGCAATAATTACTGATAATGGAATCATAGGTAGGCCTCTAATGAGATCAGTAATGACAAAGCTGGGATAGTGAACAATGGCTGGGAATGAGTGTGCTGGTACACAGTTGTCGCCAAGTGTATATTATATGTATCACCTACAATCCAAGGTTGGTATAGAGTATCTGGGAAGGGGTGTTGTCACTGTCTGTACCAGGCTGTGATAGAACCAGGATTGATAATGGAATTGTCTGCTGAAGGTTGACTTTACTTCATAAGTAAATATTGATGAATGGGACAAGCTATGCCTCGTATATGCCCTGACCACATCTGGACAATAATGACATTTCACATTTGTTAGCATTATAAAAATTATGATTATTATGGTGTCATTTCATAGGCTTTGGCCATCATGTTACAATGAGGTTCACCAATATAGTTACGTAAAAACTTTGGACACCTGAATAACATTTTAAAAAAAACCTTGACATTTTGTCATTTTTTTCCCCTCTATTTAATAACACATTGCCAACAGTGCTATGAAATTATGAAAGATAAATTTTTAAAAAAACGATCATTCAGAGAGTTTACAATAAATAATTGATGAAAAAATAGACATTATAAATAAAACATTAAAAATCACACATGAGACCACTGAGAACAAGATTATACCTGTATATTCTTGCATAATTAGAAAGCTATCATAGCTCAACTTATAATCTAAGGGTTGCAGGTTTGATGCCCATTCTAATCAGCCAGGGTTGACTACATTGGTGTGCCTTTGGAAGAGGCACTTAACTCCCATTTCTTCAGCATAATATAGCCATAATGCATTAAATGTGCTAATCCACCCCCACTCCCCAAAAAAACATTCAAACTGAGCTCTGAAAAACAACCGCAGCATTGTTACAACAGAGAAAATTAAATCACAGATTGGTCCACCAGGTGGCTAATACCACTGAATGTAGGAACATGTTGAGCCATCACGCCATTTTGGATCATCCATCTGAATTTGAGCTCGACACATAGGGCAGGTTTTCTCCCTGTCAAACCAAACTGATACACAGTTCTCACAGAAGATATGCTGAAAAGAAAGATGGAGATGGCATCATGGCACAAAAGAGAACAACTAATATTCATATGGTTAAATAGTCTACAAGTCACATTATGTATCATTAAACATTTATATATGGAATTTTCCTGTAAGTTACATATAAGTGAAGAACGTTTGGCTCAAGAGCCAAGGTAAAAATGAACTATGATTCACAACATAGTATTTTCTTTTGGGTGCTGTGGAAAATGGGCCTGATCATATGATAAACTTGGGAAAATCTGACAACTGGGTTTAGGCCCATAGATAGATAGATATAGATATAGATATAGATATATAGAGAGAGAGAGAGAGAGAGAGAGAGAGAGAGAGAGAGAGAGAGAGAGAGAGAGAGAGAGAGAGAGCAGTGAAACTATAAGATCTTTAATAAATTTAGCCTGCTTTAAAATATTTTCTTTTAAAAATACCCAGAACTTAATTTAAAGTAGCATATGGCAAGATGACATTTTAAGACAAAGTCGTTGATAAGGTTAAAAAGGATACAATTTATTCTGAATTAGTACTTATATGGCATATGGTTAAAACAGGTGTATATTTTCACAGACTTACTTTAATGATCACCTTCAGTCAACAGTCATCTCTCATACCAAGCAAATTTATAATTTTCATTTATATTGAATTTTTAAAAAAATAAAGCCAAATCTAATCTTGAGATTTGAGAAATATGACCTCTGATCACCATTAGTTTACTCCATAAAGATCCTTGAATATTATAATTTATGAGATTTTCAAATGCTAACTAAGACAGGTGACTTCAAAGAGGGGGCCTTTAAGCTGGTTTAACTCCTCTGCATCTCTTAGCCAGTCATCTTCCTTAAAAATCTATTTTTTCCCTCCCATCCACAGGTGGTTAAAGCAGGTTACACTACATTTTAGTTTTCTTCCTTCATTATCAGTCAACAGGTAGTTAAGGAAGTTTACACTACAATTTAGTTTTCTTCCTTCATTATCAGTCAACAGGTAGTTAAGGAAGGTTACACTACATTTTAGTTTTATTTCTTCATTATCAGTCAACAGGTAGCTAAGGAAGGTTACACTACAATTTAGTTTTCTTCCTTCATTATCAGTCAACAGGTAGTTAAGGAAGGTTACACTACATTTTAGTTTTATTTCTTCATTATCAGTCAACAGGTAGCTAAGGAAGGTTACACTACAATTTAATTTTCTTCCTTCATTATCAGTCAACAGGTAGTTAAGGAAGGTTACACTACATTTTAGTTTTATTTCTTCATTATCAGTCAACAGGTAGTTAAGGAAGGTTACACTACATTTTAGTTTTCTTCCTTCATTATCAGTCAACAGGTAGTTAAGGAAGGTTACACTACAATTTAGTTTTCTTCCTTCATTATCAGTCAACAGGTAGTTAAGGAAGGTTACACTACAATTTAGTTTTCTTCCTTCATCATCAATGCACTGTTCTGGTGGCATAGTGGTTAGAGCATCCACCTCGGATGCAGGAGGTTGTGGTTCGATCCCTGACCGAGTCCAGACTTCCCGAAAGCTAAAAAAAAGTGTCAGACATTCGGTCTGACAAAACTTGAAAATCTGTCAGACCGAAAAAAATCTGTCAGACCGACAAAATATAACAAAATTGAGGTATTTTGTAACGAGTTTTGTTTTCTATTTTCTAAGTGTAAATAACACATGTTAATCAAGTAAAGTTAAGTCAAATTCACTGACAGTCTGTTGTAAACATGATCAGTTTATCAAGATTTTCAAGTTCATCTTGTTAGTCTAAACAGTCTTCTCAATGTCCAAGGTCTCTTGTTCATCTCCTGAGATATCTGTACTTCCATCCATCATAAAGGCAAAAAATGGATTATACTCTATAAGACTGACAGTTTTTTGCTTCTCTGTTCTATACTGTGTATGAAATCTGCAGCTGCTTTGTCATTAATATATGTACTGCCTATGTCTAATTGTTTAGCTTTGTCAATTTCACACAGCCATGTATAATCTGATAGTGGACAATTAATTCTGGCTATAGCGTGTGCATTTCTGAACAAATGCACTAATCCACTTCTTTCAGCTGCCTTTAATTGCCAAAGCGCTTTGCCGGCTTCTGACCCTAGTTTTTCCTGAGCAGTTTTCTGTCTGCCTGAAACAAACTCTGATGCTTTTTTTGTGGGACTTGGAAAGTTCATGATCATTATTGCTGACATTCTAAAATTTGTACATCCGACAATAAACGCGTTTCGCAAATTTTCATCAGACCTCGCTTTCTCGCCGTAGAAACTGAGACACATGGCACACTGCATAACTTGCTTTATTTCATCAAATATTAACCAGTCTCTGTTTTCTTTCCATTTATCATTAAAGGTTCTTTCAACCCATTGTTTTTCATAATCCTTTTTCTTTTCTTTCAACTTTTCAAAAGATAGTTTTTTTTCCCCCCCCCCGGTTTCGCTCCGTCGTAATATTTCAACGATGCCATGATGACAGGTTAGCCACATAACTGTTTATAACTGGCGTAGCGATTGGATTGCTCAAAAGCTTGTAACCAATGAAAATCTTTTTAACAAACTAGATTCAAGAAGGACCACTCGAGCGGTGCAGAGTGAGAAAACTATCGTACAGTCGGTCCGATGCCGACTAACAAACTGTCGGTCCAGGTAAAAATTTGTCGGTCATGTCCGACGGACCGACGGCTTTCGGGAAGGCTGGAGTCATACCAAAGACTTTAAAATTGTCTAACAGCTGCCTTGCTTGGTGCTCAGCATTAAGAGGTTAGTGTTAGGACTGGTCGACCCAGTGTCAGGATAATGTGACTGGGTGGGACATCATGCTACATTTGTGCTGCATGATGCCCCAGTGCTAGACATCACTATAAAATGCCACACTGCAGACAGCGATATGACTGAATTTTTTTAAAGCTACATTAAAAATCTAAATTACACACGCACGCCCCTTCAACATCAAAGTCAATAGATGCTTAAAGAAGGTTACACTATATTTTAGTTTAATTGCTTCAGCATCCAAGTCAACAGAAGCAGCAAGAAGAGGATAATTACTCACCTTACAACTGAGCATGACAGGATCCTTGTAGTTTTCTTGACAAATAGCACAGTGCTCTCCCCTTGCAACTATGTCAGAGGTGGTAGGTTTGTTTCCATAAGCCTTTAATGTGATAATGACATTGATTCAGTATGCCAAGTAAATAGAGCTTATTGTGCAATGAAAGTTTTTAACATTCAAAATAATAGGTAAATTCAGCTGTAACTGGTTTATTATGAAAAAACTGAAGCTGTTAATAAAGCTCAAATTCTATGGTACCTTTAAAAATAAATAATTTTTTCAAATAGAAATTCTTGCAATTTTCTGGTGATATTTTCTCCAATCAAGCTAATATCCTATAATAATCTTTAAAAAATAATTCTTTATTTCTTGTACTTCTTTGTCTTAGACTGGGGAGAAGAGCATGGGAGGGACAGGTTACCTCTCTCGAAAGAAATTTAATGATCCCATTTTTTTCATAATTGTAGTTTGACAGTCTAGGATGAATTTACTTTTGACAGTACATGCCATGCCTGCTAAAGATGGGTGATAATAAGTTATTTTAAAAACTAGAAATGAGGTCTGTCTGAAAACAATTAGGACTGTGATACCTAAAAGTGAAACTGTTTCACAAATCTGCACTTAATGAATCTTGGAAATGAATAGTCTTTGGATATTTCTTTTAAAATTAACCTCAATGCAAGCAGTATCTAGGTTTGGGTTTGGATTAGCAGGGCAAGTTATATTAATGCACTGAAAGGAAGGGTTTTTTTTAGCACAGAGGCAATACAAATGCCTAGCCCAAGGAAGCTCCATGTTAGCCAACTGGGGTTGATCTGATGGCATGAGTTGACCCTAAGCCCTTCAGCTTGTGAATTTAGCAAGCTAACCACTGAGATACCATGGCCCCTACCTCATTTATGCTTATTGCAACATTCAGATGAGTGCATCAGGACTATTTTATATCCCAAGCCCATCATGAGCAGTATCAAATGTGTCACAGTATTAAAGCAATGAAGATAATAATTCTAGTGCAAGTGCAATAAATATAAATGCCTTGCCCAAGTACACACCTAACACCTTTTGAACATCAAAAGTGAGAGAGTTTGAAGGCAATGATGATAATAATGTAAACCTACTTTTTGCATATTGTTTCTTTTTTGCACGGCTTGCAGGATGGTAACAATCATAAAACTAAAAAGCCATATAAGACTTTTTTCTAAGGAAGTTCAATTGAGAGAAAGTGCCAGTTTAAATTAGGAGGGGTTATCTGACATCTCGACACCACCAAAATTCAATAGGTGGAAAGAAAAGAAAATATATCAAGAAGCCTGTCTTTTGGACAGTTATAGCTTAATATACATCCCTGCTTATTTGTACTCTTACCAATTTAAAATACGAAAAGTGCAAATGAGATAAAAGATGGACAAAGTTTTGTCAGTTCATTTATTGATTTATAATTTCAAACCTGATTATGACCAGGCAGAATCAGACTATAGGAATCATTAAACATTACATATATAAAACATATATATATATATATATATATATATATATATATATATATATATATATATAAAACATAATATATATATATAAAACCAGCCTTCTTAGACTTAAAAACAATTGCATCCCTTGTTTCACATATTTAAGTAGTTCCACATCCAGTCATATGGCACTTAAGTGATATATACTGATGTATTTTTATTCTTCTGGGAATAGGGTTGGGTTTTACTGAAATAATGGATATCATTATTGGTTTTAGAAAATACTGATATTTTATTTGTTTATATTACCCACAAAAAAATTTCAAAGATGGAAAACGGTGGAAGACCACTAATGGTATATACATAAAAGGCTTGTTTATTACAAAGAAACACAAAACTTGTTGTGTTCCAGATTTAATTCACCAAAATAAATGGAAAAAAATACTGAAAGAAGAAAACAGAAATAAAGGAATTGATATAATTTTCAAAACCAACTTTTACTGATACATGTAACACTAAATAAGTAGAAAGGAAGGAAGGTATTAAGAAATTTAGAAAGAGTAAACTGCAAAGTATTTATAATTGGAATAAGTACTTACTGCATCTACATTAAGCTTTAAAAATGCATTTGCCAATTCTCTGAATTTGCTGAAAACAGCTACAGCCTGAAACACAATGGTATGAAAAGTAAAGAATAACAATTCAAGAAAAATCAGGTATCAAGCTTTTATATTCTTTAATCAAAAGTAACTGATTTATCAATTAACTCTGCACATTGGTTAAAACCTTTTTAATGAAAAAGATTTTTCAGGTGAAAATATGAATGGACCATACATAATGCACAAACACCTCTTAGTATTTGCTAATACATTTGCAAATCTAAAGCAAAAACTGGAAATGTTATATCATGATGGATTATAATATAATGTTATATCATGATGGATTATAATATAATGTTATATCATAATGGATTATAATATAATGTTATATCATAATGGATTATAATATAATGTTATATCATGATGGATTATAATATAATGTTATATCATGATGGATTATAATATAATGTTATATCATAATGGATTATAATATAATGTTATATCATGATGGATTATAATATAATGTTATATCATGATGGATTATAATATAATGTTATATCATGATGGATTATAATATAATGTTATATCATGATGGATTATAACAAAATATATAGGCATATTTCCAAGTGTCAGTGTTCGGTCAGCTGCAGCATAAACAAAAAGACCAACATTACTAACTCAAAATAATCTCAGATCAAGCATCCTCTGGAATTATGATAAAAGAGTAAATGATTGACAGTTGTTGACAGGTCAACTTCAATATGAGTTACAATATAATAAAACCACCATGGACATTTAAGAGCAATGTTCAAATTTTACTTTATTATTTAGCATTTTTACAACACAATAAGGATGACCTTTCAATATGATACATGTGGATGGTAAAGTTTCAAGTATAAAAAAATGTAATCAGAAAATTGTAAAAGTCAATCTTGACCTAGGTCTTTTTATTTAAAACTTTAAACCAAAGCTGGTTTCAGTTTATGCAGGTTTTAAACAGCATAAAAACAAAATTCTGATGCAAATAAAGGGAAAAATTCAACACCAAACATGGCCATAAGTCTCTTAAATTTAGCTGAAAAATTGTGAAGATCATGCTTGCTCTAGGTCTTTTTAATTTAAAGTCTTGTGCCAAATGTGGCTTGAATCCAGTGAGTTGTTCAAATGTTAAAGTGGGCGCCAGAGTGGTCTAAAGCGCTCTTCATTACAAATCACTGCCATCTCACCTCTGTCTGCATAGGTTAGAGTCTAGGATTCGACTAATGTGGGTATGTGAGAAAGTTTGCCAGTAGCTTCTCGTGGGCGGTGGTCCTTCCTAAGGTTTTCCTGGATTCTTCCTCTACCATTAATACTGGCGGCCATGCATAGCCTATCCTGTGCTTAAAAATGGCGTTAAGCCCCACAACAACAACAACAAATGTTATAGTACAGACAATATAATGCAATAGATGGAATGCTTTTCAAGTCAAACAGAAGCCATAAAGCCATCAAATTTGAAAAGGTGAATACCATACTGGAGCACCATATTCTTAATGCAAAACCAAACTGTAAAGTCTCACACCAACTTTGAAGTGAAGTGCGAGTAAATAATGTACATAATAACTTGCTTTAATGATACTTATGTAACCCGTGCTACCAAACAAGAGTGCTACTGAAAAAATTGTCACTTGCACTCAAGTGAATGTTTTTTCAAATAATGATTCTTATTTGCAAGATACTGTCATATGGTTTACCTGGACATAATTAAATCTTGGTTACTTTACACCTAATGCCATGTCATGCAAGAATAACAGCTGTCTTAGAGAAATATCTGCTGATTATTTCCCTCTTGTTTACAATTTTGTTGGATCCAGTTTTCAGCTGGATAACATATTTAAATCTTTGAGCACAATTTTGTTTCTCAATGTTCATGTCAATGACCAATGTGTCAGTTATAGTTGGACACAATTAATACATGCTAGAGTATGGAAGCCTAGTGGATATATTTTAATCTTTAATGCTCATGATGAAACAAAAGGATTAAATGATAACAATACAAGGTTAGTTTCTTTTTATTGTCAAATAAGCGTTTATCTATTTTAATGCAATGTGCGGGGGCGGGGGGGGGGGGGGGGGGGGGCACAAATTCAATGCAAATTTATTTAGTTTCTGTCTTGGGACATATGACCTGGGTGAAAAAAGTTTCACCATAAGTTATAGCTCAGGAAAAAAATTTTTTTATAGTGTCCATATATACACGGCAAATATGGTAATGTGATGAGATAGAGAGACATGCAGAACAGTACATGACCACTCCAGAAATAATGCAACGGCATAAAAGTTGTATTCTATAACGTATATTTTCACCATGAATGAGGATTTTGACACACAAGGAAGTGTTTATCAAAGATTTGTGTTTATTTCTGTTGAAGAAAAAAACAAACACTGAATTGTCTTTACTCAAAAAATTTCAATATCACTAAAAATCAAAGATTGTAAAAAGTTTACAAGATGACTTTCATTCATTTCAAAATAACGTACATATGGGTACTTGCACTTCCTTATGCCTTACAGTCAAAGGGAGAGCATTTTTAAGAGGTATCAATTTTGGATAGAACATGTATGGATCATTTTCAATACAAAATTCTGTATCTATTAGATGTTTAAACAAAATTGTTTTTTTTCTTCAAGGAATATTCTGCAATGGAACAAAGGACAACTCATAAATGAATTCAACATACCATTTGTAAAGCTTTAAAAATAAATGATTTTTTTACCTTTGCAATCAAATATACAATACTGAGGATGATGGCCAGGATTGCTCTTCCTGACTTTGGGTTATCCTTCAGAAAATGTATCCAGGGCACAATAGGTAATATACATCTGTAGAACTGGACCAAAACTTCTATAAACATGTAATATTTACCCTGAAAAAAAAGAAGCATGCACAAAATTTAGTTAAAACTGAATTTATTGAGATATGATCAATACTTTTATTTTTTTTAAACCCATATCAATCACTGAATATCATATCAACATTCTAAGAAATGCCCAATTCCTGAAGTAAGACAGCTGATGCAAAAATGTTGCATTAAATAGCTCAGTAATTTTAGGCTGATACGAGATCATACATAGAACTAATTCAGTGAATGAAAAACTGTTTAGCAACTGACAATATCACAGAAAAACAAAAGGCTAAAGTGTACCTCTGTAGGCAGAAAAATGACTCATATTCAATACAGTCCAATATAATGCAGAACTTTCAAAAATCATAAAGTCATGAAAATTTAATGCGGCACGTTCCACATATACACTGTTTTAATTCATTTAGGTTTCTGTACCTAATTACTTTTAATAAATACTCAAGTTTGCTTCTGCTTTTCATACATCTTTATTTTTTAACTCCCCTGACACTATAATTAATTTAAATTATTAAAATATGAAACAGCTATTTTACCCGTCTCTTCTGAGGTAGAAGAAAACTTGGAATTGATGACAGCAGTGCTTTTAATATGATGGCTGTGAATTTCAAAACATAATCCGTCACCATGGTAACCCAAAATAAAGCATACAGATCACCTTCCCATTTGACTGGTAGTTCAAATATTAGACTGAAATGGAAAAAAAGAAAAGTTATATGAATTATGACAACTAATGTGCTACTACATTCACTCTCAAAATACTCAACATTGGCAACTGACCACCAGATATGATTATCGTTTTGTTAAGACTAAAAGAATTTGCATACACACATGTGCATGTGTGAGACGGAAATCCCAAAACAGGATTCAGAATTTGCAGGCAGGAAGACATTCCTGTCTCTATCTCCACAAATTCTGACCCTGACAGAGGACTTTCACTATCCCTCACCAACATGCATCATCGAGGAACATTTCTCTGCAGTAACAAGAGATTTTAAAAATATGGAGTATTTTTTTAAAATTTAAGTCACGTGTAAGATTATCAGAAATTAAAATTTTTATAATGTTTTTAGTTAATTTTAAAAAGATATTGCAAGTGCCATGCAAAATGTTTAATCATTACATTTTAACCTTAAACCTAATACAGATTTTATATGAAGAACACACTACTTATGTCAGGTAATGCAAAGATATAACCACATGCCATATTTAATAACATCTAGTATTATTTATTGGAAAAAATGTTACTGAAAGTGATATCATTCAATGTATTCTTCAGATATGTCCACAAACTGTGAAACAATGAAAATCCACCATTTTATTCTTTGTGTTGCCATGCTTTCAAAGCAGTACAGAAAAGAACCTCAGAGTCAAGACCTTTGAGCTAAAAATCAATGTCAGAGAGCTGACTATCAATTTGTTTACTATAATATGACTCAATACAAACTCAAGTCACAAATCACTTCTGTTTGTACAAGTTCCTTGTTCACATATGCAAACAATGATCTTCAACTC
The DNA here is from genome assembly GCA_029339505.1 of Unio delphinus. Lineage (NCBI taxonomy): Eukaryota > Metazoa > Mollusca > Bivalvia > Unionida > Unionidae > Unio > Unio delphinus. Next base: position 6,377,790 of record JAQISU010000094.1, on the reverse strand, counting down.
GACCCCATGGTCTATTAGACTATACAGTAGTTTTCAAAACACATTCACAAAAGGTGTGTATGTTGGCGGTAAAATCTGCATCACTTTCATTCAGAACCAAATAAATATTGAGAGAAGTGTTTAATGAAAACCCCATGTCAATGCCATCATTACAAAGGAGTAATGATAACTACAAGATGAGGATGTTGAAGTCACGGAGGCACCGTTTTCAGTAGAACTAGCTACCTATTGCATAGGAACAACTAGACCCCATCAGGGTTAAAAGTGAAATTGAATTTTAAAATTTGAAGGTTTTTTCTCATGATTTTTCAAGGTTTTAATTTAGAATTTTTTGCAGTCTAAGACACAAATCAAGCATAACATTTATTAAAAGTTTGATACAATATGCTTTGATTTTGTTTGTAAATAAAATGAAAATACAGATAAAGTGAAAATAAATAATTGGAAAACAAGTACCAGTAAGCGCTAAGAAATGTGCATGCTTTCTTGGCTGCTAGGCTAACCTAATAAAAAAATGTGTTTACAAAAGCTTTTTGTTGGGTTGGTGTAGAGCCATTCATCATTTTTTCAAATATTTTTTCAATTTAGGTTTCCTTCAAGTTTTTAAAGTATCCTATTAGTTCTCCAGGGTCAAGATGAAATTCTGAGGTTTTTTTAAGGTTTTTGAAGTCCGCTTCTAACCCTGTGCTATAAGCAGTCTTTTAGTTAAAATCCCTTATCAATATAACCATCCATTAGGGAGGAGTAGCAATAACATTTTCAAGATGGCCACCAAGATGGCCATATTGGATAAAAGATTGGTACAGTTTTTATTTAAAACAAACTTGACATCATAAGAGGTCTTTTAGTTAAAATCCATGTTGATACAACCATCTGTTTAAGAAAAGTAACAATAACAACATTGTTAAGATGGCCACCATGATATCAACAATAACAACATTGTTAAGATGGCCACCATATCAACAATAACATTGTTAAGATGGCCACCATATCAACAATAACAACATTGTCAAGATGGCCACCATGATATCAACAAAAACAACATTGTTAAGATAGCCACCATGATATCAACAATAACAACATTGTTAAGATGGCCACCATGATATCAACAATAACAACATTGTTAAGATGGCCACCATGATATCAACAATAACATTGTTAAGATGGCCACCATGATATCAACAATAACAACATTGTTAAGATGGCCACCATGATATCAACAATAACAACATTGTTAAGATGGCCACCATGATATCAACAATAACAACATTGTTAAGATGGCCACCATGATATCAACAATAACAACATTGTTAAGATGGCCACCATGATATCAACAATAACAACATTGTTAAGATGGCCACCATGATATCAACAATAACAACATTGTTAAGATGGCCACCATGATATCAACAATAACAACATTGTTAAGATAGCCACCATGATATCAACAATAACAACATTGTTAAGATGGCCACCATGATATCCACATTGAACGACAGACTAACTAGTGAAAATATTATTTTCTAAATGGCCCATAACTGCCATGTTAGATGTTTGAGGAAAACAATTTTCATTTGGGACATCAGAAAAATCCTTAAGTGAAAGTCAAATTTAAATATGAACATCCATTCAGGATGTCACATTATCAGTCATATTTTTTAATGGGGGAATTATTTTGTGTTTAATTGTATACATCCCTTATCTGGAGAAAAAACAAAGGGAAATTTCAAAGGATTCCCTGGAACACATCATTGACATGCATTTGTCACAAGTTGCTTAACAACTTAACTGCAGCAAGAATTATAAATGGACTACTTCCCTAGTTTTAGCTTATAAGCAGGCATGTTTTGGGGTATAATTTGTAAACCAATCAAACATGGAGTATCATCAGTGGTTATTATCACTCAAACATACCTCGTTTAGTAATCTGATAATGTTAGTCACCTAGACTGACAACAATCCAGTGGCTAAGTTTACCAAGGTGATTTCTGAAACAATTAAAAGTCTGGCATGTGCTGTGTATCAAAAGAGATTAAATACTCTTGCCACGACTTGTGACTACATGTTTCAACTAGTATGGATGACCTGACTATATTTATACAAGTTGATGAAGGAGGCAAGGGAACTAATATTAGTACTATTATTTATGTCCATAAACAACTGTCAAATTGGAATGACATCATAGGACGATATGCAGATAGTCAAAGCTGTAATGTAGAAGACCACCATGACAGGTAATATATCTGAAATGGTCGAATCCTTGATAATTATTGGACATGGTTGATTCACTGATAATTATTGAAAATGGTTGATTCACTGATCATTATTGGAAACGGTTGATTCCTTGATAATTATTGGAAATGGTTGATTAAATGATAAATATTGGAAATGGTTGATTCACTGATAATTATTGAAATGGTTGATTCACTGATAATTATTGGAAATGGTTGATTCACTGATAATTATTGAAATGGTTGATTCACTGATAATTATTGAAATGGTTGATTCACTGATAATTATTGAAATGGTTGATTCACTGATAATTATTGAAATGGTTGATTCACTGATAATTATTGAAAAGGTTGATTCCTTGATATTTGAAATGGCTGATTCCTGTACAGTCATTTGAAATGGTTGATTCACTAACGATTATTTGAAATCGTTGATCCCTTGATAATTATTGAAATGGTTGACTCCTTGATAATTATTTGAAATGGTTTATTCCTTGATATTTGAATTGGCTGATTCCTGTACAATCATTTGAAATGGTTGATTCACTGATAATTATTAGAAATGGTTGATTCCTTGATAATTATTTGAAATGATTGATTTCTGGATAATTATTTGAAACAGTTGATTTAAAAATTGTTGAGTCATATTGCTACGATATCTGCAGTGAGCCAGTTTATAGTGATGTCTAGCACAGGGGCATCATGCGTCAGACATGTAGTCCTACCCAGTTACATTATCCTGACACCAGGCCGACCAGTCCTAACACTAACCTCTCAATGCTGAGTGCCATGCGAGGCAGCTGTTAGTACCATTTTTGTAACTTTTTGGTATGACTCAGCCGGGGATTGAACACATGACCTCCAACTTCCATGGTGGATGCTCCAACCACAAGGCCCATGCTTCTTAACATTATTTCATGGATCATCTGAATGTGATCTTCTGATACAAAATGGCTGATACACCATGCTTCTTAACATTATTTCAAGGATCATCTGAAAGTGATCTTCTGATACAAAATGGCTGATATACCATGCTTCTTAACATTATTTCATGGATCATCTGAAAGTGATCTTCTGATACAAAATGGCTGATATACCATGCTTCTTAACATTACTTCACAGATCATCTGAAAGTGATCTTCTGATACAAATGGCTGATATACATGCTTCTTAACATTATTTCATGGATCATCTGAAAGTGATCTTCTGATACAAAATGGCTGATATTCCATGCTTCTTAACATTACTTCACAGATCATCTGAAAGTGATCTTCTGATACAAATTGCTGATATACCATGCTTCTTTACATTCATTACTTCACGGATCATCTGAAAGTGATCTTCTGATACAAATGGCTGATATACAATGTGTCTTTACATTCATGACTTCACGGATCATCTAAATCTGATTCTTTACACTGATTACTCCTGGGATCAGCTAATCTGATTCTTTACACTGATTCTTTGATATCTTGCACTGATAAACTACAATTCTTTACATTTGTCACTCCTGGGATCAGCTAATCTGATCCTTTGATATATTGCACTGATAAACTACAATTATTTACATTTGTCACTCCTGTGATCAGCCAAATCTGATTGTTAGTTAGCACTGACAGATGAACTCCATTTCTCTATATTCATCACTCCTGTGTACATTGGCAAGAACGAAACCTAAGTTTACATAAATACATGTATGTATAAGATGAAGTAGAAAATTGATTGGCCAATCGCATGTTTCAAAGCAAATCTGGTGCTCTGTCTTTGGTGATATTAGAAATTGTTGTTGCCTCTAGATACACAATGATGGTCGAGTTAACCATCCATTTTATCTTTGAAAGAACAAGTTTGATTGCTTGTTCTTCTTTCAACTCAATGACAACCTAGAAGTAACAGTTGTGTATTGGGGGATTAATGAAATTTCCAAACAGTTTGTAACAGAGCCAGTCAAATCGCTTGAAATTCATCTTAATTATTCATAGGCTCGACAGTTGACCCTTGACTGCACTGTAAATGTTTGAATGTACAGAAACGGAGTTCATTAGAAGAACGGCTAAATGTAAATTATAATAACAGCTCTCAGCACTACTTAAAAAAGTCACTCCATCATGACATGACTCACCTATGTAAAAAAAAAGCACATCCCAAACTGTTGAAAGAACCAATGGGGGAAAAAAGACATTATTTATATGGGGCAGTTATGCCTTTTAAATGACTTATATTAGCTCTCAGGTAGGTACTATATGACCCAGTCTGAAGAGAATTCTTTAGAAAAAACAAGGCAATACCATTTAATCATGGTCCTGCCAGTATCAATGATGGAGCAAGAAACCTGGAAAACCAGGGAAGAACCACCGACCCACCAGAAGCTACCGGCAAACTTTCTCACATACCCACATTAGCTGAGCCTGAGACTTGAACCCACGCAGACAGAATCTCACATACACACATTTGCTGAATCCAAGACTTGAACCCAAGCAGAAAACGGTGAGCTAGCAGTGATCCAGAACGGTGAGTGCTTTAGACCACATGGCTACTGGGGGCTCCCAAGGATTAAGGTAAAACATTCTAAAGAAATAACAAGGCAATACCATTTAATCCCAGTCCCACAAAGATTTATGTAATAACACTTATTCTTAATTGAGAAAAAAATAGTACAAGACAAGTCCTGCAAGGATTATGGTAAAAAATTCTCTAGAAACAAAAGGGCAATAACATTTACTCCAAGTCTTGCAAGGATTAAGGTAAAACAATACAACTCACTCCCAGTCCTGCAAGGATTTAGGTAAAACTATTTTTCCTAATTGAGACAAATTGCATTAAAACTGCATGTGGTAAAAAAAATGTTTATACTAATACATTTTATTTATGTTGCATCAGAAGCTTACACATTCCACAGCTCCTGGTCACGGAAGAAATAGTAAATACAAGCAATGTGGGCTGATAAAAACAGAATTAGCCACAGACAGGAATTTATCACCTGACCTCGCCCAGTCATCTCCTGCAATACAAACAATATTTTTATCATTTTTCTATCACGTCAGCAAGAAATCTATTCTATAATATTGATTTTTGACCTTTTGCAGACTTCAAATAATGTACCATCTATTGACATTTCTATTCTGTAAAACCCAAAGGAATTTGCAAATAATATGGTTTCTAACCCTGACATTTTGCCTTTGACCTTTGGCTTGCTCCATGTGATGGATTATTTTTTATAAAGTCTGAAATAATGTGCAGTGTTTAATGAATTCTGATGCTATGAGATATATCCATATAATGGAATATGTTATTGCTGAATAGATCCAAGGTTATGGATAATAAGTTAACGCTGTTACATTCAATGCAAATTAAAACAATTAAAAAGATAGCATAGTCAATAGTAATTCGTTGAGTATGATGACCCATGTAGTTATCTTACTTAATCTAATACAACTGGGTTTTTTTAAAAACATAATAGCACTAATTATATCTGGGGCTGGGTGTTATAAGGTCTCAACACAGATGAACACTCATAACACTAACTGGACCTGTTCCATTACTCACCACAGTAAATCCCCAACCCCGCCTTTCATAACTTTGCCTCTATCTTTCAAAATGTCAGTATACAGGGACATATGACTACAACTGAAAAAGGAGAGGATTTGGTGAAATCTCCTTGACTTCACAAAGTTATAAAATTATTTTAGGATGTTTTGTTAACTATGGTGGTGATTTGGGAATACAGACTTTTGCAGTATTACTATTGCTGTGGGACAACTTTGCATGCAAAAAGGTGGAATGATTTTTTTTTTTTTAAATTTTAAATGTACAGGGTTTGGTATTTAGACATAAATACTACATTCTATGCAGGGTTTTGTATTTAGACATAAATACTACATTCTATGCTGGGTTTTGTATTTTGATAATAACACTACATTCTATGCAGGGTTTTGTATTTTGATAATAACACTACATTCTATGCAGGGTTTTGTATTTAGACATAAATACTACATTCTATGCTGAGTTTTGTATTTTGATAATAACACTACATTCTATGCAGGGTTTTGTATTTTGATAATAACACTACATTCTATGCAGGGTTCTGTATTTAGACATAAATACTACATTCTATGCAGGGTTTGGTCTTTGGATCTAAACACTACATTATATGCAGGGTTTGGTCTTTGGTCCTAAACACTACATTCTATGCAGGGTTTGGTATTTGGACCTAAACAGTACATTATATGCAGTAGTGATGGGAATCGGTCAGAAATTCATAATCGATAATCGGTTACCTTTAACCAACTGATCATCGATTATAATCGGTTACTAAGAGCAAATTTTAATTTTTGTTAAAGAGTTACATCTTTGATCAAGAGTTCAATATGTTTATAAATATACAGTAATCTCTTTTAATGGCATGTATACTTTAACCTGACAATATTACATTTTGTGTTACTTTTGTTCTGCAACTTTGTTAAATGAATGCAACTTTTTATGGCTGATCAGTCCTATGTAATTGAAATACTGTTACAATCCCCCCAAATTCTTTTGTTCACATGTGATGTGTCTATAATTTAAAGTATAGAAGGACACGTTTTTCTTGTTTGTCATTGTTTATAAATACTACAAAAGATGTTGCAATTTGACTGAAGCAAATCAACAAAATGAGTTTAAATGTATTAACTCAAGAATTTAACAACTTGACCATGTAATAATGACTATATGTTCCTAATTATGAATCATGGTTTCATATTTGTAGTTGTGATGGGATTAATAAATTTCAGGTCACCTTTAGTGGCTGGGAATTTTACTAACCTTTGTGCTTTGAATACACCTAAATAGTAATCTCCCTTTACACACAATCGATTATGGAGTTCACAATTGATTATCTGCTCAACCAACTGATGATCGATTATAATCGATAATCGGAACAACACTAAATATGCAGGGTTTGGTATTTGGACCTAAACAGTACATTATATGCAGGGTTTGGTATTTGGACCTAAACACTACATTCTATGCAGGGTTTGGTATTTGGACCTAAACAGTACATTATATGCAGGGTTTGGTCTTTGGACCTAAACACTACATTATATGCAGGGTTTGGTCTTTGGACCTAAACAGTACATTATATGCAGGGTTTGGTATTTGGACCTAAACAGTACATTATATGCAGGGTTTGGTATTGGACCTAAACAGTACATTATATGCAGGGTTTGGTATTTGAACCTAAACAGTACATTATATGCAGGGTTTGGTCTTTGGACCTAAACAGTACATTATATGCAGGGTTTGGTATTTGGACCTAGACAGTACATTATATGCAGGGTTTGGTATTTGGACCTAAACACTACATTATATGCAGGGTTTATTTGGACCTAAACAGTACATTATATGCAGGGTTTGGTATTTGGACCTAAACACTACATTATATGCAGGGTTTATTTGGACCTAAACAGTACATTATATGCAGGGTTTGGTATTTGGACCTAAACAAAACATATGCAGGGTTTATTTGGACCTAAACACTACATTCTATACAGGGTTAGATGGATTAATTTGAAGATATTTTTGTAGTATACTGAGAAGCCCATTTCATTCATCCTTTGGGATAAAGTTATGGCTCATTTGCCTCAGTAAATAGGCTTTCTGAAGAGGAAGTCCAAAATGCACCCACAGAGAGTCAAAGTCCCTTAATGTGCATACTGATAAAGATTTACAAGCCAATCCACACACAATCAAGCGATTGCCAATTTTATTGATGACCTGTACAGCCAAACCTTCCAACTAGCTTGCCGAGCTGAGTTTGCCATGACTCTAATTAAGTCCTGGACTTTTTTTTCATTTGTCACCAATTACCTGTGAGAAAGAAAAGTAAGTTTATGGCTGAAAATAAGTATGAAAACTTTGCTCTCCTCCACAGCAGAAAGAAGACAACCATCAAAATAGAGCTTTTGGTTATGATGTATATGATGTAATCATTAGAAAAACATAGACTGGTAGTCTAAGATTTTGAAAATCTGAACCTGTTTTCTTCTGCCTATGTTTATGCTCATCTGAAGTTTATGTTCAATAGTATGCATCAATGCATCACCTTTGATCTATATCAGATCAAAAGGTCGTCAACATACAATCAGCAACCAGTTCCCAAGTTAAGGCATTTTTCACAATGCTGATAATTTTGATCTTCGATGGGTTGACTCACAACATCCAGCCCTGAGGTGCACTCACCCCCTGAGGACATATTTCCAAAAAGGTTCTACCAAGCTCAACTCTGATGTTTCTATCGTTCAAAATATAATATATCAAGTAAGGCAGGTGGTCCCTCAGACCTTGGTTAATAGGTCATTCATTATGCTGTACTTCCATCTGGTGACATAAGCTTTCTTCAAGATGACAATAAATCCCAGAAACTATCTTTTTTAAAATGAAAGCATCTTTAATAAATTCTTCAAGTTCAACAAGGTGGTCTATTGTTTTCATGGCGTCTGACTCCACAATGAGCATCAGTACATTCTTGGATTCAAGATACCAAAATAGTCTATTGTGTATCATCTATTCCAAGGTTTGCAAATACAGCTAATTAATGACATGAAAACTAGATGAATGAGATTGGTCCTTTCCACATCTGAATATTGGTATCGCTGTTGATTCTTGCAAAACAGCAAAAAGTCACAAGTTTCCCAAATTTTATTGAAAATGTTCAGCTGTGAAATCTGGTGCTACTTAAGTGTTGTTGGCTCAGTCGAGTTTCCTAACTTTCAGAGAGTGAAGGGTTTACTGTAAGACCTGAAATTTACCAGAACCTTTTCATTTTTTGTCATAGCATAAATTTTCAGAACAGATCTCTTGGGAGTTATTTTAGAATGCTTTTGCCAAAATATTTCTGGTATAGTTATGACCATTTTATCATATTTCTTTAAATGCTTGATTATCATTATTATTTAAGGGTCCTTTTCTATTCCTTAATAGCGTCTTTATATATACCATCCAACCATGGTATGTTCACAAAATTAGGAACCATGATGTTTCTGGTTCGGATCCCATTCAGCATTCTAGAGTATCAACATAAATAGAAGTATTTATTTACTATGTTGTCAAAATGATGAGCTGTCAGTTTTGATTTGCATAAGGACCTGCATGTCGCCCAATCCGCCCTTTTCAACTTCCATCTTGGCTTGAGCTTTGGGAATAGTATTTCTTAAATATTTTGGAAAGTTGTCCCTACCGCATATTTTGTCACCAACTTCACGATAGAAATCAAGTAAATGAGTCAGGCTGCAGATAGTCAAATTTAAGAAGGTGTAGGATGTTGTGGCAGGATGCAATACCAGCATATAATATTATGATTATAATATGTAGTTTCTAAAATTATTATAATATATAGTTTCTAAAATGAACTCTTGTTGCTATATCCTTATAAAAAGTTTTTTGAAGGCTGACAGATGTCTTTAGAAAGAATGTCTCCTGAAGGCAGACAGCTGTTGGATCATATTCTTGAAGCAAAAGCCTGATTTTATCCATATTTGTCAGTAATCCTCTGCAATTCCATTGTATTATTATGTCAGTTATATTTACGGCTGTAGTGGAAGCATGGGATTTCTGAGAGGTTTCCCTGGCGTGAAATACTCCCAAGACTCTCAAACATGTTAAACGGTTTATTGGATCTTTGGGAAAGTCCAGGAGTTTTTTAATACTCTTCTGTTATGGTTCAGAGCATGCATTACCACTGGCACCTGAAGAATGTTGCTCTTTTGATGGGCTGGATTTAAATGGTTGTTTGTGTGAAGAGAGTAAAGTTTTTCATGGCAGTCTGATTCAATGAAGCATGAGGCCAAAAAAGGTTTCCTGCTTTTTGAATTTTGAGTGGTTGTCAGTTTAATGGCTTTCATGTTCTAGATTTATACCAATGAGATGTAATCAATTTTTCCCCGTTATTCGGTATCATATGTAATATCTGCACTTTGTGAATAAGAAATTATTATTTAGGTACACTTTTCTGCAGTGTAAGCTAATCATTATAAAGGCACATCAGCAAGATAAACAATCTCCCTATAACATGATAGGTACATGTTAATGACTTTTATATCTTATGGGAGCTCATCATTGTATCACACTGAATAAAGTATAAATTATAATTGTAAATTTTTAGCAGCTTAATCTCATGAGCCATCCTGAGGTAAAAAAAATAAAAATAAAATGCACACAGTGAAGGAAGCATGTCTGCAAGTCTTGACCAAAAAAAAGTGCATGTGCACTAATTAAGACATTAAATTGATATATAAAATACATGTATAGATACATGTTTGCTAATGCATGCTTTCATTTTTATATAACACTTATGTATTTAATGAACTGCATATTGTATCATGTTTAAATTAATTTTGTTGCAATAGTTTTATCTAATTCTCTAGACATTCATATAAGTTGATCCCATGACACTTATATAGAGATTCTGGCAGCTTTCATCAAGTTCATTTTTATTGAAACAGAAGACGAGGAAAAATTCTGGACTAAAATGATATTTCAATTTCTGCAGTTTGGCTTATGGAAATTTTGGTCTTGAAAGGTCTCCTTGTACTAATATACAGAACAGGTTTAGGCAATAAAATCATTTATATGGTCTCTCATGTTTACATGTGTAAAAGAGACAGTTTCATGGAAATATTTACAAAACCTTCCTGATAAATAAAGCACATCACTAAACAATGTAATTTTGTAGCTCGTCTTATTCAAAATCACTTAAAGTAAACATGGCAAACAATCTTGAATTAGGAGGTATTTCAGAATTGGCGATGCCAACAACAACAGAAAGCTATGTACAACCAGTGTTCTTCAGGTTTCCAATACTGAGGAAAGCAATGGTGCAATTACTAGCCGCTCTAAATTATTCACAAGTCTCATAAACGTGAGCAAATGGTCTCTGGCACACACAAAAAAATACTCACCCAACAGTAAATTTCCGTATTTAACTGGCCAGTTGAATATTTAAAGTGATGTAGTGGTGATGTATTGAAAAATTAACCATGATCATGAATGCACATGATCTCTTGCAACTTTTGGTGTACATGTACAACTTATGGTTAAAGAAATTTCCGTGCAAGGACAGATTAAACTAATCTACTTATGGAAGGAGAAGTTTGGTTCTTGATTTAAGATTGATAACATTATTGTCATTTGTGGAAATCATAAGTACAATAAGTCAGTCCATATTCTGAATACACCTCATCATGCTCGAGGTTCTTGACTCATGTAATGGTTGCTGTTGATCATTATAAAGGCAAAATTCAAGTGGAAGCATATGTAAGTCATGTATAATGAAATAATATAAATTGACAATTTGAGAGGAACTGTTTAATCATTCACTGGAATTACTAAAGTGCTTATTGACTGGATTACGACTATTTTCAGATTACTGAATTCATTCAAAGACATTCTGGATACATGAACACAGCTGGTACATCAATACATTCAAAATTCTTCTAATTCATTTGGAACACTTATGTTTGGAGCTTTTCAGATTATTTGGGAGTTAAATCATAAAATTGTAAGATCCTCTTAAATATTCATTTTCTAACTTAGAAAACTAAATCATTTATCGATTTGTACAAAACTTGTAGGTTTTGCTTCTTTCTGTAATGTAGTTTAAGACCACATAACATAAAATAAAGGAAACAAAATACATAATACTAACTCTGACATTCATTAAGCTGTCTATACTACAAACAATTAGTTGTTAGTTTAAGTGTTATTCATTTTTCACTTTTCATGTGTGTCCGTAACACTGTTTCTCCCATTCTGTAAATGTCAATAATGCTGCAACATGTCATACCCATCACTGTGTTGAAATGTTTTGAGCCAGCTGAACCTGAGAGTGGGTCGCAATCCCATTTTTAACAATAAATACAGCTCTTTCCAATTTGGGGCACATTCCTTACTGAATAACTAAATTTACTGTACATGTATATCTTGGGACATTAAAAAAATTAAATTATATTTTTCCTGTCCAAGAACTAATGATGAAATTTAGGTTACATGTTCAAGATTTAAGAAATAAAATAAATTTGTTCTGAATTTTGTGTCTTCCCCCACATTGTAGATTACAATAAAATAGATAAACAGTTATTTAATAATAAAAATGAAAGAAACTAACCTTGTTGTTGTTGTTGTTTTAGGGTTTAATGCCATTTTTCAGCACATGATAGGCTATACATGGCAGCCAGTATTATTGGTGGAGGAAGAACCCGGGAAAACCCCTGGAAAGAACCACCAACCCACAAGAAGCTACTGGCATGCTTTCTCACATAACTACATAAGCCGAATCTTAGACTCGAACCCACGCAGACAGAGGTGAGACAGCAGTGATCTGTAACGGAAAGCGCTTTAGACCACTCAGGGCCCCTAACTAACCTTGTATTATTATCACTTATACTTCTTTTTTTTCTCATCATGAGCAATTTATTACAGAACAAAATATATCCATGAACTTCATATATGTAGCATATGAATCCATACATCAGTGTGTATCACTCATGGCAGACAACCATGATACATTATTCAGTTATGTGAATATTGAGAAACGAACTGTGTTTGGTTGTACTCAAAGGTTTGAATATGTTGTCAGACTGAAACTGGATCCAACAACAACACAAATAAAAAATATGATATATACATGAATATATATCAACCAATTGCTTGAAAGCACCTGCCATTCATGCATGACATGGTGCAAAACATCAAATACTGTTACTATTAGACTCAGGTTAACTATACGAGTCTCTCTCATTATCTGAAAATACATTCACTGTAGGTGCAAATGACATCAGTTACAAAAAGTGTTGTTGAAGCAAGTTAATGCTGTGTATACTAAATACCCTGTAATCATCAATGCCTGTTTGTATAAATTATTATTACAGATGGCAAACGAATGAAAGCATCGGTGTTGAATAAACACGCCAGGTAGCAAGCAATAAACTCATTGTTTGAATGTACCAGCAGAATATCATATACAAAGGTTATTTTATTACAAAGCATGCAGACGTCAGAAGCTGACTTTGGATTCTTTTAATTAAATGTGTTGATTTTTTTTCATATATACAAGGTTGGCCAACACTCCCTGTGTTGGCCAACCTTGTATATATGGAAAAAAATCCAGCCTTGATTCCTTCTTTTACCGGTTTTCATGTGAATTTTTAATTAATAAAGTAACATAATCTAGTACTTTGTGCATGGACATCAATGACCCAGTGTCTCTAAGAAGATTTGGAGGAGAAAATAAAATCATTTAAATCATTATGGACAGAAGAGAAGATGACTTTGCTGACAATATGATCACAAATACTTGATGAAACTTCATTGTAATTTGATCTCATTCGTGGACAAAATGTCAATAAGAAGTTTTTTATTAAAAAATGTGAGAATTTGCACAACTAGTTTAGATTTTAAAAAATCTAACTTTCATCCTTGCAGTTTATGCAGCTGAAGATGTGTTGCATCCAATGAAAATTTGTCATGGTGTGAAGGGACTAAAAAATATTTATGCACTGAAAGAAAGGTCTGTACATGTCAAGCAAAGGGTTGAATTGATGAGGTGATGCTGCAATATATTAATGAGTTTTATCTCAAATAGACAGTTTAATATTGTTTTTAAAATAACATGTATGTTTCCATTTTTAGACATGTCAATTCTGACTGATAAAAAGTGCATCACAACTTATTACTTAAAAAAATATGTTCCAAGAACATACTGTGCACAAAACAATTACATTAAGATTGTCCCAATTAACCATATCATTTATGATTTAAGCACCACAGCACCAATTGAAGACACATCATATTTATCCTATATTAATTATTGATTCCTTAATTTTGAAATTTTAAGTAAATACATGAAATAAACTATCCGATTTTAAAATGTAATACATCTAATTCAATATAACATTTCGTATTCAATCAAATAAATTGAATGATTGCTGGGCAAATTCAAGAAATTTACAAACCAATTCAAGAAATTTACAAACCAATTCAAGAAATTACAAACCAACTCAAGAAATTTACAACCCAATTCAAGAAATTTCCAACGATAAAGCCAACTTAATGAAATGAAAGGAGTTTTAAAATTGTAAAATGATTTTGTTTTTACTAGTCTTAGTATGTTTTTTTTCTGTTATTATAACAGCTTTAGTCTTACTGCTTACCTTTAAGGACAGCTGATGAACTATTTGTACCATTCTAACATTGGCATAGTAAAATCCTGCTGACAGACCAATAAATACCAACAATCCTGAAATGTACAAAAGGAATGTGTTACAGTTGTTTTATCACAAAGTTACATTGGTCCCTCACATTAAAGACTCAGCACACTGTTGTATTGCATACATTAGTCATGGATCACGTTCAGTTAGTCCGTTGCTCTAAAATCCCTCATTACAATGTAGTACTTCTTATAAGTATGGAATTGCAACACATTAAATTGGTCCCTTGCTTTTAAAATCCCTCATTACAATGTATTATTTCTTATGTGTATTGTAATGTAACCCATTAAATTGGTCCCTTGCTTTAAATCCCTCCTTACAATGTAGTACTTCTTATGTGTATTGTAGTGGAGTTTCTTGCTTTCAATCCCTCATTACAATGCAGTACTTCTTATGTGTATTGTAGTGGAACCCATTAAATTGGTTTCTTGCTTTAAAATTGCTTATCATAATGCTGTACTTCTTATGAGTCTGGTGTCATTTAATTGGTCCTTTGCTTTAAATCCGTCATTACAATGTAGTACTTCTTATGTGTATTGTAGTTTAACCCATTAAATTGGTATATTGCTTTAAAATCCCTCATTACAATGTATTATTTCTTATGTGTATTGTAATGTAACCCATTAAATTGGTTTCTTGCTTTAAAATCCCTCATTACAATGTAGTACTTCTTATGTGCATTGTAGTGGAACCCATTAAATTGGTTTCTTGCTTTAAAATCCCTTACAATGTAGTACTTCATATGTGCATGGTAGTTTAACCCATTAAATTGGTCCATTGCTTTCAATCCCTCATTACAATGTTGTACTTCTTATAAGTATGGTTTCATTAAATTGGTCCCTTGCTATAAAATCCCTCATTACAATGTTGTACTTCTTATAAGTATGGTTTCATTAAATTGGTCCCTTGCTATAAAATCCCTCATTACAATGTATTATTTCTTATAAGTATGGTAGTGGAACCCATTAAATTGGTTTCTTCCTATAAAATCCCTCATTACAATGTTGTACTTCTTATAAGTATGGTAGTGTAACCCAATAAATTGGTCCCTTGATTTAAAAGCCCTCATTACATTGTTGTACCTCTTACAAAGTTTGGTAGTTTATCCCAATAAATTAGTCCCCCGCTTTAAAATCCCCCATTACATTGTTAAACCTCATCTTAGTATAGTAGTGGATCATATTAAATTGATTCCATTTTCTTCAACTTATATTTAACTGTTAAATGTGTTGTGTTGTGTCTATTTAAACATGTTTAACTGTGCTGTGTTTTGTAATTTTAAAACACATTTAACTATGATGCAATGTGTCTTTTTAAACATTTATAACTGTGATGCAATGTGTCTCTGTAAACATTTATAACTGTGATGCAATGTGTCTTTGTAAACATTTATAACTGTGATGCAATGTGTCTTTGTAAACATTTATAACTGATGCAATGTGTCTTTTAAAACATTTAACTGTGATGCAATGTCTTTTAAAATATTTATAACTGTGATGCAATGTGTCTTTTAAAACATTTAACTGTGATGCAATGTCTTTTAAAATATTTATAACTGATGCAATGCGTCTTTTAAAACATTTATAACTGATGCAATGTGTCTTTTAAAATATTTATAACTGATGCAATGTGTCTTTTTAAACATTTAAATGTAATGCAATGCGTCTTTTAAAACATATTTAACTGTGATGCAATGTGTCTTTTAAAACATTTAACTGTGATGCAATGTGTCTTTTAAAACATTTATAACTGTGATGCAATGCGTCTTTTAAAACATATTTAACTATGATGCAATGCGTCTTTTAAAACATATTTAACTATGATGCAATGCATCTTTTTAAACATTTAAATGTAATGCAATGTGTCTTTTAAAACATTTATAACTGTGATGCAATGCGTCTTTTAAAACATATTTAACTATGATGCAATGCATCTTTTAAAACATTTAAATGTAATGCAATGTGTCTTTTAAAACATTTATAACTGTGATGCAATGTGTCTTTTTAAACATTTATAACTGTGATGCAATGTGTCTTTTAAAACATATTTAACTATGATGCAATGCGTCTTTTAAAACATTTATAACTGTGATGCAATGTGTCTTTTAAAACATATTTAACTATGATGCAATGCATCTTTTTAAACATTTAAATGTAATGCAATGTGTCTTTTAAAACATTTATAACTGTGATGCAATGTGTCTTTTTAAACATTTATAACTGTGATGCAATGTGTCTTTTAAAACATTTAACTGTGATGCAATGTGTCTTTTTAAACATTTAAATGTAATGCAATGTGTCTTTTAAAACATTTATAACTGTGATGCAATGTGTCTTTTAAAACATATTTAACTATGATGCAATGCTTCTTTTAAAACATTTATAACTGTGATGCAATGTGTCTTTTAAAACATATTTAACTATGATGCAATGCGTCTTTTAAAACATTTATAACTGTGATGCAATGTGTCTTTTAAAACATATTTAACTATGATGCAATGCATCTTTTTAAACATTTAAATGTAATGCAATGTGTCTTTTAAAACATTTATAACTGTGATGCAATGTGTCTTTTTAAACATTTATAACTGTGATGCAATGTGTCTTTTAAAACATTTAACTATGATGCAATGCATCTTTTTAAACATTTAAATGTAATGCAATGTGTCTTTTTAAACATTTATAACTGTGATGCAATGTGTCTTTTTAAACATTTATAACTGTGATGCAATGCGTCTTTTAAAACATATTTAACTATGATGCAATGCGTCTTTTAAAACATATTTAACTATGATGCAATGCATCTTTTTAAACATTTAGATGTAATGCAATGTGTCTTTTAAAACATTTATAACAGTGATGCAATGTGTCTTTTAAAACATTTATAACTGTGATGCAATGTGTCTTTTAAAACATTTATAACTGTGATGCAATGTGTCTTTTAAAACATTTATAACTGATGCAATGTGTCTTTTTAAACATTTAAATGTGATGCAGTGTGTCTTTTAAAACATTTATAACTGATGCAATCTGTCTTTTAAAACATATTTAACTATGATGCAATGCGTCTTTTAAAACATATTTAACTATGATGCAATGCATCTTTTTAAACATTTAAATGTAATGCAATGTGTTTATTAAAACATTTATAACTGTGATGCAATGTGTCTTTTAAAACATTTATAACTGTGATGCAATGTGTCTTTTAAAACATTTATAACTGTGATGCAATGTGTCTTTTAAAACATTTAAATGTAATGCAATGTGTCTTTTAAAACATTTATAACTGATGCAATGTGTCTTTTAAAACATATTTAACTATGATGTAATGCGTCTTTTTAAACATTTAACTATGATGCAATGTGTCTTTTAAAACATTTAAATGTAATGAAATGTGTCTTTTAAAACATTTATAACTGATGCAATGTGTCTTTTAAAACATATTGAACTATGATGCAATGCGTCTTTTAAAACATTTATAACTGATGCAATGTGTCTTTTAAAATATTTATAACTGATGCAATGTGTCTTTTAAAAGATTTATAACTGATGCAATGTGTCTTTTTAAACATTTAACTGTGATGCAATGTGTCTTTTAAAACATTTATAAATGTGATGCAATGTGTCTTTTAAGACATTTATAAATGTGATGCAATGTGTCTTTTAAAATAATTGTAACCGATGCAATGCATCTTTTAAAACATTTATAAATGAGATGCAATGTGTCTTTTAAAACATTTTTAACTGATGCAATGTGTCTTTTAAAACATTTAACTGTGATGCAATGTGTCTTTTAAAACATTTATAAATGTGATGCAATGTGTCTTTTAAAACATTTAAATGTAATGCAATGTGTCTTTTAAAATATTTATAACTGATGCAATGTGTCTTTTAAAACATTTAAATGTAATGCAATGTGTCTTTTAAAACATTTTTAAATGTGATGCAATGTGTCTTTTAAAACATTTAAATGTGATGCAATGTGTCTTTTAAAACATTTAAATGTAATGCAATGTGTCTTTTAAAACATTTACATGTAATGCAATGTGTCTTTTAAAACATTTAAATGTAATGCAATGTGCCTTTTAAAACATTTAACTGTGATGCAATGTGTCTTTTAAAACATTTATAAATGTGATGCAATGTGTCTTTTAAAATATTTATAACTGATGCAATGTGTCTTTTAAAACATTTAAATGTAATGCAATGTGTCTTTTAAAACATTTATAAATGTGATGCAATGTGTCTTTTAAAACATTTAAATGTAATGCAATGTGTCTTTTAAAACATTTATAACTCTGATGCAATGTGTCTTTTAAAACATTTATAACTGTGATGCAATGTGTCTTTTACAACATTTATAAATGTGATGCAATGTGTCTTTTAAAACATTTAAATGTAATGCAATGTGTCTTTTAAAACATTTATAAATGTAATGCAATGTGTCTTTTAAAACATTTAAATGTGATGCAACGTGTCTTTTTAAACATTTATAACTGATGCAATGTGTCTTTTAAAACATTTAAATGTAATGCAATGTATCTTTTAAAACATTTAAATATAATGCAATGTGTCTTTTAAAACATTTATAACTGATGCAATGTGTCTTTTTAAACATTTATAACTGATGCAATGTGTCTTTTAAAACATTTAAATGTAATGCAATGTGTCTTTTAAAATATTTATAACTGTAATGCAATGTGTCTTTTTAAACATTTAAATGTAATGCAATGTGTCTTTTAAAACATTTAAATGTAATGCAATGTGTCTTTTTAAACATTTAACTGTGATGCAATGTGTCTTTTTAAACATTTAACTGTGATGCAATGTGTCTTTTAAAACATTTATAACTGTGATGCAATGTGTCTTTTTAAACATTTATAACTGATGCAATGTGTCTTTTAAAAAATTTAAATGTAATGCAATGTGTCTTTTAAAACATTTAAATGTAATGCAATGTGTCTTTTAAAACATTTAAATGTAATGCAATGTGTCTTTTAAAATATTTATAACTGTAATGCAATGTGTCTTTTTAAACATTTAAATGTAATGCAATGTGTCTTTTAAAACATTTAAATGTAATGCAATGTGTCTTTTTAAACATTTAACTGTGATGCAATGTGTCTTTTTAAACATTTAACTGTGATGCAATGTGTCTTTTAAAACATTTATAACTGTGATGCAATGTGTCTTTTAAAACATTTAAATGTAATGCAATGTGTCTTTTAAAACATTTATAACTGATGCAATGTGTCTTTTTAAACATTTATAACTGATGCAATGTGTCTTATAAAACATTTAAATGTAATGCAATGTGTCTTTTAAAATATTTATAACTGATGCAATGTGTCTTTTTAAACATTTAACTGTGATGCAATGTGCCTTTTAAAACATTTAAATGTAATGCAATGTGTCTTTTAAAACATAAATGTAATGCAATGTGTCTTTCAAAACATTTATAACTGATGCAATGTGTCTTTTTAAACATTTATAACTGATGCAATGTGTCTTTTAAAACATTTAACTGTGATGCAATGTGTCTTTTTAAACATTTAAATGTAATGCAATGTGTCTTTTAAAACATATAAATGTAATGCAATGTGTCTTTCAAAACATTTATAACTGATGCAATGTGTCTTTTTAAACATTTAAATGTAATGCAGTGTGTCTTTTAAAACATATAAATGTAATGCAATGTGTCTTTCAAAACATTTATAACTGATGCAATGTGTCTTTTTAAACATTTATAACTGATGCAATGTGTCTTTTTAAACATTTAACTGTGATGCAATGTGTCTTTTTAAACATTTAAATGTAATGCAGTGTGTCTTTTAAAACATATAAATGTAATGCAATGTGTCTTTTAAAACATTTATAACTGATGCAATGTGTCTTTTTAAACATTTATAACTGATGCAATTTGTCTTTTAAAACATTTAAATGTAATGCAATGTGTCTTTTAAAATATTTATAACTGTGATGCAATGTGTCTTTTAAAATATTTATAACTGTGATGCAATGTGTCTTTTTAAACATTTAACTGTGATGCAATGTGTCTTTTAAAATATTTATAACTGATGCAATGTGTCTTTTAAAACATTTAAATGTAATGCAATGTGTCTTTTAAAACATTTATAAATGTGATGCAATGTGTCTTTTAAAACATTTAAATGTAATGCAATGTGTCTTTTAAAACATTTATAATTCTGATGCAATGTGTCTTTTAAAACATTTATAACTGTGATGCAATGTGTCTTTTTAAACATTTATAAATGTGATGCAATGTGTCTTTTAAAACATTTAAATGTAATGCAATGTGTCTTTTAAAACATTTATAAATGTAATGCAATGTGTCTTTCAAAACATTTAAATGTGATGCAACGTGTCTTTTTAAACATTTATAACTGATGCAATGTGTCTTTTAAAACATTTAACTGTGATGCAATGTGTCTTTTAAAACATTTAAATGTAATGCAATGTGTCTTTTAAAACATTTATAACTGATGCAATGTGTCTTTTTAAACATTTATAACTGTAATGCAATGTGTCTTTTTAAACATTTAAATGTAATGCAATGTGTCTTTTAAAACATTTAAATGTAATGCAATGTGTCTTTTTAAACATTTAACTGTGATGCAATGTGTCTTTTTAAACATTTAACTGTGATGCAATGTGTCTTTTAAAACATTTATAACTGTGATGCAATGTGTCTTTTAAAACATTTAAATGTAATGCAATGTGTCTTTTAAAACATTTATAACTGATGCAATGTGTCTTTTTAAACATTTATAACTGATGCAATGTGTCTTTTAAAACATTTAAATGTAATGCAATGTGTCTTTTAAAACATTTAAATGTAATGCAATGTGTCTTTTAAAACATTTAAATGTAATGCAATGTGTCTTTTAAAATATTTATAACTGTAATGCAATGTGTCTTTTTAAACATTTAAATGTAATGCAATGTGTCTTTAAAAACATTTAAATGTAATGCAATGTGTCTTTTTAAACATTTAAATGTAATGCAATGTGTCTTTTAAAATATTTATAACTGTAATGCAATGTGTCTTTTTAAACATTTAAATGTAATGCAATGTGTCTTTTAAAACATTTAAATGTAATGCAATGTGTCTTTTTAAACATTTAACTGTGATGCAATGTGTCTTTTTAAACATTTAACTGTGATGCAATGTGTCTTTTAAAACATTTATAACTGTGATGCAATGTGTCTTTTAAAACATTTAAATGTAATGCAATGTGTCTTTTAAAACATTTATAACTGATGCAATGTGTCTTTTTAAACATTTATAACTGATGCAATGTGTCTTTTAAAACATTTAAATGTAATTCAATGTGTCTTTTAAAATATTTATAACTGATGCAATGTGTCTTTTTAAACATTTAACTGTGATGCAATGTGCCTTTTAAAACATTTAAATGTAATGCAATGTGTCTTTTAAAACATATAAATGTAATGCAATGTGTCTTTCAAAACATTTATAACTGATGCAATGTGTCTTTTTAAACATTTATAACTGATGCAATGTGTCTTTTAAAACATTTAACTGTGATGCAATGTGTCTTTTTAAACATTTAAATGTAATGCAATGTGTCTTTTAAAACATATAAATGTAATGCAATGTGTCTTTCAAAACATTTATAACTGATGCAATGTGTCTTTTTAAACATTTAAATGTAATGAAGTGTGTCTTTTAAAACATATAAATGTAATGCAATGTGTCTTTCAAAACATTTATAACTGATGCAATGTGTCTTTTTAAACATTTATAACTGATGCAATCTGTCTTTTTAAACATTTAACTGTGATGCAATGTGTCTTTTTAAACATTTAAATGTAATGCAGTGTGTCTTTTAAAACATATAAATGTAATGCAATGTGTCTTTTAAAACATTTATAACTGATGCAATGTGTCTTTTTAAACATTTATAACTGATGCAATTTGTCTTTTAAAACATTTAAATGTAATGCAATGTGTCTTTTAAAATATTTATAACTGTGATGCAATGTGTCTTTTTAAACATTTAAATGTAATGCAATGTGTCTTTTAAAACATTTAAATGTAATGCAATGTGTCTTTTAAAACATTTAACTGTGATGCAATGTGTCTTTTTAAACATTTAACTGTGATGCAATGTGTCTTTTAAAACATTTATAACTGTGATGCAATGTGTCTTTTAAAACATTTAAATGTAATGCAATGTGTCTTTTAAAACATTTATAACTGATGCAATGTGTCTTTTTAAACATTTATAACTGATGCAATGTGTCTTTTAAAACATTTAAATGTAATGCAATGTGTCTTTTAAAATATTTATAACTGATGCAATGTGTCTTTTTAAACATTTAACTGTGATGCAATGTGCCTTTTAAAACATTTAAATGTAATGCAATGTGTCTTTTAAAACATTTAAATGTAATGCAATGTGTCTTTTAAAACATTTATAACTGATGCAATGTGTCTTTTTAAACATTTATAACTGATGCAATGTGTCTTTTAAAACATTTATAACTGTGATGCAATGTGTCTTTTAAAACATTTAAATGTAATGCAATGTGTCTTTTAAAACATTTATAACTGATGCAATATGTCTTTTTAAACATTTATAACTGATGCAATGTGTCTTTTAAAACATTTAAATGTAATGCAATGTGTCTTTTAAAATATTTATAACTGATGCAATGTGTCTTTTTAAACATTTAACTGTGATGCAATGTGTCTTTTTAAACATTTAAATGTAATGTAATGTGTCTTTTAAAATATTTATAACTGTGATGCAATGTGTCTTTTAAAATATTTATAACTGTGATGCAATGTGTCTTTTTAAACATTTAAATGTAATGCAATGTGTCTTTTAAAATATTTATAACTGTGATGCAATGTGTCTTTTAAAATATTTATAACTGTGATGCAATGTGTCTTTTTAAACATTTAACTGTGATGCAATGTGTCTTTTAAAATATTTATAACTGATGCAATGTGTCTTTTTAAACATTTAACTGTGATGCAATGTGTCTTTTTAAACATTTAACTGTGATGCAATGTGTCTTTTTAAACATTTATAACTGATGCAATGTGTCTTTTTAAACATTTAAATGTAATGCAATGTGTCTTTTAAACATTTATAACTGATGCAATGTGTCTTTTTAAACATTTAAATGTAATGCAATGTGTCTTTAAAAATATTTATAACTGTGATGCAATGTGTCTTATTAAACATTTAAATGTAATGCAATGTGTCTTTTAAAACATTTATAACTGATGCAATGTGTCTTTTTAAACATTTATAACTGTGATGCAATGTGTCTTTTAAAACATTTATAACTGATGCAATGTGTCTTTTATAACATTTATAACTGTGATGCAATGTGTCTTTTTAAACATTTAAATGTAATGCAATGTGTCTTTTAAAATATTTATAACTGATGCAATGTGTCTTTTTAAACATTTAAATGTAATGCAATGTGTCTTTTAAAATATTTATAACTGTGATGCAATGTGTCTTTTTAAACATTTAAATGTAATGCAATGTGTCTTTTAAAACATTTAACTGTGATGCAATGTGTCTTTTAAAACATTTATAACTGATGCAATGTGTCTTTTAAAATATTTATAACTGTGATGCAATGTGTCTTTTTAAACATTTAAATGTAATGCAATGTCTTTTTAAACATTTAAATGTAATGCAATGTGTCTTTTAAAATATTTATAACTGTGATGCAATGTGTCTTTTTAAACATTTAAATGTAATGCAATGTGTCTTTTAAAACATTTATAACTGTGATGCAATTTGTCTTTTTAAACATTTAAATGCAATGCAATGTGTCTTTTTAAACATTTAAATGTAATGCAATGTGTCTTTTAAAATATTTATAACTGTGATGCAATGTGTCTTTTTAAACATTTAAATGTAATGCAATGTGTCTTTTAAAACATTTAACTGTGATGCAATGTGTCTTTTAAAACATTTATAACTGATGCAATGTGTCTTTTAAAACATTTATAACTGATGCAATGTGTCTTTTTAAACATTTAACTGTGATGCAATGTGTCTTTTTAAACATTTAAATGTAATGCAGTGTGTCTTTTAAAATATTTATAACTGTGATGCAATGTGTCTTTTAAAATATTTATAACTGATGGAATGTGTCTTTTTAAACATTTAACTGTGATGCAATGTGCCTTTTAAAATATTTATAACTGTGATGCAATGTGTCTTTTAAAACATTTAAATGTAATGCAATGTGTCTTTTAAAACATTTATAACTGATGCAATGTGTCTTTTTAAACATTTATAACTGATGCAATGTGTCTTTTAAAACATTTAAATGTAATGCAATGTGTCTTTTAAAATATTTATAACTGATGCAATGTGTCTTTTTAAACATTTAACTGTGATGCAATGTGTCTTTTTAAACATTTAAATGTAATGTAATGTGTCTTTTAAAATATTTATAACTGTGATGCAATGTGTCTTTTAAAATATTTATAACTGTGATGCAATGTGTCTTTTTAAACATTTAAATGTAATGCAATGTGTCTTTTAAAATATTTATAACTGTGATGCAATGTGTCTTTTAAAATATTTATAACTGTGATGCAATGTGTCTTTTTAAACATTTAACTGTGATGCAATGTGTCTTTTAAAATATTTATAACTGATGCAATGTGTCTTTTTAAACATTTAACTGTGATGCAATGTGTCTTTTTAAACATTTAACTGTGATGCAATGTGTCTTTTTAAACATTTATAACTGATGCAATGTGTCTTTTTAAACATTTAAATGTAATGCAATGTGTCTTTTTAAACATTTATAACTAATGCAATGTGTCTTTTTAAACATTTAAATGTAATGCAATGTGTCTTTAAAAATATTTATAACTGTGATGCAATGTGTCTTATTAAACATTTAAATGTAATGCAATGTGTCTTTTAAAACATTTATAACTGATGCAATGTGTCTTTTTAAACATTTATAACTGTGATGCAATGTGTCTTTTAAAACATTTATAACTGATGCAATGTGTCTTTTAAAACATTTATAACTGTGATGCAATGTGTCTTTTTAAACATTTAAATGTAATGCAATGTGTCTTTTAAAATATTTATAACTGATGCAATGTGTCTTTTTAAACATTTAAATGTAATGCAATGTGTCTTTTAAAATATTTATAACTGTGATGCAATGTGTCTTTTTAAACATTTAAATGTAATGCAATGTGTCTTTTAAAACATTTAACTGTGATGCAATGTGTCTTTTAAAACATTTATAACTGATGCAATGTGTCTTTTAAAATATTTATAACTGTGATGCAATGTGTCTTTTTAAACATTTAAATGTAATGCAATGTCTTTTTAAAAATTTAAATGTAATGCAATGTCTTTTTAAACATTTAAATGTAATGCAATGTGTCTTTTAAAATATTTATAACTGTGATGTAATGTGTCTTTTTAAACATTTAAATGTAATGCAATGTGTCTTTTAAAACATTTATAACTGTGATGCAATGTGTCTTTTTAAACATTTAAATGTAATGCAATGTGTCTTTTTAAACATTTAAATGTAATGCAATGTGTCTTTTAAAATATTTATAACTGTGATGCAATGTGTCTTTTTAAACATTTAAATGTAATGCAATGTGTCTTTTAAAACATTTATAACTGTGATGCAATGTGTCTTTTTAAACATTTAAATGCAATGCAATGTGTCTTTTTAAACATTTAAATGTAATGCAATGTGTCTTTTAAAATATTTATAACTGTGATGCAATGTGTCTTTTTAAACATTTAACTGTGATGCAATGTGTCTTTTTAAACATTTAAATGTAATGCAGTGTGTCTTTTAAAATATTTATAACTGTGATGCAATGTGTCTTTTAAAATATTTATAACTGATGGAATGTGTCTTTTTAAACATTTAACTGTGATGCAATGTGCCTTTCAAAATATTTATAACTGTGATGCAATGTGTCTTTTAAAACATTTAAATGTAATGCAATGTGTCTTTTAAAACATTTATAACTGATGCAATGTGTCTTTTTAAACATTTATAACTGATGCAATGTGTCTTTTAAAACATTTAAATGTAATGCAATGTGTCTTTTAAAATATTTATAACTGATGCAATGTGTCTTTTTAAACATTTAACTGTGATGCAATGTGTCTTTTTAAACATTTAAATGTAATGTAATGTGTCTTTTAAAATATTTATAACTGTGATGCAATGTGTCTTTTAAAATATTTATAACTGTGATGCAATGTGTCTTTTTAAACATTTAAATGTAATGCAATGTGTCTTTTAAAATATTTATAACTGTGATGCAATGTGTCTTTTAAAATATTTATAACTGTGATGCAATGTGTCTTTTTAAACATTTAACTGTGATGCAATGTGTCTTTTAAAATATTTATAACTGATGCAATGTGTCTTTTTAAACATTTAACTGTGATGCAATGTGTCTTTTTAAACATTTAACTGTGATGCAATGTGTCTTTTTAAACATTTATAACTGATGCAATATGTCTTTTTAAACATTTAAATGTAATGCAATGTGTCTTTTTAAACATTTATAACTAATGCAATGTGTCTTTTTAAACATTTAAATGTAATGCAATGTGTCTTTAAAAATATTTATAACTGTGATGCAATGTGTCTTATTAAACATTTAAATGTAATGCAATGTGTCTTTTAAAACATTTATAACTGATGCAATGTGTCTTTTTAAACATTTATAACTGTGATGCAATGTGTCTTTTAAAACATTTATAACTGATGCAATGTGTCTTTTAAAACATTTATAACTGTGATGCAATGTGTCTTTTTAAACATTTAAATGTAATGCAATGTGTCTTTTAAAATATTTACAACTGATGCAATGTGTCTTTTTAAACATTTAAATGTAATGCAATGTGTCTTTTAAAATATTTATAACTGTGATGCAATGTGTCTTTTTAAACATTTAAATGTAATGCAATGTGTCTTTTAAAACATTTAACTGTGATGCAATGTGTCTTTTAAAACATTTATAACTGATGCAATGTGTCTTTTAAAATATTTATAACTGTGATGCAATGTGTCTTTTTAAACATTTAAATGTAATGCAATGTCTTTTTAAACATTTAAATGTAATGCAATGTCTTTTTAAACATTTAAATGTAATGCAATGTGTCTTTTAAAATATTTATAACTGTGATGTAATGTGTCTTTTTAAACATTTAAATGTAATGCAATGTGTCTTTTAAAACATTTATAACTGTGATGCAATGTGTCTTTTTAAACATTTAAATGTAATGCAATGTGTCTTTTTAAACATTTAAATGTAATGCAATGTGTCTTTTAAAATATTTATAACTGTGATGCAATGTGTCTTTTTAAACATTTAAATGTAATGCAATGTGTCTTTTAAAACATTTAACTGTGATGCAATGTGTCTTTTAAAACATTTATAACTGATGCAATGTGTCTTTAAAAACATTTATAACTGATGCAATGTGTCTTTTTAAACATTTAACTGTGATGCAATGTGTCTTTTTAAACATTTAAATGTAATGCAGTGTGTCTTTTAAAATATTTATAACTGTGATGCAATGTGTCTTTTAAAATATTTATAACTGATGCAATGTGTCTTTTTAAACATTTAACTGTGATGCAATGTGCCTTTTAAAATATTTATAACTGTGATGCAATGTGTCTTTTAAAACATTTAAATGTAATGCAATGTGTCTTTCAAAACATTTATAACTGATGCAATGTGTCTTTTTAAACATTTATAACTGATGCAATGTGTCTTTTAAAACATTTAAATGTAATGCAATGTGTCTTTTAAAATATTTATAACTGATGCAATGTGTCTTTTTAAACATTTAACTGTGATGCAATGTGCCTTTTAAAATATTTATAACTGATGCAATGTGTCTTTTTAAACATTTAAATGTAATGCAATGTCTTTTAAAACATTTATAACTGTGATGCAATGTGTCTTTTTAAACATTTAACTGTGATGCGATGTGTGTTTTAAAATATTTATAACTGTGATGCAATGTGTCTTTTTAAACATTTAACTGTGATGCAATGTGTCTTTTAAAACATTTATAACTGTGATGCAATGTGTCTATTAAAACATTTAAATGTAATGCAATGTGTCTTTTAAAATATTTATAACTGATGCAATGTGTCTTTTAAAACATTTAACCGTGATGCAATGTGTCTTTTAAAACATTTAACTGTGATGCAATGTGTCTTTTAAAACATTTATAACTGTGATGCAATGTGTCTTTTTAAACATTTAACTGTGATGCAATGTGTCTTTTAAAACATTTATAACTGTGATGCAATGTGTCTTTTAAAACATTTATAACTGATGCAACGTGTCTTTTAAAACATTTATAAATGTGATGCAATGTCTTTTTAAACATTTAACTGTGATGCAATGTGTCTTTTTAAACATTTAACTGTGATGCAATGTGTCTTTTAAAACATTTATAACTGTGATGCAATGTGTCTTTTAAAACATTTAAATGTAATGCAATGTGTCTTTTAAAATATTTATAACTGATGCAATGTGTCTTTTTAAACATTTATAACTGATGCAATTTGTCTTTTAAAACATTTAAATGTAATGCAATGTGTCTTTTAAAATATTTATAACTGTGATGCAATGTGTCTTTTTAAACATTTAGATGTAATGCAATGTGTCTTTTAAAACATTTATAAATGTAATGCAATGTGTCTTTTTAAACATTTAAATGTAATGCAATGTGTCTTTTAAAACATTTAAATGTAATGCAATGTGTCTTTTAAAACATTTAACTGTGATGCAATGTGTCTTTTTAAACATTTAACTGTGATGCAATGTGTCTTTTAAAACATTTATAACTGTGATGCAATGTGTCTTTTAAAACATTTAAATGTAATGCAATGTGTCTTTTAAAACATTTATAACTGATGCAATGTGTCTTTTTAAACATTTATAACTGATGCAATGTGTCTTTTAAAACATTTAAATGTAATGCAATGTGTCTTTTAAAATATTTATAACTGATGCAATGTGTCTTTTTAAACATTTAACTGTGATGCAATGTGCCTTTTAAAAGATTTAAATGTAATGCAATGTGTCTTTTAAAACATTTATAACTGATGCAATGTGTCTTTTTAAACATTTATAACTGATATAATGTGTCTTTTAAAACATTTAAATGTAATGCAATGTGTCTTTTAAAATATTTATAACTGTGATGCAATGTGTCTTTTTAAACATTTAAATGTAATGCAATGTCTTTTAAAACATTTAACTGTGATGCAATGTGTCTTTTAAAACATTTATAACTGTGATGCAATGTGTCTTTTAAAAAATTTAAATGTAATGCAATGTGTCTTTTAAAACATTTATAACTGATGCAATGTGTCTTTTAAAACATTTAACTGTGATGCAATGCGTCTTTTAAAACATTTAACTGTGATGCAATGTGTCTTTTAAAACATTTATAACTGTGATGCAATTTGTCTTTTTAAACATTTAACTGTGATGCAATGTGTCTTTTAAAACATTTACAACTGTGATGCAATGTGTCTTTTAAAACATTTATAACTGATGCAACGTGTCTTTTAAAACATTTATAAATGTGATGCAATGTCTTTTTAAACATTTAACTGTGATGCAATGTGTCTTTTTAAACATTTAACTGTGATGCAATGTGTCTTTTAAAACATTTATAACTGTGATGCAATGTGTCTTTTAAAACATTTAAATGTAATGCAATGTGTCTTTTAAAATATTTATAACTGATGCAATGTGTCTTTTAAAACATTTAACTGTGATGCAATGTGTCTTTTAAAACATTTAACTGTGATGCAATGTGTCTTTTAAAACATTTATAACTGTGATGCAATGTGTCTTTTTAAACATTTAACTGTGATGCAATGTGTCTTTTAAAACATTTATAACTGTGATGCAATGTGTCTTTTAAAACATTTATAACTGATGCAACGTGTCTTTTAAAACATTTATAAATGTGATGCAATGTCTTTTTAAACATTTAACTGTGATGCAATGTGTCTTTTTAAACATTTAACTGTGATGCAATGTGTCTTTTAAAACATTTATAACTGTGATGCAATGTGTCTTTTAAAACATTTAAATGTAATGCAATGTGTCTTTTAAAATATTTATAACTGATGCAATGTGTCTTTTAAAACATTTAACTGTGATGCAATGTGTCTTTTAAAACATTTAACTGTAATGCAATGTGTCTTTTAAAACATTTATAACTGTGATGCAATGTGTCTTTTTAAACATTTAACTGTGATGCAATGTGTCTTTTAAAACATTTATAACTGTGATGCAATGTGTCTTTTAAAACATTTATAACTGATGCAACGTGTCTTTTAAAACATTTATAAATGTGATGCAATGTCTTTTTAAACATTTAACTGTGATGCAATGTGTCTTTTTAAACATTTAACTGTGATGCAATGTGTCTTTTAAAACATTTATAACTGTGATGCAATGTGTCTTTTAAAACATTTATAACTGATGCAATGTGTCTTTTTAAACATTTAACTGTGATGCAATGTGTCTTTTAAAACATTTTTAAATGTGATGCAATGTGTCTTTTTAAACATTTAAATGTAATGCAATGTGTCTTTTAAAATATTTATAACTGATGCAATGTGTCTTTTAAAACATTTAAATGTAATGCAATGTGTCTTTTAAAATATTTGTAACTGATGCAATGCATCTTTTAAAACATTTATAAATGTGATGCAATGTGTCTTTTTAAACATTTTTAACTGATGCAATGTTGTCTTTTAAAACATTTAACTGTGATGCAATGTGTCTTTTAAAACATTTATAAATGTGATGCAATGTGTCTTTTTAAACATTTAAATGTAATGCAATGTGTCTTTTAAAATATTTATAACTGATGCAATGTGTCTTTTAAAACATTTAACTGTCATGCAATGTGTCTTTTAAAATATTTATAACTGTGATGCAATGTGTCTTTTAAAACATTTAAATGTAATACAATGTGTCTTTTAAAACATTTATAACTGATGCAATGTGTCTTTTTAAACATTTATAACTGATGCAATGTGTCTTTTAAAACATTTAAATGTAATGCAATGTGTCTTTTAAAATATTTATAACTGATGCAATGTGTCTTTTTAAACATTTATAACTGTGATGCAATGTGTCTTTTACAACATTTATAAATGTGATGCAATGTGTCTTTTAAAACATTTAAATGTAATGCAATGTGTCTTATAAAACATTTATAACTGATGCAATGTGTCTTTTAAAACATTTAACTGTGATGCAATGTGTCTTTTAAAACATTTAACTGTGATGCAATGTGTCTTTTAAAACATTTATAACTGTGATGCAATGTGTCTTTTAAAACATTTATAACTGATGCAACGTGTCTTTTAAAACATTTATAAATGTGATGCAATGTCTTTTTAAACATTTAACTGTGATGCAATGTGTCTTTTTAAACATTTAACTGTGATGCAATGTGTCTTTTAAAACATTTATAACTGTGATGCAATGTGTCTTTTAAAACATTTATAACTGATGCAATGTGTCTTTTTAAACATTTAACTGTGATGCAATGTGTCTTTTAAAACATTTTTAAATGTGATGCAATGTGTCTTTTTAAACATTTAACTGTAATGCAATGTGTCTTTTTAAACATTTAAGTGTGATGCAATGTGTCTTTTAAAACATTTATAACTGTGATGCAATGTGTCTTTTAAAACATTTAACTGTGATGCAATGTGCCTTTTAAAATATTTATAACCGATGCAATGCATCTTTTAAAACATTTATAACTGTGATGCAATGCGTCTTTTAAAACATTTAACTGTGATGCAATGTCTTTTTAAACATTTAACTGTGATGCAATGTGTCTTTTAAAACATTTATAACTGATGCAATGTGTCTTTTAAAACATTTAACTGTGATGCAATGTGTCTTTTAAAATATTTATAAATGTGATGCAATGTGTCTTTTAAAATATTTATAAATGTAATGCAATGTGTCTTTTAAAACATTTATAACTGTGATGCAATGTGTCTTTTAAAACATTTTTAAATGTGATGCAATGTGTCTTTTAAAACATTTATAACTGTGATGCAATGTGTCTTTTTAAACATTTATAACTGTGATGCAACGTGTCTTTTAAAACATTTATAACTGATCCAATGTGTCTTTTAAAATATTTATAAATGTGATGCAATGTGTCTTTTTAAACATTTAAATGTAATGCAATGGGTCTTTTAAAACATTTATAGCTGATACAATGTGTCTTTTAAAATATTTATAAATGTGATGCAATGTGTCTTTTAAAACATTTACAAATGTAATGCAATGTGTCTTTTAAAATATTTATAACTCTGATGCAACGTGTCTTTTAAAACATTTATAAATGTAATGCAATGTGTCTTTTTAAACATTTTTAACTGATGCAATGTGTCTTTTAAAACATTTAACTGTGATGCAATGTGTCTTTTAAAATATTTATAAATGTGATGCAATGTGTCTTTTAAAATATTTATAAATGTAATGCAATGTGTCTTTTAAAACATTTATAACTGTGATGCAACGTGTCTTTTAAAACATTTAAATGTAATGCAATGTGTCTTTTAAAACATTTATAACTGTGATGCAACGTGTCTTTTAAAACATTTAACTGTGATGCAATGTGTCTTTTAAAATATTTATAAATGTGATGCAATGTGTCTTTTTAAACATTTAAATGTAATGCAATGTGTCTTTTAAAACATTTAACTGTGATGCAATGTGCCTTTTAAAATATTTATAACTGTGATGCAATGTGTCTTTTAAAACATTTAACTGTGATGCAATGTGTCTTTTAAAACATTTAACTGTGATGCAATGTGTCTTTTAAAACATTTAACTGTGATGCAATGTGTCTTTTAAAACATTTAACTATGATGTAATGCGTCTTTTTAAACATATTTAACTATGATGCAATGTGTCTTTTAAAATATTTATAACTGTGATGCAATGTGTCTTTTAAAATATTTATAAATGTGATGCAATGTGTCTTTTTAAACATTTAAATGTAATGCAATGTGTCTTTTAAAATATTTATAACCGATGCAATGCATCTTTTAAAACATTTATAAATGTGATGCAATGCGTCTTTTTAAACATTTAAATGTAATGCAATGTGTCTTTTAAAATATTTATAACTGATGCAATGTGTCTTTTAAAACATTTAACTGTGATGCAATGTGTCGTTTAAAACATTTAAATGTAATGCAATGTGTTTTTTAAAAAATTTATAACTGATGCAATGTGTCTTTTAAAACATTTAACTGTGATGCAATGTGTCTTTTAAAACATTTAACTGTGATGCAATGTGTCTTTTAAAACATTTAACTGTAATGTAATGTGTCTTTTAAAATATTTATAAATGTGATGCAATGTGTCTTTTAAAACATTTATAACTGTGATGCAATGTGTCTTTTTAAACATTTAACTGTGATGCAATGTGTCTTTTAAAACATTTATAAATGTGATGCAATGTGTCTTTTAAAACATTTAAATGTAATGCAATGTGTCTTTTAAAACATTTATAACTGATGCAATGTGTCTTTTTAAACATTTATAACTGTGATACAATGTGTCCTTTTAAAACATTTAACTGTGATGCAATGTGTCTTTTAAAACATTTATAACTGTGATGCAATGTGTCTTTTAAAACATTTAAATGTAATGCAATGTGTCTTTTAAAACATTTATAACTGTGATACAATGTGTCCTTTTAAAACATTTATAACTGTGATGCAATGTGTCTTTTAAAACATTTAAATGTAATGCAATGTGTCTTTTAAAACATTTATAACTGTGATGCAATGTGTCTTTTAAAACATTTATAACTGATGCAATGTGTCTTTTTAAACATTTAAATGTAATGCAATGTGTCTTTTAAAACATTTATAACTGTGATACAATGTGTCCTTTTAAAACATTTATAACTGTGATGCAATGTGTCTTTTAAAACATTTAAATGTAATGCAATGTGTCTTTTAAAACATTTATAACTGTGATACAATGTGTCCTTTTAAAACATTTATAACTGTGATGCAATGTGTCTTTTAAAACATTTATAACTGTGATGCAATGTGTCTTTTAAAACATTTAAATGTAATGCAATGTGTCTTTTAAAATATTTATAACTGATGCAATGTGTCTTTTAAAACATTTATAACTGTGATGCAATGTCTTTTAAAACATTTAACTGTGATGCAATGTGTCTTTTAAAACATTTAAATGTAATGCAATGTGTCTTTTAAAACATTTATAACTGTGATACAATGTGTCCTTTAAAAACATTTATAACTGTAATGCAATGTGTCTTTTAAAACATTTATAACTGTGATACAATGTGTCCTTTTAAAACATTTATAACTGTAATGCAATGTGTCTTTTAAAACATTTATAACTGTGATACAATGTGTCCTTTTAAAACATTTAACTGTGATGCAATGTGTCTTTTAAAACATTTATAACTGTGATGCAATGTGTCTTTTAAAACATTTAAATGTAATGCAATGTGTCTTTTAAAATATTTATAACTGTGATACAATGTGTCCTTTTAAAACATTTATAACTGTGATGCAATGTGTCTTTTAAAACATTTAAATGTAATGCAATGTGTCTTTTAAAACATTTATAACTGTGATGCAATGTGTCTTTTAAAACATTTATAACTGATGCAATGTGTCTTTTTAAACATTTAAATGTAATGCAATGTGTCTTTTAAAACATTTATAACTGATGCAATGTGTCTTTTTAAACATTTATAACTGATGCAATGTGTCTTTTTAAACATTTAAATGTAATGCAATGTGTCTTTTAAAACATTTAAATGTAATGCAATGTGTCTTTTAAAACATTTATAACTGTGATACAATGTGTCCTTTTAAAACATTTATAACTGTGATGCAATGTGTCTTTTAAAACATTTATAACTGTGATGCAATGTGTCTTTTAAAACATTTAAATGTAATGCAATGTGTCTTTTAAAACATTTATAACTGTGATACAATGTGTCCTTTTAAAACATTTCTAACTGTGATGCAATGTGTCTTTTAAAACATTTAAATGTAATGCAATGTGTCTTTTAAAACATTTATAACTGTGATGCAATGTGTCTTTTTAAACATTTAAATGTAATGCAATGTATCTTTTTAAACATTTATAACTGATGCAATGTGTCTTTTTAAACATTTAACTGTGATGCAATGTGTCTTTTAAAACATTTAAATGTAATGCAATGTGTCTTTTTAAAACATTTATAACTGTGATGCAATGTGTCTTTTTAAACATTTAAATGTAATGCAATGTGTCTTTTAAAACATTTAAATGTAATGCAATGTGTCTTTTAAAACATTTATAACTGTGATACAATGTGTCCTTTTAAAACATTTATAACTGTGATGCAATGTGTCTTTTAAAAAATTTATAACTGTGATGCAATGTGTCTTTTAAAACATTTAAATGTAATGCAATGTGTCTTTTAAAAAATTTATAACTGATGCAATGTGTCTTTTAAAACATTTATAACTGTGATACAATGTGTCCTTTTAAAACATTTATAACTGTGATGCAATGTGTCTTTTAAAACATTTGAATGTAATGCAATGTGTCTTTTAAAACATTTATAACTGTGATACAATGTGTCCTTTTAAAACATTTATAACTGTGATGCAATGTGTCTTTTAAAACATTTATAACTGTGATGCAATGTGTCTTTTAAAACATTTAAATGTAATGCAATGTGTCTTTTAAAACATTTATAACTGTGATGCAATGTGTCTATTTAAACATTTAAATGTAATGCAATGTGTCTTTTAAAACATTTATAACTGTGATACAATGTGTCCTTTTAAAACATTTATAACTGTGATGCAATGTGTGTTTTAAAACATTTATAACTGTGATGCAATGTGTCTTTTAAAACATTTAAATGTAATGCAATGTGTCTTTTAAAACATTTAAATGTAATGCAATGTGTCTTTTAAAACATTTATAACTGTGATACAATGTGTCCTTTTAAAACATTTATAACTGTGATGCAATGTGTCTTTTAAAACATTTATAACTGTGATGCAATGTGTCTTTTAAAACATTTAAATGTAATGCAATGTGTCTTTTAAAACATTTATAACTGTGATGCAATGTGTCCTTTTAAAACATTTATAACTGTGATGCAATGTGTCTTTTAAAACATTTATAACTGTGATGCAATGTGTCTTTTAAAACATTTAAATGTAATGCAATGTGTCTTTTAAAACATTTAAATGTAATGCAATGTGTCTTTTAAAACATTTATAACTGTGATACAATGTGTCCTTTTAAAACATTTATAACTGTGATGCAATGTGTCTTTTAAAATATTTATAACTGTGATGCAATGTGTCTTTTAAAACATTTAAATGTAATGCAATGTGTCTTTTAAAATATTTATAACTGATGCAATGTGTCTTTTAAAACATTTATAACTGTGATGCAATGTCTTTTAAAACATTTAACTGTGATGCAATGTGTCTTTTAAAACATTTAAATGTAATGCAATGTGTCTTTTAAAACATTTATAACTGTGATACAATGTGTCCTTTTAAAACATTTATAACTGTAATGCAATGTGTCTTTTAAAACATTTATAACTGTGATACAATGTGTCCTTTTAAAACATTTATAACTGTAATGCAATGTGTCTTTTAAAACATTTAAATGTAATGCAATGTGTCTTTTAAAACATTTATAACTGTGATACAATGTGTCCTTTTAAAACATTTATAACTGTGATGCAATGTGTCTTTTAAAACATTTATAACTGTGATGCAATGTGTCTTTTAAAACATTTAAATGTAATGCAATGTGTCTTTTAAAACATTTAAATGTAATGCAATGTGTCTTTTAAAACATTTATAACTGTGATACAATATGTCCTTTTAAAACATTTATAACTGTGATGCAATGTGTCTTTTAAAACATTTATAACTGTGATGCAATGTGTCTTTTAAAACATTTAAATGTAATGCAATGTGTCTTTTAAAATATTTATAACTGATGCAATGTGTCTTTTAAAACATTTATAACTGTGATGCAATGTCTTTTAAAACATTTAACTGTGATGCAATGTGTCTTTTAAAACATTTAAATGTAATGCAATGTGTCTTTTAAAATATTTATAACTGATGCAATGTGTCTTTTAAAACATTTAACTGTGATGCAATGTGTCTTTTAAAACATTTAACTGTGATGCAATGTGTCTTTTAAAACATTTAACTGTAATGCAATGTGTCTTTTAAAATATTTATAAATGTGATGCAATGTGTCTTTTAAAACATTTATAACTGTGATGCAATGTGTCTTTTTAAACATTTAACTGTGATGCAATGTGTCTTTTAAAACATTTATAAATGTGATGCAATGTGTCTTTTAAAACATTTAAATGTAATGCAATGTGTCTTTTAAAACATTTATAGCTGATGCAATGTGTCTTTTTAAACATTTATAACTGTGATACAATGTGTCCTTTTAAAACATTTATACTAAAGCGCTGTCCGTTACGGACCACTGCCATCTCACCTCTATCTGCGTGGGTTCGAGTCTAAGATTCGGCTAATGTAGTTAAGTGAGAAAGCTTGCCAGTAGCTTCTCGTGGGTCGGTGGTTCTTACCGGGGTTTTCCCGGTTTCTTCCTCCACCACTAATACTGGCCGCCATGTATAGCCTATATATTGTGCTGAAAAATGGCGTTAAACCATAAAAAAAAAAAAAAAAAAAAAAAAAAAAAAAAAAAAAAAACCC
This sequence comes from Unio delphinus, assembly GCA_029339505.1. Lineage (NCBI taxonomy): Eukaryota > Metazoa > Mollusca > Bivalvia > Unionida > Unionidae > Unio > Unio delphinus. The sequence goes on along the minus strand of JAQISU010000094.1, from coordinate 6,339,453 downwards.
ATTTATAACTGTGATGCAATGTGTCTTTTAAAACATTTAAATGTAATGCAATGTGTCTTTTTAAACATTTATAACTGTGATACAATGTGTCTTTTAAAACATTTATAACTGTGATGCAATGTGTCTTTTAAAACATTTAAATGTAATGCAATGTGTCTTTTTAAACATTTATAACTGTGATGCAATGTGTCCTTTTAAAACATTTATAACTGTGATGCAATGTGTCTTTTAAAACATTTAAATGTAATGCAATGTGTCTTTTTAAACATTTATAACTGTGATGCAATGTGTCCTTTTAAAACATTTATAACTGATGCAATGTGTCTTTTTAAACATTTAAATGTAATGCAATGTATCTTTTTAAACATTTATAACTGATGCAATGTGTCTTTTTAAACATTTAACTGTGATGCAATGTGTATTTTAAAACATTTATAACTGTGATGCAATGTGTCTTTTTAAACATTTAAATGTAATGCAATGTGTCTTTTAAAACATTTAAATGTAATGCAATGTGTCTTTTAAAACATTTATAACTGTGATACAATGTGTCCTTTTAAAACATTTATAACTGTGATGCAATGTGTCTTTTAAAACATTTATAACTGTGATGCAATGTGTCTTTTAAAACATTTAAATGTAATGCAATGTGTCTTTTAAAACATTTATAACTGATGCAATGTGTCTTTTAAAACATTTATAACTGTGATACAATGTGTCCTTTTAAAACATTTATAACTGTGATGCAATGTGTCTTTTAAAACATTTGAATGTAATGCAATGTGTCTTTTAAAACATTTATAACTGTGATACAATGTGTCCTTTTAAAACATTTATAACTGTGATGCAATGTGTCTTTTAAAACATTTATAACTGTGATGCAATGTGTCTTTTAAAACATTTAAATGTAATGCAATGTGTCTTTTAAAACATTTATAACTGTGATGCAATGTGTCTTTTTAAACATTTAAATGTAATGCAATGTGTCTTTTAAAACATTTATAACTGTGATACAATGTGTCCTTTTAAAACATTTATAACTGTGATGCAATGTGTGTTTTAAAACATTTATAACTGTGATGCAATGTGTCTTTTAAAACATTTAAATGTAATGCAATGTGTCTTTTAAAACATTTAAATGTAATGCAATGTGTCTTTTAAAACATTTATAACTGTGATACAATGTGTCCTTTTAAAACATTTATAACTGTGATGCAATGTGTCTTTTAAAACATTTATAACTGTGATGCAATGTGTCTTTTAAAACATTTAAATGTAATGCAATGTGTCTTTTAAAACATTTATAACTGTGATGCAATGTGTCCTTTTAAAACATTTATAACTGTGATGCAATGTGTCTTTTAAAACATTTATAACTGTGATGCAATGTGTCTTTTAAAACATTTAAATGTAATGCAATGTGTCTTTTAAAACATTTAAATGTAATGCAATGTGTCTTTTAAAACATTTATAACTGTGATACAATGTGTCCTTTTAAAACATTTATAACTGTGATGCAATGTGTCTTTTAAAACATTTATAACTGTGATGCAATGTGTCTTTTAAAACATTTAAATGTAATGCAATGTGTCTTTTAAAATATTTATAACTGATGCAATGTGTCTTTTAAAACATTTATAACTGTGATGCAATGTCTTTTAAAACATTTAACTGTGATGCAATGTGTCTTTTAAAACATTTAAATGTAATGCAATGTGTCTTTTAAAACATTTATAACTGTGATACAATGTGTCCTTTTAAAACATTTATAACTGTAATGCAATGTGTCTTTTAAAACATTTATAACTGTGATACAATGTGTCCTTTTAAAACATTTATAACTGTAATGCAATGTGTCTTTTAAAACATTTAAATGTAATGCAATGTGTCTTTTAAAACATTTATAACTGTGATACAATGTGTCCTTTTAAAACATTTATAACTGTGATGCAATGCGTCTTTTAAAACATTTATAACTGTGATGCAATGTGTCTTTTAAAACATTTAAATGTAATGCAATGTGTCTTTTAAAACATTTAAATGTAATGCAATGTGTCTTTTAAAACATTTATAACTGTGATACAATGTGTCCTTTTAAAACATTTATAACTGTGATGCAATGTGTCTTTTAAAACATTTATAACTGTGATGCAATGTGTCTTTTAAAACATTTAAATGTAATGCAATGTGTCTTTTAAAATATTTATAACTGATGCAATGTGTCTTTTAAAACATTTATAACTGTGATGCAATGTGTCTTTTAAAACATTTATAACTGTGATGCAATGTGTCTTTTAAAACATTTATAACTGTGATGCAATGTGTCTTTTAAAACATTTAAATGTAATGCAATGTGTCTTTTAAAATATTTATAACTGATGCAATGTGTCTTTTAAAACATTTAACTGTGATGCAATGTGTCTTTTAAAACATTTAACTGTGATGCAATGTGTCTTTTAAAACATTTAACTGTAATGCAATGTGTCTTTTAAAATATTTATAAATGTGATGCAATGTGTCTTTTAAAACATTTATAACTGTGATGCAATGTGTCTTTTTAAACATTTAACTGTGATGCAATGTGTCTTTTAAAACATTTATAAATGTGATGCAATGTGTCTTTTAAAACATTTAAATGTAATGCAATGTGTCTTTTAAAACATTTATAGCTGATGCAATGTGTCTTTTTAAAGATTTATAACTGTGATACAATGTGTCCTTTTAAAACATTTATACTAAAGCGCTGTCCATTACGGACCACTGCCATCTCACCTCTGTCTGCGTGGGTTCGAGTCTAAGATTCGGCTAATGTAGTTAAGTGAGAAAGCTTGCCAGTAGCTTCTCGTGGGTCGGTGGTTCTTTCCGGGGTTTTCCCGGTTTCTTCCTCCACCACTAATACTGGCCGCCATGGATAGCCAATATATTGTGCTGAAAAATGGCGTTAAACCATAAAAAAAAAAAAAAAAAAAAAAAAAAAAAAAAAAAACATTTATAACTGTGATGCAATGTGTCTTTTAAAACATTTAAATGTAATGCAATGTGTCTTTTTAAACATTTATAACTGTGATACAATGTGTCTTTTAAAACATTTATAACTGTGATGCAATGTGTCTTTTAAAACATTTAAATGTAATGCAATGTGTCTTTTTAAACATTTATAACTGTGATGCAATGTGTCCTTTTAAAACATTTATAACTGTGATGCAATGTGTCTTTTAAAACATTTAAATGTAATGCAATGTGTCTTTTTAAACATTTATAACTGTGATGCAATGTGTCCTTTTAAAACATTTATAACTGTGATGCAATGTGTCTTTTAAAACATTTAAATGTAATGCAATGTGTCTTTTTAAACATTTATAACTGTGATGGAATGTGTCTTTTAAAACATTTAAATGTAATGCAATGTGTCTTTTAAAACATTTAAATGTAATGCAATGTGTCTTTTTAAACATTTATAACTGTGATACAATGTGTCCTTTTAAAACATTTATAACTGTGATGCAATGTGTCTTTTAAAACATTTATAACTGTGATGCAATGTGTCTTTTAAAACATTTAAATGTAATGCAATGTGTCTTTTAAAATATTTATAACTGATGCAATGTGTCTTTTAAAACATTTATAACTGTGATGCAATGTCTTTTAAAACATTTATAACTGTGATGCAATGTGTCTTTTTAAACATTTAACTGTGATGCAATGTGTCTTTTAAAACATTTATAACTGTGATACAATGTGTCTTTTAAAACATTTATAACTGTGATGCAATGTGTCTTTTAAAACATTTATAACTGTGATGCAATGTGTCTTTTTAAACATTTATAACTGTGATGCAATGTGTCTTTTTAAACATTTAACTGTGATGCAATGAATCTTTTAAAACATTTATAACTGTGATACAATGTCTTTTAAAACATTTATAACTGTGATGCAATGTGTCTTTTAAAACATTTATAACTGTGATGCAATTTGACTTTTTAAACATTTATAACTGTGATGCAATGCATCTTTTAAAACATTTATAACTGTGATGCAATGTGTCTTTTAAAACATTTTTAACTGATGCAATGTGTCTTTTAAAACATTTAAATGTAATGCAATGTGTCTTTTTAAACATTTATAACTGTGATGCAATGTGTCCTTTTAAAACATTTATAACTGTGATGCAATGTGTCTTTTAAAACATTTAAATGTAATGCAATGTGTCTTTTTAAACATTTATAACTGTGATGCAATGTGTCCTTTTAAAACATTTATAACTGTGATGCAATGTGTCTTTTAAAACATTTAAATGTAATGCAATGTGTCTTTTAAAACATTTATAACTGTGATACAATGTGTCCTTTTAAAACATTTATAACTGTGATGCAATGTGTCTTTTAAAACATTTATAACTGTGATGCAATGTGTCTTTTAAAACATTTAAATGTAATGCAATGTGTCTTTTAAAACATTTAAATGTAATGCAATGTGTCTTTTAAAACATTTATAACTGTGATACAATGTGTCCTTTTAAAACATTTATAACTGTGATGCAATGTGTCTTTTAAAACATTTATAACTGTGATGCAATGTGTCTTTTAAAACATTTAAATGTAATGCAATGTGTCTTTTAAAATATTTATAACTGATGCAATGTGTCTTTTAAAACATTTATAACTGTGATGCAATGTGTCTTTTAAAACATTTATAACTGTGATGCAATGTGTCTTTTAAAACATTTATAACTGTGATGCAATGTGTCTTTTAAAACATTTAAATGTAATGCAATGTGTCTTTTAAAATATTTATAACTGATGCAATGTGTCTTTTAAAACATTTAACTGTGATGCAATGTGTCTTTTAAAACATTTAACTGTGATGCAATGTGTCTTTTAAAACATTTAACTGTAATGCAATGTGTCTTTTAAAATATTTATAAATGTGATGCAATGTGTCTTTTAAAACATTTATAACTGTGATGCAATGTGTCTTTTTAAACATTTAACTGTGATGCAATGTGTCTTTTAAAACATTTATAAATGTGATGCAATGTGTCTTTTAAAACATTTAAATGTAATGCAATGTGTCTTTTAAAACATTTATAGCTGATGCAATGTGTCTTTTTAAAGATTTATAACTGTGATACAATGTGTCCTTTTAAAACATTTATACTAAAGCGCTGTCCATTACGGACCACTGCCATCTCACCTCTGTCTGCGTGGGTTCGAGTCTAAGATTCGGCTAATGTAGTTAAGTGAGAAAGCTTGCCAGTAGCTTCTCGTGGGTCGGTGGTTCTTTCCGGGGTTTTCCCGGTTTCTTCCTCCACCACTAATACTGGCCGCCATGGATAGCCTATATATTGTGCTGAAAAATGGCGTTAAACCATAAAAAAAAAAAAAAAAAAAAAAAAAAAAAAAAAACATTTATAACTGTGATGCAATGTGTCTTTTAAAACATTTAAATGTAATGCAATGTGTCTTTTTAAACATTTATAACTGTGATACAATGTGTCTTTTAAAACATTTATAACTGTGATGCAATGTGTCTTTTAAAACATTTAAATGTAATGCAATGTGTCTTTTTAAACATTTATAACTGTGATGCAATGTGTCCTTTTAAAACATTTATAACTGTGATGCAATGTGTCTTTTAAAACATTTAAATGTAATGCAATGTGTCTTTTTAAACATTTATAACTGTGATGCAATGTGTCCTTTTAAAACATTTATAACTGTGATGCAATGTGTCTTTTAAAACATTTAAATGTAATGCAATGTGCCTTTTTAAACATTTATAACTGTGATGCAATGTGTCTTTTAAAACATTTAAATGTAATGCAATGTGTCTTTTAAAACATTTAAATGTAATGCAATGTGTCTTTTTAAACATTTATAACTGTGATACAATGTGTCCTTTTAAAACATTTATAACTGTGATGCAATGTGTCTTTTAAAACATTTATAACTGTGATGCAATGTGTCTTTTAAAACATTTAAATGTAATGCAATGTGTCTTTTAAAATATTTATAACTGATGCAATGTGTCTTTTAAAACATTTATAACTGTGATGCAATGTCTTTTAAAACATTTATAACTGTGATGCAATGTGTCTTTTTAAACATTTAACTGTGATGCAATGTGTCTTTTAAAACATTTATAACTGTGATACAATGTGTCTTTTAAAACATTTATAACTGTGATGCAATGTGTCTTTTAAAACATTTATAACTGTGATGCAATGTGTCTTTTTAAACATTTATAACTGTGATGCAATGTGTCTTTTTAAACATTTAACTGTGATGCAATGAATCTTTTAAAACATTTATAACTGTGAAACAATGTCTTTTAAAACATTTATAACTGTGATGCAATGTGTCTTTTAAAACATTTATAACTGTGATGCAATTTGTCTTTTTAAACATTTATAACTGTGGTGCAATGCATCTTTTAAAACATTTATAACTGTGATGCAATGTGTCTTTTAAAACATTTTTAACTGATGCAATGTGTCTTTTAAAACATTTAAATGTAATGCAATGTGTCTTTTTAAACATTTATAACTGTGATGCAATGTGTCCTTTTAAAACATTTATAACTGTGATGCAATGTGTCTTTTAAAACATTTAAATGTAATGCAATGTGTCTTTTTAAACATTTATAACTGTAATGCAATGTGTCCTTTTAAAACATTTATAACTGTGATGCAATGTGTCTTTTAAAACATTTAAATGTAATGCAATGTGTCTTTTTAAACATTTATAACTGTGATGCAATGTGTCTTTTAAAACATTTAAATGTAATGCAATGTGTCTTTTAAAACATTTAAATGTAATGCAATGTGTCTTTTTAAACATTTAAAACTGTGATACAATGTGTCCTTTTAAAACATTTATAACTGTGATGCAATGTGTCTTTTAAAACATTTATAACTGTGATGCAATGTGTCTTTTAAAACATTTAAATGTAATGCAATGTGTCTTTTAAAACATTTATAACTGTGATACAATGTGTCCTTTTAAAACATTTATAACTGTGATGCAATGTGTCTTTTAAAACATTTATAACTGTGATGCAATGTGTCTTTTAAAACATTTAACTGTGATACAATGTGTCTTTTAAAATATTTATAACTGTGATGCAATGTGTCTTTTAAAACATTTATAACTGTGATGCAATGTGTCTTTTAAAACATTTAACTGTGATACAATGTGTCTTTTTAAACATTTAAATGTAATGCAATGTGTCTTTTAAAACATTTATAACTGTGATGCAATGTGTCTTTTAAAACATTTATAACTGTGATGCAATGTGTCTTTTTAAACATTTAACTGTGATGCAATGTGTCTTTTAAAACATTTATAAATGTGATGCAATGTGTCTTTTAAAACATTTAAATGTAATGCAATGTGTCTTTTAAAACATTTATAGCTGATGCAATGTGTCTTTTTAAAGATTTATAACTGTGATACAATGTGTCCTTTTAAAACATTTATACTAAAGCGCTGTCCATTACGGACCACTGCCATCTCACCTCTGTCTGCGTGGGTTCGAGTCTAAGATTCGGCTAATGTAGTTAAGTGAGAAAGCTTGCCAGTAACTTCTCGTGGGTCGGTGGTTCTTTCCGGGGTTTTCCCGGTTTCTTCCTCCACCACTAATACTGGCCGCCATGGATAGCCTATATATTGTGCTGAAAAATGGCGTTAAACCATAAAAAAAAAAAAAAAAAAAAAAAAAAAAAAAAAAAAAAAAAAAAAAAATTTATAACTGTGATGCAATGTGTCTTTTAAAACATTTAAATGTAATGCAATGTGTCTTTTTAAACATTTATAACTGTGATACAATGTGTCTTTTAAAACATTTATAACTGTGATGCAATGTGTCTTTTAAAACATTTAAATGTAATGCAATGTGTCTTTTTAAACATTTATAACTGTGATGCAATGTGTCCTTTTAAAACATTTATAACTGTGATGCAATGTGTCTTTTAAAACATTTAAATGTAATGCAATGTGTCTTTTTAAACATTTATAACTGTGATGCAATGTGTCCTTTTAAAACATTTATAACTGTGATGCAATGTGTCTTTTAAAACATTTAAATGTAATGCAATGTGTCTTTTAAAACATTTATAACTGTGATGCAATGTGTCTTTTAAAACATTTAAATGTAATGCAATGTGTCTTTTAAAACATTTAAATGTAATGCAATGTGTCTTTTTAAACATTTATAACTGTGATACAATGTGTCCTTTTAAAACATTTATAACTGTGATGCAATGTGTCTTTTAAAACATTTATAACTGTGATGCAATGTGTCTTTTAAAACATTTAAATGTAATGCAATGTGTCTTTTAAAATATTTATAACTGATGCAATGTGTCTTTTAAAACATTTATAACTGTGATGCAATGTCTTTTAAAACATTTATAACTGTGATGCAATGTGTCTTTTTAAACATTTAACTGTGATGCAATGTGTCTTTTAAAACATTTATAACTGTGATACAATGTGTCTTTTAAAACATTTATAACTGTGATGCAATGTGTCTTTTAAAACATTTATAACTGTGATGCAATGTGTCTTTTTAAACATTTATAACTGTGATGCAATGTGTCTTTTTAAACATTTAACTGTGATGCAATGAATCTTTTAAAACATTTATAACTGTGATACAATGTCTTTTAAAACATTTATAACTGTGATGCAATGTGTCTTTTAAAACATTTATAACTGTGATGCAATTTGTCTTTTTAAACATTTATAACTGTGATGCAATGCATCTTTTAAAACATTTATAACTGTGATGCAATGTGTCTTTTAAAACATTTTTAACTGATGCAATGTGTCTTTTAAAACATTTAAATGTAATGCAATGTGTCTTTTTAAACATTTATAACTGTGATGCAATGTGTCCTTTTAAAACATTTATAACTGTGATGCAATGTGTCTTTTAAAACATTTAAATGTAATGCAATGTGTCTTTTTAAACATTTATAACTGTGATGCAATGTGTCCTTTTAAAACATTTATAACTGTGATGCAATGTGTCTTTTAAAACATTTAAATGTAATGCAATGTGTCTTTTTAAACATTTATAACTGTGATGCAATGTGTCTTTTAAAACATTTAAATGTAATGCAATGTGTCTTTTAAAACATTTAAATGTAATGCAATGTGTCTTTTTAAACATTTATAACTGTGATACAATGTGTCCTTTTAAAACATTTATAACTGTGATGCAATGTGTCTTTTAAAACATTTATAACTGTGATGCAATGTGTCTTTTAAAACATTTAAATGTAATGCAATCTGTCTTTTAAAACATTTATAACTGTGATACAATGTGTCCTTTTAAAACATTTATAACTGTGATGCAATGTGTCTTTTAAAACATTTATAACTGTGATGCAATGTGTCTTTTAAAACATTTAACTGTGATACAATGTGTCTTTTAAAATATTTATAACTGTGATGCAATGTGTCTTTTAAAACATTTATAACTGTGATGCAATGTGTCTTTTAAAACATTTAACTGTGATACAATGTGTCTTTTTAAACATTTAAATGTAATGCAATGTGTCTTTTAAAACATTTATAACTGTGATACAATGTGTCTTTTTAAACATTTAAATGTAATGCAATGTGTCTTTTAAAACATTTATAACTGTAATGCAATGTGTCTTTTAAAACATTTATAACTGTGATACAATGTGTCCTTTTAAAAGATTTAAATGTAATGCAATGTGTCTTTTAAAACATTTATAACTGTGATACAATGTGTCTTTTTAAACATTTAAATGTAATGCAATGTGTCTTTTAAAACATTTATAACTGTGATACAATGTGTCCTTTTAAAACATTTAAATGTAATGCAATGTGTCTTTTAAAACATTTATAACTGTGATACAATGTGTCTTTTTAAACATTTAAATGTAATGCAATGTGTCTTTTAAAATATTTATAACTGATGCAATGTGTCTTTTAAAACATTTATAACTGTGATGCAATGTCTTTTAAAACATTTAACTGTGATGCAATGTGTCTTTTAAAACATTTATAACTGTGATACAATGTGTCCTTTTAAAACATTTATAACTGTGATGCAATGTGTCTTTTAAAACATTTATAACTGTGATGCAATGTGTCTTTTAAAACATTTAAATGTAATGCAATGTGTCTTTTAAAACATTTATAACTGTGATGCAATGTGTCTTTTAAAACATTTAAATGTAATGCAATGTGTCTTTGAAAACATTTATAACTGTGATGCAATGTGTCTTTTAAAACATTTATAACTGTGATGCAATTTGTCTTTTTAAACATTTAAATGTAATGCAATGTGTCTTTTAAAACATTTATAACTGTGATGCAATGTGTCTTTTAAAACATTTAAATGTAATGCAATGTGTCTTTTAAAACATTTAAATGTAATGCAATGTGTCTTTTAAAACATTTATAACTGTGATACAATGTGTCCTTTTAAAACATTTATAACTGTGATGCAATGTGTCCTTTTAAAACATTTATAACTGTGATGCAATGTGTCTTTTTAAACATTTAAATGTAATGCAATGTGTCTTTTAAAACATTTATAACTGTGATACAATGTGTCTTTTTAAACATTTAAATGTAATGCAATGTGTCTTTTAAAACATTTATAACTGTAATGCAATGTGTCTTTTAAAACATTTATAACTGTGATACAATGTGTCCTTTTAAAACATTTAAATGTAATGCAATGTGTCTTTTAAAACATTTATAACTGTGATACAATGTGTCTTTTTAAACATTTAAATGTAATGCAATGTGTCTTTTAAAACATTTATAACTGTGATACAATGTGTCCTTTTAAAACATTTAAATGTAATGCAATGTGTCTTTTAAAACATTTATAACTGTGATACAATGTGTCTTTTTAAACATTTAAATGTAATGCAATGTGTCTTTTCAAATATTTATAACTGATGCAATGTGTCTTTTAAAACATTTATAACTGTGATGCAATGTCTTTTAAAACATTTAACTGTGATGCAATGTGTCTTTTAAAACATTTATAACTGTGATACAATGTGTCCTTTTAAAACATTTATAACTGTGATGCAATGTGTCTTTTAAAACATTTATAACTGTGATGCAATGTGTCTTTTAAAACATTTAAATGTAATGCAATGTGTCTTTTAAAACATTTATAACTGTGATGCAATGTGTCTTTTAAAACATTTAAATGTAATGCAATGTGTCTTTTAAAACATTTATAACTGTGATGCAATGTGTCTTTTAAAACATTTATAACTGTGATGCAATTTGTCTTTTTAAACATTTAAATGTAATGCAATGTGTCTTTTAAAACATTTATAACTGTGATGCAATGTGTCTTTTAAAACATTTAAATGTAATGCAATGTGTCTTTTAAAACATTTAAATGTAATGCAATGTGTCTTTTAAAACATTTATAACTGTGATACAATGTGTCCTTTTAAAACATTTATAACTGTGATGCAATGTGTCCTTTTAAAACAATTATAACTGTGATGCAATGTGTCTTTTAAAACATTTAAATGTAATGCAATGTGTCTTTTAAAACATTTATAACTGTGATACAATGTGTCATTTTAAAACATTTATAACTGTGATGCAATGTGTCTTTTAAAACATTTAAATGTAATGCAATGTGTCTTTTAAAACATTTATAACTGTGATACAATGTGTCCTTTTAAAACATTTATAACTGTGATGCAATGTGTCTTTTAAAACATTTATAACTGTGATGCAATGTGTCTTTTAAAACATTTAAATGTAATGCAATGTGTCTTTTAAAACATTTAAATGTAATGCAATGTGTCTTTTAAAACATTTATAACTGTGATACAATGTGTCCTTTTAAAACATTTATAACTGTGATGCAATGTGTCTTTTAAAACATTTATAACTGTGATGCAATGTGTCTTTTAAAACATTTAAATGTAATGCAATGTGTCTTTTAAAATATTTATAACTGATGCAATGTGTCTTTTAAAACATTTATAACTGTGATGCAATGTCTTTTAAAACATTTAACTGTGATGCAATGTGTCTTTTAAAACATTTAAATGTAATGCAATGTGTCTTTTAAAACATTTATAACTGTGATACAATGTGTCCTTTTAAAACATTTATAACTGTAATGCAATGTGTCTTTTAAAACATTTATAACTGTGATACAATGTGTCCTTTTAAAACATTTATAACTGTAATGCAATGTGTCTTTTAAAACATTTATAACTGTGATACAATGTGTCCTTTTAAAACATTTAACTGTGATGCAATGTGTCTTTTAAAACATTTATAACTGTGATGCAATGTGTCTTTTAAAACATTTAAATGTAATGCAATGTGTCTTTTAAAACATTTATAACTGTGATACAATGTGTCCTTTTAAAACATTTATAACTGTGATGCAATGTGTCTTTTAAAACATTTAAATGTAATGCAATGTGTCTTTTAAAACATTTATAACTGTGATGCAATGTGTCTTTTAAAACATTTATAACTGATGCAATGTGTCTTTTTACACATTTAAATGTAATGCAATGTGTCTTTTAAAACATTTATAACTGATGCAATGTGTCTTTTTAAACATTTATAACTGATGCAATGTGTCTTTTTAAACATTTACATGTAATGCAATGTGTCTTTTAAAACATTTAAATGTAATGCAATGTGTCTTTTAAAACATTTATAACTGTGATACAATGTGTCCTTTTCAAACATTTATAACTGTGATGCAATGTGTCTTTTAAAACATTTATAACTGTGATGCAATGTGTCTTTTAAAACATTTAAATGTAATGCAATGTGTCTTTTAAAATATTTATAACTGATGCAATGTGTCTTTTAAAACATTTATAACTGTGATGCAATGTCTTTTAAAACATTTAACTGTGATGCAATGTGTCTTTTAAAACATTTAAATGTAATGCAATGTGTCTTTTAAAACATTTATAACTGTGATACAATGTGTCCTTTTAAAACATTTATAACTGTAATGCAATGTGTCTTTTAAAACATTTATAACTGTGATACAATGTGTCCTTTTAAAACATTTATAACTGTAATGCAATGTGTCTTTTAAAACATTTATAACTGTGATACAATGTGTCCTTTTAAAACATTTAACTGTGATGCAATGTGTCTTTTAAAACATTTATAACTGTGATGCAATGTGTCTTTTAAAACATTTAAATGTAATGCAATGTGTCTTTTAAAACATTTATAACTGTGATACAATGTGTCCTTTTAAAAAGATTCTAACTGTGATGCAATTTGTCTTTTAAAACATTTAAATGTAATGCAATGTGTCTTTTAAAACATTTATAACTGTGATGCAATGTGTCTTTTAAAACATTTATAACTGATGCAATGTGTCTTTTTAAACATTTAAATGTAATGCAATGTATCTTTTTAAACATTTATAACTGATGCAATGTGTCTTTTTAAACATTTAACTGTGATGCAATGTGTCTTTTAAAACATTTAAATGTAATGCAATGTGTATTTTAAAACATTTATAACTGTGATGCAATGTGTCTTTTTAAACATTTAAATGTAATGCAATGTGTCTTTTAAAACATTTAAATGTAATGCAATGTGTCTTTTAAAACATTTATAACTGTGATACAATGTGTCCTTTTAAAACATTTATAACTGTGATGCAATGTGTCTTTTAAAACATTTATAACTGTGATGCAATGTGTCTTTTAAAACATTTAAATGTAATGCAATGTGTCTTTTAAAACATTTATAACTGATGCAATGTGTCTTTTAAAACATTTATAACTGTGATACAATGTGTCCTTTTAAAACATTTATAACTGTGATGCAATGTGTCTTTTAAAACATTTAAATGTAATGCAATGTGTCTTTTAAAGCATTTATAACTGTGATACAATGTGTCCTTTTAAAACATTTATAACTGTGATGCAATGTGTCTTTTAAAACATTTATAACTGTGATGCAATGTGTCTTTTAAAACATTTAAATGTAATGCAATGTGTCTTTTAAAACATTTATAACTGTGATGCAATGTGTCTTTTTAAACATTTAAATGTAATGCAATGTGTCTTTTAAAACATTTATAACTGTGATACAATGTGTCCTTTTAAAACATTTATAACTGTGATGCAATGTGTCTTTTAAAACATTTATAACTGTGATGCAATGTGTCTTTTAAAACATTTAAATGTAATGCAATGTGTCTTTTAAAACATTTAAATGTAATGCAATGTGTCTTTTAAAACATTTATAACTGTGATACAATGTGTCCTTTTAAAACATTTATAACTGTGATGCAATGTGTCTTTTAAAACATTTATAACTGTGATGCAATGTGTCTTTTAAAACATTTAAATGTAATGCAATGTGTCTTTTAAAACATTTATAACTGTGATGCAATGTGTCCTTTTAAAACATTTATAACTGTGATGCAATGTGTCTTTTAAAACATTTATAACTGTGATGCAATGTGTCTTTTAAAACATTTAAATGTAATGCAATGTGTCTTTTAAAACATTTAAATGTAATGCAATGTGTCTTTTAAAACATTTATAACTGTGATACAATGTGTCCTTTTAAAACATTTATAACTGTGATGCAATGTGTCTTTTAAAACATTTATAACTGTGATGCAATGTGTCTTTTAAAACATTTAAATGTAATGCAATGTGTCTTTTAAAATATTTATAACTGATGCAATGTGTCTTTTAAAACATTTATAACTGTGATGCAATGTCTTTTAAAACATTTAACTGTGATGCAATGTGTCTTTTAAAACATTTAAATGTAATGCAATGTGTCTTTTAAAACATTTATAACTGTGATACAATGTGTCCTTTTAAAACATTTATAACTGTAATGCAATGTGTCTTTTAAAAGATTTATAACTGTGATACAATGTGTCCTTTTAAAACATTTATAACTGTAATGCAATGTGTCTTTTAAAACATTTAAATGTAATGCAATGTGTCTTTTAAAACATTTATAACTGTGATACAATGTGTCCTTTTAAAACATTTATAACTGTGATGCAATGTGTCTTTTAAAACATTTATAACTGTGATGCAATGTGTCTTTTAAAGCATTTAAATGTAATGCAATGTGTCTTTTAAAACATTTAAATGTAATGCAATGTGTCTTTTAAAACATTTATAACTGTGATACAATGTGTCCTTTTAAAACATTTACAACTGTGATGCAATGTGTCTTTTAAAACATTTATAACTGTGATGCAATGTGTCTTTTAAAACATTTAAATGTAATGCAATGTGTCTTTTAAAATATTTATAACTGATGCAATGTGTCTTTTAAAACATTTATAACTGTGATCCAATGTCTTTTAAAACATTTAACTGTGATGCAATGTGTCTTTTAAAACATTTAAATGTAATGCAATGTGTCTTTTAAAATATTTATAACTGATGCAATGTGTCTTTTAAAACATTTAACTGTGATGCAATGTGTCTTTTAAAACATTTAACTGTGATGCAATGTGTCTTTTAAAACATTTAACTGTAATGCAATGTGTCTTTTAAAATATTTATAAATGTGATGCAATGTGTCTTTTAAAACATTTATAACTGTGATGCAATGTGTCTTTTTAAACATTTAACTGTGATGCAATGTGTCTTTTAAAACATTTATAAATGTGATGCAATGTGTCTTTTAAAACATTTAAATGTAATGCAATGTGTCTTTTAAAACATTTATAGCTGATGCAATGTGTCTTTTTAAACATTTATAACTGTGATACAATGTGTCCTTTTAAAACATTTATAACTGTGATGCAATGTGTCTTTTAAAACATTTAAATGTAATGCAATGTGTCTTTTTAAACATTTATAACTGTGATACAATGTGTCTTTTAAAACATTTATAACTGTGATGCAATGTGTCTTTTAAAACATTTAAATGTAATGCAATGTGTCTTTTTAAACATTTATAACTGTGATGCAATGTGTCCTTTTAAAACATTTATAACTGTGATGCAATGTGTCTTTTAAAACATTTAAATGTAATGCAATGTGTCTTTTTAAACATTTATAACTGTGATGCAATGTGTCCTTTTAAAACATTTATAACTGTGATGCAATGTGTCTTTTAAAACATTTAAATGTAATGCAATGTGTCTTTTTAAACATTTATAACTGTGATGCAATGTGTCTTTTAAAACATTTAAATGTAATGCAATGTGTCTTTTAAAACATTTAAATGTAATGCAATGTGTCTTTTTAAACATTTATAACTGTGATACAATGTGTCCTTTTAAAACATTTATAACTGTGATGCAATGTGTCTTTTAAAACATTTATAACTGTGATGCAATGTGTCTTTTAAAACATTTAAATGTAATGCAATGTGTCTTTTAAAATATTTATAACTGATGCAATGTGTCTTTTAAAACATTTATAACTGTGATGCAATGTCTTTTAAAACATTTATAACTGTGATGCAATGTGTCTTTTTAAACATTTAACTGTGATGCAATGTGTCTTTTAAAACATTTATAACTGTGATACAATGTGTCTTTTAAAACATTTATAACTGTGATGCAATGTGTCTTTTAAAACATTTATAACTGTGATGCAATGTGTCTTTTTAAACATTTATAACTGTGATGCAATGTGTCTTTTTAAACATTTAACTGTGATGCAATGCGTCTTTTAAAACATTTATAACTGTGATACAATGTCTTTTAAAACATTTATAACTGTGATGCAATGTGTCTTTTAAAACATTTATAACTGTGATGCAATGTGTCTTTTTAAACATTTATAACTGTGATGCAATGCATCTTTTAAAACATTTATAACTGTGATGCAATGTGTCTTTTAAAACATTTTTAACTGATGCAATGTGTCTTTTAAAACATTTAAATGTAATGCAATGTGTCTTTTTAAACATTTATAACTGTGATGCAATGTGTCCTTTTAAAACATTTATAACTGTGATGCAATGTGTCTTTTAAAACATTTAAATGTAATGCAATGTGTCTTTTTAAACATTTATAACTGTGATGCAATGTGTCCTTTTAAAACATTTATAACTGTGATGCAATGTGTCTTTTAAAACATTTAAATGTAATGCAATGTGTCTTTTTAAACATTTATAACTGTGATGCAATGTGTCTTTTAAAACATTTAAATGTAATGCAATGTGTCTTTTAAAACATTTAAATGTAATGCAATGTGTCTTTTTAAACATTTATAACTGTGATACAATGTGTCCTTTTAAAACATTTATAACTGTGATGCAATGTGTCTTTTAAAACATTTATAACTGTGATGCAATGTGTCTTTTAAAATATTTATAAATGTAATGCAATGTGTCTTTTAAAACATTTAAATGTAATGCAATGTGTCTTTTAAAACATTTAAATGTAATGCAATGTGTCTTTTAAAACATTTAAATGTAATGCAATGTGTCTTTTAAAATATTTATAACTGATGCAATGTGTCTTTTAAAACATTTATAACTGTGATGCAATGTCTTTTAAAACATTTATAACTGTGATGCAATGTGTCTTTTTAAACATTTAACTGTGATGCAATGTGTCTTTTAAAACATTTATAACTGTGATACAATGTGTCTTTTAAAACATTTATAACTGTGATGCAATGTGTCTTTTAAAACATTTATAACTGTGATGCAATGTGTCTTTTTAAACATTTATAACTGTGATGCAATGTGTCTTTTTAAACATTTAACTGTGATGCAATGCGTCTTTTAAAACATTTATAACTGTGATACAATGTCTTTTAAAACATTTATAACTGTGATGCAATGTGTCTTTTAAAACATTTATAACTGTGATGCAATGTGTCTTTTTAAACATTTATAACTGTGATGCAATGCATCTTTTAAAACATTTATAACTGTGATGCAATGTGTCTTTTAAAACATTTTTAACTGATGCAATGTGTCTTTTAAAACATTTATAAATGTGATGCAATGTGTCTTTTTAAACATTTAACTGTGATGCAATGTGTCTTTTAAAATATTTATAACCGATGCAATGCATCTTTTAAAACATTTATAACTGTGATGCAATGTGTCTTTTAAAACATTTATAACTGATGCAACGTGTCTTTTAAAACATTTAACTGTGATGCAATGTGTCTTTTAAAACATTTATAAATGTGATGCAATGTGTCTTTTTAAACATTTTTAACTGATGCAATGTGTCTTTTTAAACATTTAACTGTGATGCAATTTGTCTTTTAAAACATTTAAATGTAATGCAATGTGTCTTTTAAAATATTTATAACTGATGCAATGTGTCTTTTAAAACATTTTTAACTGTGATGCAATGTCTTTTTAAACATTTAAATGTAATGCAATGCGTCTTTTAAAACATTTATAACTATGATGCAATGTGTCTTTTAAAAGATTTAACTGTGATGCAATGTGTCTTTTAAAACATTTATAACTGTGATGCAATGTCTTTTTAAACATATTTAACTGTGTTGTGTATTGTATCCTAAAGCATGTTTAATTGTGCTGTGTTGTATGCTGATGTTGTGTCTATTTTAACATGTTTGACTGCAATGTTGTGGCCTTTTCACAAACCATTTTGAATTTAAAGCAAGACAGTGTAATGGTTTCCCTCATTTCTGCTTACCTAAAATGTGGTCAGCCATAATACGAATGAAGAGGATCAGGATAAAAACACCAGACGAAAGAAAGATTCTCCAGTTTATTTGGTTTCCTACTTCAGAGTCATGTGTATGCCCGTGACTGGCTGTGTCACCTCCACCATTCTGATTTCCACTGTAACCTCCTGGGAGCATGGGAGCATGTGTGTACCTACTGGATATGTCATGGCCTTGACCACCTCTCTCTGGATCCAAGTCAATGTCAAGGACAGCAGATGCTTCCTGATTTGTGAGAGAATATCCTGAATCTGACCTATCAATACTATGAAAGTGTCCATGACCTGGTGTTGCTTGACCTTGACCATTGATTAACTGCTGAAGGTAAGGATTTTGATGGGTATGAACATGACCTTGTCCAGGCAACACACCATGGAGGACTTGAGAAACTTGTGATGGAATTCTAGAGTTGAGGTTTAGACTCTCCTGTAAATTAATAAAGTTCCCATCTGGATTTCGCCAGAAAAATGTTGGGGGCAGTAGGATATGAGCAACTTCAGGACTTAATGGTGCATTATTATGTGAATTCATTTTTGGTTGCTCTCCAATAAAATGGGCCTATTCTGAAAAGGAGAAGAAACAAAAGTTCAAATATGCAGCTGTAGTTATATCAAAAATTCACAATATTATTTGTCATTTAACCCATATGCATGGTCTACAAACTTAAAAAATGTCACTGATGTTAAAGAGAACTTAAAGAAGGAAGTTTGCACAACTACTGTCTAGCTCTCATGCACCACCACAACATCTCAATTGTCCATGTGATAATCTTCAATCCACACAGACATGTACTTATCCCATACCTACATGGCTATGTGCTCATACTCAAACCACATAACCAAGTACTCATCCCCCACCCACATAGCAATGTGCTGTTCCTCAAACCACATGACATATGTAGCCATGTGCTGATCTCCAATCCACATAGATTTGCACTTATACCCCACCCGCACAGCTTTCTGCTAATCGCCAATCCACAAAGACATGCACTTATCCCCAACCCGCATGGCTGTATGCTGATCTCCAATCCACATTGCCATGCACCTATCCCCTGCAACGTAGCCATGTGCTCATCTCGAATCCCAATAGCCATGCACTTATCCCCAATCCACAAAGTTACATACTCATCTCCAATCCACACAGATATGCACTTATCCTCAACCCACATGGCTATATGCTCATCTCCAATACACACAGACATACACTTATCCCCAACCCACATTTCCATGCACTTATCCCCATACCACAAAGCTATGTGCTTTTCTTCAATCCACATGACCAAACACCCAACCCCAACCTACTTGGCCATGTGCTCATCCCCAACCCATTTAGCCATGTGCTCATCCTGAAATCAGACAGGTTCTATTGTTCATCAAATGAATGAGATTATAATTATAATTAAATGTATTTATATTTCTTTTTTATTTCTAACTTCCTTTTTGGATTTTGTTCAAAATTAGTGGACTGAATATTGAAAACTTTTTTTTAAAAGAGTCTTTATTTGGTTTGGGAATAGAAGATAGTTAGCTAAAACTAATCTTAAATTGGGAGTGTTGCCTTGTTTTTAACATGATATAGTTCCTGGAGATACACATATTATTTTTGGTGGTAATCATTATTACTAAAGTCTTTCGTTACATTTTCATAACTCTAGAAATCTATTCTAAGTAAGGTGATCTGAAAGTAGACCTCTAAGTCTGATTTTAGCTTTTTGACATCTACAACAGTAGTGACATCTGTATACTGTTTTGTAAATGAAATACAGTTTCCTATTTTCAGATCATGTACGAGATGAGGATTGGGTCCAGGACTCTGTGGTCCTCTGCATGTACTTGGTTCTTCTTTAGAAATTTTTAGACCTTGTTTTCTGTTTATTAATTAAGTTGTAAACCAGTCAATCATGGAGCTGTCACAACTTCAATTTAATTTATTGACAAGATTATCATGAATCTGTCACTACTTCAATTTAATTTATTGACAAGAATATCATGAACAATAAGGTCAACAGCTTTTCTGTGATCAACTAGTATGGATTTAACTAATTTTCCTCTATCCATATTTTTATCAAGGCAACTAAGGCTGTCTCTCAATAGTGGTTTACTCTGAAACCTGATTGGTTGTGGTGAATAAAATCATATGCTGATTGTCATGATGATGAACAAGGTTTTTTAAAAGTAGTTTGGACAGAGTTGGTCAGATAAATAAGGATCTGTGGTTATTGACATCTTCTTTGCTATCTGACTTAAGAACAGTGGTAACTTTTGTCAGTTTCTTTGGGAAACACTGATGGATATGCTAAGATTACAAAGTGTAATGAATTTTCTCAGATTATATATGTTAACTAAAGGGCTTCATTTTTAACAGCAATCTGCTATCCCCCAGTTAGTGATTTTGCCGATGGATCATTAAACACTGCCATCACTTATCCACTGAAGTACTGAAAATTACTGCAAGTGGCTATCATAACGGTTAAGAAGTAGTTATAAGTCATTATTTTCTTGAATGGCTAATATCTGTTTCTTGTGATAACTGCATATAGATTTTCATTATCTCTGATGTCGTAGTGAAAAATGTCAAGGACAAAATTTCTAAAGCTAAATACATATCAATCCTTTCAGATATTAGTAATGATTCAGCAGTTACATTCTTGTTAGATTTACAGACCCTGATCATACCAGTCCCAGTATTAATGTTGAAAATCTTGGAAGCTCAGATTCTGATGGGGTTTAAATGCAATTAAGAGTGGTTCTTTTAACAAACAATATAATGGCCCTCACCTTGCTGGCATTTGTATAAACATGGACACAACAAATGGTGTACAGTTGCTAAAGGATTTCTGATGCTGTTGAAAATATTATGATTATAACACACTGTTAGCACATCAATTAGAGCTTGATGTTTTGAATTTATTTACCTTCTGTAGTTTGAACAGAAAAGATCATAGCAAATTTATTCCTTCAGTCCTAATGGACATAAAATCTAAAGAAATCAGAAATAATAGAAAATGTACTGACAAAGTCAGTTAGATGGGTAACCAACCAAAGAAACGTAAATGTCATTTAAGCCAGTAGTCAGGAATTTGGAGCAAGTCCTAGAGACTTAAATACATACGAAAAAAGTGGG
The DNA here is from genome assembly GCA_029339505.1 of Unio delphinus. NCBI lineage: Eukaryota > Metazoa > Mollusca > Bivalvia > Unionida > Unionidae > Unio > Unio delphinus. The sequence goes on along the minus strand of JAQISU010000094.1, from coordinate 6,317,663 downwards.
AAATCAATGGAAACTGATCGTAGTGCTAAAAAATATTGATTGCTCGATACCTGTAGCCCTTCTAATTTCAGACTGGGCCTCTCATGTATCCTAAGTGAGGTGCCTGTCAGACTTGTTGGGGAAAAATATCTAATTTGCCTGAGAAAACTTTGGTTGCATGAGATGAAATTTGCTTTCAAGATGTTGAAAGATTAGCAAATTCTTAATATTTATTTAATATTCCCCCTACCCATATGAAGATGATCTTATTATCATACTTCTATCAAAAAATGTAAATTTTATGACCAATGAAAGGGGAACAGATTGCCCTGGTTACTAAAACTAAAAAATCAAATGTTGTTGTGTTGGCTTTTGAATCTTTCATTACAAATTGTCCATCCTTAGAGTTGAAATTTAAAAAATAATAACCCACTTAACTGAAATGATTTTGACAAAAAAATAATTTTTTCAAAGAAATGTTGTTTGAATGCCATTGCACTGTTCAAGATGTTTCAGTTAAAGTTTAACGAACAACAGTTTAGCTGTTTCATGCTCACACTTACACTAGTAGAATGAAACCCTGGTTAAACATAAGAACATCAAAATAGTAAACTGTAAAACCAAGACATGCTTCAAATGCTAATAAACACTGTTGATCCACCAAGTAACAAAGACATTGTTACAGGAATTGTTGTTATAGTAGGGTTTAACAATTTTTCAGCACAAGATGGGCTATACATGGCAGCCAGTATTAATGGTGGAGGAAGAACCTGGGAAAACCCCAAAAAGAATCACAGACTCATGAGAAGCTACTGGCAAGCTTTCTCACATACCCACATCGGACGAAATCCGAGACTCGAACCCACACAGACAGAGGTGAGATGGCAGTGATCAGTAACCGCACTTTTGAACACTTGGCCACTCTGGGCCCGTTTTCGAGGAATTAGATGATGGCTGAACAAAGGACCTGAAGTAAAACATTTCTTTATGCGACATTATTTGAGTTTCAAAATAAACATACAAATGAATTTAATATGATTTCATTTTAATCTTTTCATACATGAAGTGTAGCATTTGTAACGTAGTGTGTCAAATAATTTTTAAACAGTGAGCCTTTTGGGAATTCTGTTATTCTGTCAAAGCTTGTGAAACTAGAATAAAGACTTCTGAATTTTTTTAAGTCAGCAGCCTCGGGCCTGTGTCTATGCACAAAATGTTTTTGAGCACTGGATGTGCTTGTGACAGTTTATCAGGAGTTAATTTTACGTTTGTTTTCAGTGCCCAAAAAATGACTCACCGTAACATTACAACACATTATTTAAAGGTCTGACCAACCTATGTTATTTTCTCACACACACACACACACACACACACACACACTATATATATATATATATATATATATATATATATATATATATATATATATATATATATATATATATATATATATATATATATTCATGTCTTGGACCTATACAATTTTAAATTAATATTAGTGAACATTTTAAGAAGCTACTTGTCAGTGGAATCTTGATTTTCTGTAACGCTGATATATCATACATGACAGAGAACAATCACCATCTGCTATGATGTCGTCGCCTCGTCGTGGTCCACGATAATAAGTTTACTTGTATTAAACCAACATTCAACATCTGGATCAAACCGATTCAGATACAAGGTAATATGCCAAGACCTAATCAACAAGGACGTATCAATACCTGAAAAATGCTTAGCTGAAATTGAAAGCTAAGAAATTGATATCATTTCTGAATTGATATCATTTAGTTTTCATCAAGCGAATTCTAACTTGTATGCTGTAATGAAGACGCACTATACTGTACTTTCCTTTTCACCCCCTCAACAAAATGTCAAATGTAACTTCCGGTTTGTAAGGACAAGTTTATTATTCGGATGAAATTGGCAATTTCTACACATCTTTGTCTCACAGAAATAGGAAAGATAGTCCAAATGGTTTAAACAGCCAGTCTGGTTCCCACCTTCATGCATAGCCCCATTTTTCTCCGCATTCGCATTCTGCTGTTTACATTCTGCAGATAATACACACTTTTGATAGTGACAGATGTAAGTGGAAATTGTTTGCAATTGCAACATGCACAGTGAAGATAATGTTGGCATGCCAGAACATACACCACAATTACTTTTAATATATATTCTATACATTTATTTTTCAGTACAGACCATTCCACTGTGTGACAATCAGTACAAGTTATATGTTATAATCTAAAATACATCCAAATATGAATTCACGGTGAAGTTCTTGTCAAAAGTTCACCAACATATTTTGAGAGTCTGCACTTTCGGATCATCACCAAGGCCTTATTTATAACTGTGCACTGTTGCTGAAATAAGCACAGAAAATCATTCTCTGAGCTCATATTCTAAAGAATAAACAATTACCGTGATATCCCTACCAAAAATGCATATATATATATATATATATATATATATATATATATATATATATATATATATATATATATATATATATATATATATATATATATATATATATTCTATCACCATCAAATTAAGAGGAAAAAATGTTTTAAAAATAGACTAAGACTGCAGGGACTGAACCGGAACTATTAATTGTGTTGCAATTCCACTTGTATGCTTCTTTCATGTATTGCATTTTAAATTTCTTTTCGTCTTGTTTTTTTTTTAAATCTTGCATGATCTAAATATTTGGCTCATCAAAATGACTATAATCCTGGGATTGAAAGATCAGCATGAACTTGTCCAAAATTGTACTAAGTTTAGCAGTTATTACAATAAAGAAACTATAGTCTGTGACAGGCAGTCACCAACAAGTCAACTCATTTCTAAGAATAACTCAAATTAAATCTAAACCACATTACATATTTAGCTTATGTGTGAACTGAAAAATGCTAGGATTGTACTAAGTAGGCTCATACTTTTTATCTTAAATATTATATGTTAAAATACGAAACTATCCATGAGAGCTCAAGTCAGTCTCTGCCATCGGTAAGAGCCGACGATATTCCAAATGCTGAGTCGAAGTCTCGGTTAATAGCTCGAGATTTAGGGTTTGACGAATGGCGGGTGACTTTAAATATGATATGCGGAGAAAAATATGTCAGTTTAATTATGTTATTGTGTGTCGTCAGCGAAACCGCAGAACAGGTTGAAAACTCACAAATTATTTAAAACACAATTTTTAGTCTGACTAGAATTTAATATAAATATTTTCCCCACTGTTAACATTCTTTTCTTTATTACAAACAGCATATTCAGAACTCGGTAAGTAAAATATTGAACAAGTATCCGATGATGGGACCTTAGGCCCCCCTCCCTGCCCCCTTCCCAATTCATACATGTCAGGGTTAGGGTCACCATCTTACATTGTAGAACTAATCCATACACTGCTCAGTGACGTTTTTATAAATGTAAGGAAGAATTGATGATTAGAGGCAAGTTATAGAACCCCAACCCACCCCTTTACGGCCCAAATTCCCACGATTCGGCAAACAATCTCCTATATATTTAAATATTTGCTATTTAGTTGGGGGGGGGGGGGGGTTGTTAAACAAAAAAACAAAAAAAATGACAAAGAAGTTTAACTGAGATAAATGTAACTGAATATAATATCATCTGCACACATACACAAACATTGTAATTCTTTAAGCTCTAACTTTTTAATTTAAATGCCAATCTATCCTTGAAAGCTTGCTTGCAAAATTGTGCAAAAACTACTTAATGTAGAGAAATTAATTTTTGGATGCATGTTTGCATGCACATGATCAGATTTCATCAGGTTAAAGCAATTTTTTCAGTTTGTATTTATTTTAAAAACATTTAGAACATACATTTTTGGAGGTAATTGATGTAACAATTATACAGAAACAAATTTTATCAACATATACAATTTGATTGACATGTTAATACTGATTATATTTTCATGCTTCCCAAAGCAATTTTGCCATGTTTGAACAGTCTGGACCTGTATTTTGTGACTACACTGGGGTTATATGGTATTTAAAGACACATATAGGAATGTGCCACCCTGGGTCCCTGAATGGTACTTGATGATGTTAGACTCTCTGCTTTGTGAACTTTTTTTTTTTCTTTCCTAAGACATCCCATATGTATTACATTAAGCAGAAAAAATATTACACAAGATACTTTGCTATCCCAGGATTAACTGAAGTCAAACCTATCCCAATGGTCACCTTTGCATAGTCGTCACCTGTTGGCAGTGATCATTCTTATTTCCCTCTGGTCAATTTCCTATATAAAAGTCATGCATGTATCAGCCACTTGCACTCAGCAGCCAGGCTTTTTGTTAAAAGTAATGGTTTCTTCTTGCTTTAGCTGTAGCTTGAGAAAAGTGACTGATCTATCCATTCAGATTAATGAAGAAGGCATAGATTAAGGAATAGCATACAATTGATGTGTAAACATTTATTAGCTTGCTTGTACTCACTGTAATGCAGACACATTCTAATTGTAACTATAATGTGTCATGTATTATTTAGGGTCTGATGATGGGAAAAGTCATATATTCACAGAATATATGAGTCACATATTGTCTGATACTGTATAATGATTTTATGGTCTTAAAATAAGTAATAAAAAAAGTGTATCAACAAGCTTTGTCAAATTTAAGAAATAATTTATTTTCCTAAAATTTCAAAGGGAAATTGTAAAAAGAACTTTTTTTAAAAAAAAATTAATTCCAACATAATTCTATAATTACTAACACAAGTCCTAATGAAACTTTAGTGGTATTCCAAATAATTTCCATTGCTAAAGATGTTGATATGCCTGTAGTGGCTGATAGTCTTTTTAATGTACTAATCTACCAATGACATTAATTTTAATAATGTGCCAACCATAATATAATCCAAGGTTGGCTTGTATGAATTCACTATCATTCCCAGTTAATGTCTTTCCAAGAATAATATAGAGCACTTTGTATTTCCAGAGAATAATAAATAATTCCACACAAATCAAAATCTGAATGCAACAATATGAATGATTTCTGCACTGATGCTATTGCAATAATAAATCATTTTTCCAGTAAACAAGATTATAATCAAACTAAGAATAACCCAGATGCCAGCTTAAAGTTTATTTCTATAAAAATCTTTGCTATAATTAGGTCTGTTAATAAAATAATGTAAACAAAACCCATAATAAACACAATGTCCTTGCTTAAATCAGACCAAGATAAATATGTTTACGTCTGTTGATAATGATCCTAATATTAAACCCACACTCAGAAAATATTACCTATGTTTAGTTCCTTACTGAATAAAAGAATGATTCTGGTCAGATGGACAACAAGCTTGGTTTTTGAGAAGGCCAACTACAAAATACAATTTTTCACAACCACTGCATATAATTAAAAACAACTAACAAACAATGCAAAATTAAATATACATAATACCTCCCCTCATAAAGAAAATGAAAAATGTATGCAATAATGTACATGTGAAAAACAATTTATTAAGAAATCTTATAACTGAAAGAAGGTATGCTTAAATCAATAATTTCTTTACACATGAAAGTGCATCTCCTATTAAATTTTCCTTTCCTTGATGTGCCTGATGTCAGTATTATATTCTTGCAGCATCAAACACCACCTGAATAATCTCTGATTTTCATTTATCATCTTGCCGATGAAAGTAAATGGGTTGTGATAACTGAATACAATAATCGAAGGAGCTGAACTAATATACACTTCAGTGTTGTAAAGCCAGTATCAAAACCAAATATTTCTTCTCAATTGTGGAATAATTCCTCTGGTGCTTATTTAATGGTTAATGGGGATCGTGGGTTCTGTCCCCGGCCGTATCATACCAAAGACTTACAAAAATGGTACTAACAGCTGCCTTGCTTGATGCTCAGCATTAAGAGGTTAGTGTTAGGACTGGTCGGCCTGGTGTCAGGATAATGTGACTTGGTGGGACATCATGCTACATGTCTGCGACATGATGCCTCAGTGCTAGACATCACTATAAACTGCTTCACTGCAGATATCGTAGCGATATGACTGAAAAATTGTTAAAGGTACGTTAAAAAACCTAATTAAACAAACAAACAAAAGCACACTGGATGATCTACAGGGCTTTTCAACAGACATTTAAATTATTGAAATTAGGAGCTGAATGAACTGTTTAACTGGTGCTTAGCTTATCAAAAGCCTCCTGACATTTTTTCAGACAAATGAAACTTGGTTTTGATGCCTAACAAATTGGTCAAGGTTTTAGCAATTATTGGAGCAGAATTTCTGATAGTATTCATTCATGTCCAAAATTCACATTAGTTGCTTTTTACTGGGAATTCAAATGTAGCCTTGAGCTTTGCATCTATAGGTTTAACTTGTATGTGCCCCACGATATATCCTTAAAATGTAACACAAGCACATTTGCATCACATAGTCTTTCATAAAGTTTCCTAATTGTCTCCACTTGATCTTTCCAAGTGTTGTTGTAGATGAAGACAGCATTGCTGTAAGTATCACAGTTATCTAGACCCGATGTGTTCATGTTCATTGGACATTGAAAAGTACAAGACTGAGCCTTTCATCTCGAAATGGACTGCTCCGGAGGCCTATCGGTTAGCGCATTCAAGTTGTTAAAGCTACGTTAAAAATCCAAATCATATACACATGCTTTCTTTTTGTGTTTATGTTGATCTTTTTTTTCCCCCTCTGAATTACATCTTATGGTTGCCTGTATACGGATTATGCTTTTCTGGTACATTGAAAATAAAACAAAAATAGACTTAATTTGCCCATTAAAGATGTACTTTCCTAATTTTCTTTTTATGGCAACAATTAGACTCATTTACATCAAATTAGATGGGATTCTTTTTAATTTTAAACTTTGCCTCAAATATGAGTGAAAAGGACAAATCAACACTGCTTTGCAAATTTGAAAAGAATATGAAAAAATACAGTCCACAACAATCATTCTGTGACATTTAGACATAGTGAGTAGCAGCAGATGGCGAACCCTACAAATTTTTAGAAGAGTCCATTTACGAAAATGTAAATACAAGGTCAATAACACCAAACCAAGGCCTTTAATTGACTGAGATTTCTTTAATTGGGTTAGCTCGTTCTGTTATTTTGCCTTTAACGTTTGTGGTTTCATTTTTGAATGCCGGTTCATTTATCAACCCAGACACTCGACGTTCATGATCGCCCTCTTTGCAGCTCCAGCATGTCTCTCAACCATAAATGTTATCCAGACCTATACAATATTGCAACCGACAATCATGTAAATATGTTGTGATCAATCTGTGTTGGGTTGCTTGCGCTTTTGAAAAGAAGTTTCTGAATTTAATCATATACATGTCGACATAACACAAAGTCTGATATACGTTTCGCAGAGTATGTGTATCGCCTCCATTAAAGACAACCAAACTATTGCAGTTTTTTCTGATTACTTTTGGTATTTGTGTATATTGCTGAGTAACAAATCACATCTGTGTTTTTGTGTCTGCCTCCGGAAAATATATGCGCTGGATTTGATTGTTTGTCCAGCATCATCAAATCATCGTATATGACAAGATTATTAATAAATCCTTCAGTCTCATCCACAGGTGGTGCTTCATCAATATTGGTGTCACTAAATACCACTTGTTTGCATCTGACCAGACCCAGATAGACCAATGATAATTGCTCTGATAGAATTTGGTAGCGCTGGATGATGCTTGACATTCTCTTGCTTTAATGTCACTGAGAAATCAATGATATCTGTGTTGTACAAATATAATAAATGATATGAATTTATATTGTGTTCGATGCAGAGCAACCTCTCTCTAACAACAAAAATAACAAAATAAAAAGGTATGCACTTACATGAAGGTATATAAATTGTGGTACCAGCAAATACAAATTTATCTCTAATAAAACAGGCAGAAAAATCGCAGCTTCACTGGGAAAATGTCTATGTATCCTGGTGAAAAGCATCTTCTTGGATATAATTATTGTGGTCCTGGAACCAGATGACGCAATCAGCAAAGTCAACGAAGACCTTTAGAGTATCCAATAAATACAATTGATCAAGCATGCCACATTTATGATGTTGCGTATAAAAAAATCCAGATTTGCAACAACGACATATTGCGGACATGAAATTAATTCACTTGTTAAATTCCATAAAAAATAAATCTCAGATAATTACTTGCTAATTTTTGGAAAATACTGAGATGATAGGTATACTGTTACTAGTGACTGGTAGTTAGTCAACCAATTATTGTGATAATTATGGAATCTGTTTATTATAGCCCAAGAGGATATTGGAGAGGTAGAGCAGTGATTAGTAAACATGCTGATGCATCAGGTGTCCCACGTTCTGTTGCTGCAAATTAGTTAGCATAAAAAGCAATATTGCAAAATTTTGTTACCACATTATACTATTAAAACACTTAAATGTCAATCACGCATATTCGTGTTGATGTTGTTGTATGGTTAAATGCCATTTTCAGCACACGATAGGCTATACACGGAGGCCAGTATTAATGGTGGAGGAAGAACCCAGGAAATAACCACTGACCTACGAGAAGCTACTGGCAAGCTTTCTCACATTCCCACATTGGTTGAATCAGAGACTCGAACCCACATGGATGGCAGTGATCCATAACAGAGAGTGCTTTAGATAACTGCCATTTGGGGCCCCCACGTTGATGTTGCAGGTAGATATAAAGCAGCAAAGCTGCTATCAGCTAAAACAGCAGCTAAAGTTGTTTGTGCGTTTGAACTAATTTATCAGTGAAGACTCTTGCGATGGTCACATTTGCTAAAGGTTGATACTGGCTAAGAATTTCTTGGTGAGGTAATATTGATGATGAAACAACATCAAAATCAGATGAGCACACACAGCAATTGATCATGTTTAGGCAATCTTTGTGTGATTTAATTGAACACTTTCTAAGCGGTTATTTGAATATCAGTATGCACAGCAAATATCTCTGAAAAAAGTACAAAAAAACATGAGATCATGCGAATGGGTTGCAAGAATACCAAGTGTGATAGCTGCATTAAATAATGAAATTCCTCATGCAAAGCCATCAGTATGATCACAGAAAGAAATATACAAGTACAATGACATGACTCTTTCTCAAAACAACCAGTACTAGGTAAAGTGATTGTAAGATATTTATATGAACCTGGTGAACTTGAAGGGGGTAAAGAAGAGAGTAACTGACCCAGTCTGGAGTGTAACCACACATAAAATTTCCAATGTGGTAAGATCCACAGGTAGACCTACAATTACAACCATGTTCACTTTTGTAAAAGCAGGACACCAGTACCCTACAATGATTACACTCAAGACATGTCGATGTCACATTTTTGCATGTGTGGTCACTGAAATGATTAAGATTTACCATGAGGCAATGACTGTCAGAAGCAATGAAAAAAATGATATTAGACCTCTTATTTAACAAATAATAATAATGTCATCAACAATGACAATGTCATCGCAAGATTGCTACAACAGATCATTGCTACTACAACACCATTACAAAAAAAACTATCAGCAAACTTAACCAATCCCAAGTTCAGTCAGCTTTCCAGCTGCAATTGCAGCGAAGGAAATAGCACTAGCACAGTTACGAGTGTATCATAGTTGGCCAAATATTAGGCAAAACTCCATGGATGATGGGATATGCTTTAAAAATTAATTCATCATGTTTCCTTTCTTTCCTTGCTTGTTCGGTAGACTTGCCTACTGTCTGGTTAAAAATATTAATCTGATTAACATCTTCCTCAGATCTGATTTGTGGAGTATCAGTAATGACGCAATATACATCCTTAACCCAATCAGCATCTTTTATAGTTTTAATTTATTCAGGTTTTAATTTATTCAGGTTTTACATAACTCTCAATTACAATATCCAAAGGTGGCAATAATAAGTATTTGGTTTGGGTCATGCATAGCGGTAATACCTTTGGGCATAAATGTTTCTATTGGTTCTAGCTTTTGGTAGTTCAGGTTGTGGTTGAGGCGGTTGCTGGGGTGGTGGTGGAGCTGCTTTAAGACATCCAACAATATCAACAGGCAGTGTCTGCCTCAGTTGCTGTAACAATTTTATTGGTTGGTTCAACAATTGGTTTAATAACTGTTCTGCACCATCTGTAAATTTCACCTGAGACTCCTAACACATTTGCAGTTGTTGTTTGACAGAATCACAGATGGGGAGATATTTCTTAATTGCCTCTAATCACTGTTGAGCTACTTTAGCTGTGCGAGATTGTATTATTGATATAATAATGATTTATTAAGGCAACACAAATAGCAGTGATGCCAAACAGTGAGTGTCCAGGTATGGTAAGTAAACGAACACACATACAAAAATGCAACACAAAAGTCAGAAGCAAAACTAACAAAACAAGCTAACCCAATTAGAGAAGTCATGGTCAACTAGAGGCATTGGTTTGATGTTATTGACTTTGTATTTTAAATTTTCATAGGAAGCTTTGTTTACGCAAATGGATTCTTCTAAAAAAAATGTATGGTTTGCCCTCACTGGTGCTTGAGTTTTGAATATAAATAATTCTCAGTATGTTTTGTGTCTATAATTTGGTTTTAATTCATATGGATTTTGACAATTACTTTGACCTACTGCAGATCCAGGTTATCAGGAAAAATGTACTGTAATTATGGTATGTAATATATAGATTACACTTTTTATGCTCTAATTATGCTTTTTGCCATTTACATTGACAAAAATTATGTTTACACCTCTTTTGAGGTTGGCATGTATTTGTATATTATGATAGGTTAACTGTACGGTACATGTGAAGCAGTATAGGATTGCATACTGTTTTCTTTTCATTTGAGGTCCCGTATGTTAAAGCTAATCCAGGAAATTATTAATGCATGAATTATGTTGTTACTACTGGATGTTACTCTAAGGTTCTTCCATTAAATTTAAGCTTTTAATATCTTCCGAAGAAAATGTTAAGAACAATGATTTTCTTTAAAAAAAAGTACTACAAATACAATATAAAAATGTTTTTTTCTTCGTTTTTTTTTTTTCTTCTGTCTTTTATGTCTTAACACAGTAAATACAGTGGGCAGGTACTCCATATTTGTATGTATTCGGTTCATTATATTGGCACAATATGGTCCATAAAATGCCGGTTATAAATTAAACTGTAAAAGAATAAAAGTTGTCCCACCGAGTCACATTATCCTGACACCAGGTCAACCAATCCTAACACTAACCTTTTAATGCTGAGCATCAAGTGAGGCAGCTGTTAATACCATTTCTGTAAGTCTTTGGTACAACTCGGCTGGGGAGCTATGTGATCATTAATTACACTCTTAATATTCATGTGTTGCAGGTTCATCTTGATGTCCAGAAATGGTTTGGTCTTCCTACAAATCTGAGTTACACAGTAAACGGGGCAGAAAATGACAAACAGGAAGTAAATACAGGTACAAAAGTAAATAGAACCTAAAATAAGCCCTAAACTTTGCAACTACCTTTACAAGACTGTACATGGCAAATCTGGGATATGGATAGCTGCAGTGCTGTAGGTGGCGGAGTTGTCTTAGGTGTTCACCTTTACACGATCTGCCCACATTAGTTTGACTCTTCAGCTGACCAATGGTGGCATGTGTTAAAATATTTCAGTAGCTTCCGTTGGTCACTAATTATTCCTCCTAGGGTCTTCATAGGTTCTTCCTCCACCTTATATAGATCTGGGTACCAATGTGACTTTTCTGTATTTTTTATGTAAAATGTGTGTAAATTTGGGAATACAATTTTTTTCATTACAAAAACTGAAACAAATTTTGTATTAAAAAAAAACAAAACACAGACAAAACAAAAATCCTCCAATCAAAGTTTGAATATGTGTTTTACTATTGCCCACAAAGTCACACCACTTCTGTTAGAACACCATCTTGTATTCTCAAAAGCCATGCAGCATTTCAAATTCAGTGGAGCCCCACTATAAGGTGATAATTGGGGTCGCAAAAATTGGATCATATAATTAGGCGGGGGTCCGTCAATGCAGGGTTTTACTGTAGTTTAATTTTTTTCAATAAAACACAGCATTGGCATATATATGTATATTCATGTCTAATGTAAAAAAAAAAAAAATCGGGGTATTATTGGACGAATATTAAATGGAATGCAGTAATAAGACTTATTCAAAATAATGGACAGGTAATAAATATATAGGTTATTACTTTGCATTAAATAGTTTTACTAATTTTTATCAGTTTTCTTCCAAAAATACGTGATCGATACTATCCCGACTGACGTTATATCATGAATATGGTATCAACATCATTTACTATCATACCGTCGTGGCATGCAGTTCAGCCATAATGCATGTAATTCGATTGAAAAATTGCATGGAAAAAAATATTCAATACTTTTGTCCAAGTTTATTGTGTCTGAATTCAATGTCTAATATATAGGATGAAACTTACTTACCGTCTGATATAGTACCTTCTTGGCATGCAGCTAATCCATAATACCTGTAATTCCATTGCAAATAATGCAAACGTATTTAAACTACTCAATATTTTTTGGCATAGATCATTCATTATGTGTCTAAATTCAATGGGGAAAATTAACAGTAAATTAGGTAAGAAAGACGAAGCACGTGTATGTTTCATTACGTTCCAGGATCTATAAATGGTGTCTATACAAATTGTAAACTTGATTTTTCATAAAGGTAAAATATTTTTTTAACACAAAATATATGAAATTAATGACGAGTTCATAAGCAAACACCATACACATAAAATCCGAGAACTAAATGCAGTGAGTCTGTAATGGTTACGAGCCACTGATATAAAGTTTTATAAGCTGTTTCATACACTTTCAATTTCCAGATAATAAAGCCAACATTATTTACTGGTCAAATGATTCCATCAAATAACACTGCCAAGTCCAGAAAATATGTTGACAGCTTTTGTTTTATGATGTTAATTAAATTGTGAGAATTTTGTATCAAACACCACATTGTCTGCTGCTTAGTTGTGTATGCAGCTAATGAAGCTATTAATTGAAGGCAATCACAAAGAATAAGTAATATTTCTGATAATGTTTATTTAGGTCTAACAATTCAAGAACCTGGTAAATTGATACATTTCAGAAGCCAAGTGTTTTGCACACTATTTCTCGTACTTTATCGTATTATTTTTGGTAATAGAATTCTTACACGATCTCTAACCTAAAATTTTGTGCAAAGTGCAGAGAATGACTTCTTTTTGTGAACTTGCATTTCCATAACAGTAAAATATTTTTTTCAGAAAAAAAAGAAGGAATTTAATAACGATTTCATAAGCAAACCCCATACAAATGTAAAACTCGAGAACTAAGTGCAGTAGACCTGTGATGGTCACAAGCAACTTTCATATATATTTTTAAGCTGAACGCATGTACAATTTCATACCCTTTCCAGCTTGTAAAGCGGATATAATTTACTGGTCAACTGATTGCACCTAATAACACCGCCAAGCCCAAAAAACATGTTGGTCTCTTTCGTTTTTTTTATGTTTATTAAATTGTGAGAAGCTTTTATCAAACACTGCATTGTTTGCTGCTTGGTTTTGTGTGCAGTTAAAGAAGAAACACACATCAGCTATTGTTTGAGCAACGATTGTATACAGAATTAATTGAAGACAACCGCAAAGACTGCATAATGTATATTTTGGCATAACACTTAAAGAACCTGGTGAAATTGTTAAATTTAAGAAGCTGCGCCACGGTCGTATTATATTAAAATTCATGAACGAACTCTTCCCCAAAATGATAATGAACGTTTTACACACTATTTCTCATGCTTACATTTTAAAAAATTCCTGGTATGAGAAAAATACATGTATATGTATTTAAAATTTCAGGATCCAAGCCCGATAGTTCTATATTTGAATTCATAGGAGCTCTCTTCTCCATACGCAATCTTTTTTTCAAAATGATAATAAATTCTGAATACACTATTTCACTTACTTTGAAGAAATAAATCATATGTGAATGAATATACTAAATTTTGGGAGCCACGCTACGACCACGTTATATCTGAATTCACGTTATCACGGGGCGCATTATAGTGGGGTTCCACTGTACTAAGAAAATGTGAAGATTGAGAAAAAGCATAGAAATGAATATGGCGAAAAAAATTTCATTGAAGCAATCTCAGAAACATATCTTAAAGACATCATACATGGGGGATTATAAGCAACTCCAAGAAGGAATCATGTGGAACACTTTGCCTTTGTTTTTACTGTACATGTGACTTTATGATTGCTCAAGACAGTCACAATGACATCAAGTGATACATGAAGCGCGACAAACACCTTCAAAATAAAGTTGGTATTGTTACACAACAGACCAAGCAGCAGTGAGGGCGAATCGGACAAGGCTTCCTCCAAAATCGTAAAAAGATTTTTACCTCCATAACAGAAGAGTAGAGGGTGAATCTGACAACTTTATAGAAGCATTTATTTGGTAAACCAAGTCTTCCTCCAAAATCAAAAAAAAAAGTTTCCTTTGGAGACGCAAAATCGTTGTCGTGCCCTCTCTGCTGCTATGGGGGTAAAAATCTTTTTTTACGATTTTGGAAGAAGCCTTGGTTTGCCAAATAGACACTTCTATAAAGTTGTCTGATTCACCCTCTCTGCTGCTGACATAAAGGTTTCTTATCCACACCACCTGAAGTTGTTGTTGTACGGCTTAATGCCATTTTTCAGCACACGATAGGCTATACATGGCGGCCAGTATTATTGGTGGAGGAAGAACCCAGGAAAACCCTGGAAAAAAACACCAACCCATGAGAAGCTACTGGCAAGTTTCTCACATAACTACATTAGCCGAATCTTAGACTCGAACCTATGCAGACAGAGGTGAGATGGCAGTGATCTGTAATGGAAAGTGCTTTAGACCACTCGGCCACTCAGGGCTCCTCACCATCTGAAGTAACAAGTCAAAGAAAGACAAGTTTGAGCAGAAGTGACTAGGGTGGAAGCTACAATGACGTATCTGATTGCATATTAAATCTGTCATTGGCATCTCCGGACACACTTGCCAAAGCATTATGGTGATGTTTCCAGCCTCTGAATATGCAAAGTCATTCTGTTTGAAACTTTTCTTTTTAAAATCCTTTATTCCTACTATTATGTTACAATGGTTCATTTTTTATTGTAATGATTCAACAAAAAGTCTTAACATTTCATTATTTATGTTGGCTGTTTTGGGTTATTTGTGCATATAATTTTGAATATATTTAAAACAGTGAGTTGAAATAATCACTTGTAATTTTCAAGCGATATGAGGAATACTGATTTTTGGTCCAGAATAATGAAAGCATTTGCTAGGAATACTGATTGTACCCACATCTGCATGTATAGCCTATCTTGTACTGAAAACTGCATCAACTCATTTGGCCTCGATCCCCCTTATTCATATTCTGTTTTCTGCATTCACTGGACAAATCTTGTGTTTGTTAAAACATCTCTGATTGGTTAAAATTGTTTTATTTTCTCCAAGAATCTGACCATTTTGAACCAATCAGAAAAAAATTTATTTCTCTCTGTACATTTGCATTATTCAAAAGTCTAGATGACAAATCGAGGGCACTTTTAACTATACATGTTTCATTCACAACAAATAGCAAACAATGGCAGAGTTCAGAATGATATTTGATAATTATGAGTGAAAACAAAGAATTTCTCAGGTTTGATCTTAAAAATATATTGAGGAAGCAGAGTAAAGATAAGTTCAGCAGTTGGCTATCTCACATGATTTCAACTAATCCATGTTTCTGAGAATGTCAAAAGAAGACAATAATGACAGCAATAAAGATATGGCTCTTTCAGATCTCGCAAACTGGAATGATCATCTTTGGCAAATGGATGATTTTAATGGACCAAATCCTGTAAATATGACAGACCTGGATAGGGAAAAAAGATAAATTTATTTTTTCAATTTGCTATTTTCAGTGGAACTGTACACGGACATTGCAGCTGAAACAAATACATATGCCCAAAAATGCATCTTGATATAACCCAACCAAATGTGGTATCCAACAACACAAGAAGAGATAAAAGCTCTTTATGGTGCTCATATAGTCATGGGACTTCTTCTTGCCATAGCTCAAGATATGTATTGGTGTTTCCAGCCTTCATGCATTAAACTGAAATTTTTAGTCGCACTTGATTTGAAAACCTACAAATTTTTATGTGACTGACATGAGCAATAATCCATCTTGAGGAACATCTGGTTTTGTCAAACTAATTGACCATTTGACCAGTATTGGAACATATTTGCACCACATTCAGAAGCAAATAAAATCCAAATCGTGAGATGTCCATTGATGAAGCAATGATTGGATTTCATGAGGGTTGCTTCAGACAGCATGTGAAGGGCCCCGAGTGGTCTAAAACACTGTCCATTACGGATCACTGCCATCTCACCTCTGTCTGCATGGGTTCGAGTCTTGGATTCAGCCAGTGTGGGTATGTGAGAAAGCTTGCCAGTAGCTTCTCGTGGGTTGGTGGTTCTTTCCAGGGTTTTCCCTGGGTTCTTTCTCAACTATTAATACTGGCCGCCATGTATAGCCTTTACAAACAGACAGTATGTGCCTTTAAAACTGACCAAGCAAGGCATCAAAGGATGGGTTATAGCTGACCGTCATGATGGCTACAGGTATGTTCAAAATTTTCAAGTTTATATTTAAAGGATGGATAACGACCCAGAATTGAGTCTTGGTCAGAGTGTAGTTATTGATCTGATGGAACCTTTGTTTCGTCTTGGACACCATGTCTACACTGACATTTTCCTTACATCTCCCGACCTATTTAACAGAAAGGGATATGTGGCTCTGGAATTGTTTGATCAAATAGAAAGGGTCTTCCATCAGGATTAGACAAAATAATGCTGAAGGAAACAAAGAAGATGTGACGAGAAGAACATTATTGTACTCTGCAAACTGATGGCGATGACATTTCTGTTGGCTGGAAGCAAACAGATGTTCCACCAAGGAAGTTCAATGTACACATCCAACGAAGTGGACCATGCAGATCATTTGCAAGTGACATACATCACTTGTAGAAAGTCTTTAAAATAGAGAAGTATCTATATTAATTTCTTTTTGACATTTAAACAGTAAATTCATTTCTGCATTTGAAAGAATCACAGAACCATACAATCACTGCCAAAAACAACAAGGAATGAGCTAGAACCAAACTGGAGTTTACAATGAATCTTGCCCATCAACTACTTGGAGGATTTGTGGGTAAACATACAAAGCAGGTAGAAGTTCAACCCCCTCTTCAACAAGTACAGCTTTGGCCTGTGGCCATACCAAAGAAAAAACCTGTAAAATATGTTCACTGAACTGGATTAGAACATACGTTAAATGAACGTTACCTGGATTATTTCCATGAAATTAAGGATAATTTACCTGATATTCTAAAAGTGATGGACATAATTTTGTAAATATGGTATAAATAACTTGTGAAAATCTTGAACAAGTAGCACAAAAAATATATGAATGTGAAGATAAATTTATTCGGAACAATTGGTGAAAATTTTATCAATTTTTATTGGATAGAAGAAGAAATGTAAGAATGAATGAATGTGCATGATATTTACACAATTTTTTAATTAACGAAAACTCACTGGGACACAAGCTGAGAGAGACAGTTGGGTGCTGGGGTATGGCTGCAGCAATTTTGCTAACAGTGCTAATGCTGTTAAACCCCACAAAAACAAAAGTACAGTGTAGGTGTATGTTGGCTTTCCTAAGAAAACAATCCCCTTGTTTTTTTACAATGTTTCTGTTAGTGATGAATTACAATAAACTGACTACACTTTTGATGCCAAACAGAATTTTTTGGAAACTGTTTCATTAGTATATTTGAGAAGGATTTTAATGCTAAAACTCCAAGTAATAACATACTTAGTAATAACAGTAATAACACAATAGTTTCATCAAAACTGCTTTAATCAATTAAAGAAAAAACCATGCACAAGTCTGATATATAAAATCAGTAAACTTCATAGTTAACAAAAACTGACTTTTGATCAGTGTTTATTGATGAGGTTAATTAATGTATGGCATTGTACATTACCAATAGTTACTATTAGACATTTCTACATTTGAAAGAAATCCTTCATCTTTTTAACCTAAATTGACTATTTAACAAAAGTTTATTGCTGGCTTTGAAAGTTTGGATGGAAATAAGAAAAGTAACAGGAATACTACCCAAGTTTAACTTGTGGATTGGTTGTTTCAGAGCAAACGAAAGTACCAAGAAAAATGATGATTCCGGTTTTATATCGTCTTTAGTGTCAATTGTTACTGATATATGAATTTCCTTCAAATGACATGTAACAAATCAAGATCAATGCACCACCCAAAATGGCTGCCTATTGACTATATAAAAATGGAGTGAAATTATAATGATTTTAAAATGTTTTTCCAATTATTTTGAGTACAAATTCGGGATGGCATTATATATCTGTGTACTCTTTTTATGTCAATGCATGTTATTCACAATAAAATATGGTGGTCATAGAAATTTGCATTAAGGGTTTGTTTAAACTTTCTTCGTCTGCTTATATTTCCTAGACCCTTTTGATGGATTTTCTTAAACACGAGATGAATCATTATGAAGATAATTCTTTTGGTGACATGCACACTTGCCTCTTTGACATTGGAGTCAAGGTTATTCATGGAAAAACAATTAATATGAAGATTTTTGCGAAAGTTTTTAAATTTCCTCATATTTTCTTTACCACATGCTGAATTTTCTTCATACACCACTCCCTTGATAACTCGCGCACATCAGGGTCCGAAAACATCGACTGCGAGTTGTCGAGGGAGCGTTGTACATGGGATGAATCAACATGATGCTAAGCCATTTTATTTGGTGACATGCACTTTGCTCTGTTGACCTTTGGGTCAGAGTCACAGTCATACAACATTTTTTTTAATGTCAATTATAAAAGTTTTTATTTTGCATATATTTCCTAAACTCCTTGATAAATTTTCTTGTTACTTGGAATGAATTTTTTCTTTCAAATTTGGAGTCAAAATCACAATCATAGAAAATTTGCATTCACTGTCTGTTTTTATTTCCAAAACTCATTAATTGAAACTGTTCATACATAAACAGATCATTATGATGCTTGGAAATTCATATTGTAGCATGCTTACATTCTCCAAGTGAATTACGATAAAGGTCGCCTTTTATATTACTCCATTCATAATGTACTTGACCTACAGGCCTGCGCTTTGTTGTGAGTTATGGCCCCTGACTGACCTATTGCTAAATACTTTAGTTACATCTGAAAATTAATTGTCAGAGATTTTATTGTACAAATGGAAACAACCTGTCTTGATCACACATTCAGCAGGATAATTTTTTTTATCTTTTCTTTTTCCAGACTGCCCTGTGGTTTTTCAGAATTCATCAACAGTAGTTATGTCTCCGCATCATCCCTTTCAGTACCCTGCT
Organism: Unio delphinus; assembly: GCA_029339505.1. Lineage (NCBI taxonomy): Eukaryota > Metazoa > Mollusca > Bivalvia > Unionida > Unionidae > Unio > Unio delphinus. The sequence continues at coordinate 6,298,200 of JAQISU010000094.1, read as the reverse complement.
GGCATGTGCTGTGACTGGATCATACATGCCCCCAAAGGTCAGGTTTTTGATATTGAAATTATAGTCCTTGACTTACCTGCCCAAACAAAAGGACGTTGTCTAAATGGATACCTTGCATTTGGCTACTTTGATTTTGTGGAAAGAAGAATTGGAGGCTACAGGTACATTCCTTATCTTCAGCATTTATAGAGGAATGAAATTGTAAAATTATTAGCTTGAACTAAGACCATCTTTCGCACATTACACCTCCTTCAAAACAGATGTCAACCTTTGTATTAAAATGAGTAATTAAGTTAAATATATAATTAAAATTCATATAATGAGTAGTTTGACATTTTGAGCACCTTATTTAAAACTTAAGACAGTGCTTTCATGGCCAGATTCTAAACTGTTATTATGCAATGGCAGATCAATGTCTATGTTGGCTGCATTTGGACATACAGTATGTGATCATTGCTAAATACATATGACTTCCAGCAGTGGCAATGTCCTCATCAGTGTTAAAGTTGTGTGTTTTGCAAGTTTTAAATGTGGTTGGGTTTGAGGGACACATCAGCACATAGTTAAATGTTTAGTGATTAATGTTAAAGATAAGATTGCTATTTATCTCCATACATTATCATTAAGTGTGGGAAAACCCTCAAAATAGGAAACAACGGTTTATACCATTAGTAATCTATTCAGTGAAATTTCAAGGAAGATTTACTTTCAAAACTATATTTGATAAATAAATGTAGGTAGATGAAAAAAAATTGTTTTGGATTAACCTCTGTATAAAAATTGACATATATTTTTTACAAATCAAAATTTTTAATTTATGCATTTGTTAAAAAATGAATTTTTCATTTCAGCATTGAAAATAAATATGCTGCTTCTCTCTGTTAATTATGTTAGCTCTGATAGTCACAAACCAGAAAAGCTCATGGAATTGCCTGTTACCTGCTACCACTAAAATACTTTGTAGATTGATATGAAATCATACCCACACTTTTAATCCAAGGTTGATCCTACTCAGATATCCAATATGGTCATCACAGTGACTGTCTTGAAAATCACTATTTTACAAATCTGTTGTCTTAAAATAAGTAACAGAAATGAGAAAAAACCAACAATTTTTACAAGATTCAGCAGTTAATTTCACTGGAACAGAGTGGTCAAATTAAAGACCCATGCTTCAGTTTCTACATTAGTTCATCAATCTCCTTATCAATATACAAATCAGACATGTTCTCAGCACACTCTGTGTCTCTGCAAAGACTCAATCCCGCATTGGTCAAGTCATTCACACAGAATGGTCTCTTAATTAATCTTCACTTGTGTTTGTGCACTTTGATGGATTCCAATGATCGATCTCATGGCAACAAAGTGGAATTAGAAGCTACCCACCTTCATTTCCCCTTTCCTGACCTGAATAGAGTGTTAATCACTTGGGTTGTGTGCATTTGCCTCCTCTCTGATGGCAATGAGTCCAAAAATAATCTAGAAATTATAATGTCAGAATGGTAAGATGACTCTGGTAGCCCTTCTCAGATCAGACAAGTCCTTGGTCACCAATCTACTCATTCTAGTGATCAATCTGAATCTTCTACAGTATCCACTGTCCTGGGTGGTCCTTCCAAACCCAGAGCGTCCTCTTCTACATGTTCAGTTCATACCAGGATAGCCATGCGAGATAAACAATTCAAACCTTCAATTGTGGAGAGCATTTCGAGAGCAAGAAGACCCTCGACTCTGAAGGCTTATGAGAGAATGTGGTGTGTTTTCAGTTACTGGTGCCATACCAAACATCATCCTTTTGCATGCCTTAATCTCTCAACTGGTCAACATTTTCTATGGCTCTTTGAGGTGAAACAGTTGGGCCTCAATCTCGACCATAGGCTACTGCTCCATTGTATTGGACACATTCCAGTATCATAGCAGACTTATTTTGGGGTGGGATATAGACCTATCAGATCTTTTAGTAAGTTTTAGTCTCTATTGACCAGTATCCCTCATTTTGTCTCCAAATGGAACAAATCCTGGGTTTTAATATAGCTTGATTAGAATCCATTCAAACCTGTAGCCCACATTTCACTAAAGTCATGTTTTTGATAACTTTATCTTCTTTATGCATTGTAAGAGAGCTGCATGCCCTATTTGTCAACCCGAACTCTCTTCAGTTCAGATTGAAGGATTCAGTGGTTCTCTTGACACAGTAGGACTTCAAAGCCCAAAATAGGTTTCCATCTGTTGAGGTTGAGAACAGCAGCCATGCAAGATCATGTTCATGCTCTCAAGCAGTAACTAGAAGTGCACAGAAACAAATTGTTGTATGTGCAAATACCTTTTCCTGCTGGTGTGGGCTGATACACATGATATCGTGCTTCAGGCCCTTTCTTTGTGGCTGTAGTTGGTTGTATGCTTTGTATACTCTGACATCTCATCAGGGCAATGTCGCCTCACGTATAAGTTTCAAGCAATTTCTGTGAGCCTCATGTTGAAATAAATTGTTCCAACCCTACATAAAGTAGAAGCTGCTGGCTAGCATGCACAGTCACCCTTTTTTTTAATGCTATATCTCAGGGATTTGGCATTGCAGAGGCAACTTTGAATCTGGTAGGTCCAGTGGTGGCAGCACCACAGCCACCTAACCCAACTTGATCAATCAACACAGCCTGTTCGCTTCGTTGAATTTGCTTGTGAAATGTTATAGGTAAGAAGACTTCAATAATCATCTTCTTAACAATATGTTAGGGTCACAGGCAACATTCCCTCTAAGCGAATGGTAGATGTGCGCACAGTGCTCACTGCAAAGTGCAAGCATTATGGAGATGAGCAAAATTTAACGTTGGATTGAGCAAAAATCGACAATTCAGCTGCGCAGGGATGCCTGAGCAGCTGTGTATACACGTGCGCAGATTAGAGGGAACGTTGGTCATAGGTCAAGTGTCCCCAGGCTGTGCAGCTGTTTTATTAGAATGGGTTATTGTTAGCATAAGGAAATTCCAGTATTCTTAACAAGAAGGATACCCAAGGTAGAGGTCAGATGCTAGCATCCTCTCCTTTTACTTATCCTCCTACGTAATGTCATTGGGGACTGCCAGGGTGGCCTGACGGTTAGAATATCCATCTTAGGTGGAGGAGGTCACAGGTTTGATCCTTGGCCGAGTCATACCAAAGAAATTAAAAATTGTTACTAGCAGCAACCTCGCTAATCACTCAGCATTAAGAGGCTAGTGATATGACTGGATGTTCTGGTGTCATGATAATGTGACTGGGTGATACATCAAGCTACATGTCTGCGGCATGATGTCCCAGTGCTAGACATCACTATAAACTGCCACACTGCAGACATTGTAGCAATAGGGCTGAAATTTTTTAGCGCTACATTAAAAATCCAAATCACAATGATACACATGTCATCCATTAATGTTTTTAAAGGAGAAAGCAAATTATGTTTCTAAGAGAATTCTCACCCAGTCACTTTTCTTAAAAGCTCTCCCAACCACCCAACCTTGCAAACTTCCTTGTTAGTGTCTTGGCAAGAGTTATTGCCCTTTGTATATTGATTGGAAAATATATGTATTGATTGGAAAAAAATATATGTATTGATTGGAAAAAATGTATATAGATAGGAAAAGGTGATTTTCATCTTTTAGTAGTTCTAGATTTGCAAGGTCAAAGGCTAATATTCCTACTGTATGATTGGGTAAGTATTCTCAGAAAAAAATAATTTGCTTAAAACTTTTGCTTTTCATTAAAATACTTCTGATGTGGTCTGTTGTGTTTAAATATGCTTTGTACCTTTGAAAGGTACATTTAAAAAAAAAATATGTCAACATGTTCATGTTGACATATGTCAACATGTTCAACATGTTCATTTATCATTGAGTCAACAAAAATTTAATTATCAAATCCTGATTTAAATATTTGCCTTATTAATATTAGTATTCTTAGTCAACTTATTTGTTGCAGCCATAATTCTTAGACAGTTTTAATGTTGAGATATATGCATTTTAATTAGATTATTTTGAATCTGATTGGATGAGATGGTTACCTCTCTAGATACTAAATTTCTTACCCAATTTCAACAAAATTGAGTAAATAGGTTGATGTCAGCAGGGTCTTTATGAGTTTAATTATGATTAAATAGTTGAACTTGTTGGTTATGCATTTTTTTATTATTGTTATTGTTTATAAAAATATTTAATGTATTACAGTGAAGTTTGCGGCAATGTTCAGCCAGATGTTAACCTGTGTAAACTAGGAAAAGAGAAGGTATGGGTCCACTTCTATAGTGGAGATACAATCACAGAATCCAAAGACCCCTATTCTGGATTTTTATTGAGATTGAAGCTGACTGATATACTTAGTTTAAAAACTGGTAGGTTAAAGCAATATTGTGAATTTGTTGTATTAGGGGTCATCCATTAAGGACATTCACAAAGATGTGGGGAGGGGGGTCAAATGCAGACGGGGTGTAAAGGACCTTGCAGACATCCACAACATAGTATTTTTTGTTATAATATTATGTTGAACAGCTGCTTTAGGCCTACTGCATTGTGGACATCCTTTATGAATGATCCCTAAGTATAAATTATTTGTTAATTTCAATTTGTACAATTTGTGCCACAGAATATATATGAACGGGTTGTCATCAATACATAGGTCCAGCACCCAGTGCCTTAGGGCGATTACATGGCCCATATATCGGCCCTGCAGATGCACCATGGCCTGTATAACGCACTCAAGACAGTGCTTGGTCTGTGATAAAGACCCTGGCTGACCATGCGACTGCAGAGCTAGTGCCAGCTTCCCATGAGGTAGGCGGCTGGCTGCATTAATAAACCACTACACTGCTGCTATACACGGTACATCTGAAAACATTGACTCCAACTGCTTTCCGCACACGTGTGTTAATAATTGACATTGGCAACTCACTGTTTAATGTACTTTTTAATTTCTATATTTTTCCAGCTAATTTTTTTAAGAATATTCTGTCTGTATACTACTGCTGCTAATTATGGATGCACATTATAAACTGTATAGTGACTTTAAGGATGCTTTCATTGCTGCATACCTTGATCTGAAGGCAGATCTGGCACATAAACTTGCACAGTTTTACAATTATAAACAAAATGAAGTAAAAACAAAAAAAAAAAATTCAAGTTTGGCATGCGAGAGCAGCAGAAAGAAAATGTCGTCTGATGAGCATGTGTGCTTGCACTGCCATACCTAAGGCTAGTCTAAGCCATGCATCAGATTCAACTACTTTGACACTAGCCATGTCATCTTAGGAACTTCCATTAACTGTGGTGATCATAAAGTTATGTTCATTCAGAGGTGGAAGAGGCATCATCTGTTGATGTAACAGTGGAGAGACTGACGCCGAGATGCAAATGAAATCAGTAACATGCCTAGTGAAGAAAAAAACCAACACTCTACATCAGCACAAGACACAGCAAGCAATGAGTTAGAATCTGTCTTTGTAAAAATGGCTAGTCTTCTACAGGTAAAAAACACTGGTCATGAAAACAAACTCTGATGAACTTGGCAGCAAAAAGATACAGCTGGAGAAAAGGTTAAAACGTCTGGCAGCTGAACGAGCATGCAAATGGAATACTAGGCTTGACTTCAAGAGAAAGCTGACTGAAGTTATGCAATAACATCCAGTCATTGGCATGCAACTCAAAAAGTTCTGTTCACAGAAAGTAAGTAGGCCCCGCTTAGAAAACGACATACCACAGTTGCTAAAGATAACCGCAGACATTGTATCATGTGGAGCAGCTGCTGATCCACTGAGACAATCTGAGTAGCTTAGTTGCTGAAAAATGTTGGATGACATGCATGAAGCCCTCATCCAAGAAGGCTTCAGCATCATTTAAGCAGAAACATATCTATGTCTACTTCCACATAATTTGGCGATGACTGAAGCTAAGTGTCATGTGACCACAGTGCCTGTCAAGCTGCTCAAGGCAACAAACAGTAAAGGCGTAATAACATGGATGTTCATTCTGCAGTAAATACAATCTGCTACTTGAAAGATCTGGTTGTTGCTATGGGAAAACACTGGACTTTCAGCCAAGATGACAAGTCACATGTACCACTAGGATTACTGGCAGCAATTAAGCAGTCACCCATTTTGGTGCACATGGAGTATCAAGTGCAGCTGTCAGATCATGACTGGGTTATTGCTGAGTGCTGCAAATCCCATCAGTCTATGCACTCTGTGTTATAAAACCAGGGGTTGGATAGTATTCAGAGCTGCCTGTATCTTCATTTGCATTGGGAAGTATGACAAGTTACTCAGCAATGACACATGCTGCTGATTTTGAAGAACTCAAACAACTTCCTGCTTTTCAGCATGTTATGTGTATTAATTGATCAATGACACCGATTGTGGTCATAACAACTGCTGAGAATCCTCTATTTCCAAAAACACTAGCCACAACCTATCAAGCCTTCCAATTTGAATTGCATGCCATTGCGCCAGGGCACTCTGCCTACAACACCATTGAATGACATATGGCTCCTCTGTCACGCAACTTATCAGATTAGACCCTGCCTCACAGTCATTATGGATCTCATTTGGACAGCAATGGCAAGATATGTGATGTAGAGTTGGAAAGGCCAATTTCCAGAAGGCCATTGAAGTGCTGGCAGAAATCTGGAGCTCAATGGTTATTTATGGATTTGATGTGGTAGCGTCTTTTGTATAATGTGATGCATCAAAACTGGACATCAGTCTGTCAAATGAGTGGTCAAGTCATCACATTTAACAGTCACAGTATTGCTTGCAGATTGTGAAGTGCAACAATGAATCATGCTGTGGTCAGTGTCATACAACTACAGTGATATATTTCCTGGACAATTTTTGCCTCCACCTGTTCCACACTACAGTGCAGATAAAGGTATTATCTATGCACCAGTTGGCAGCAACGTTGGAATGTTTGGATCACTTTATCAATGACTGGCTCTTTTACATCTGCAGCCTTTCCTAAAACCACTCTGGTGGCCTACTTGTTAGATCAACAGCCTTGGATCCAAGAGATCATGGGTTCGATCCCTGACTGAGTCATACCAAAGACTTAGCAAAAATTATAGCCATTACTGTGTTCATTGCTTTTTCAATCAGTAACACACTTTTACCTGGAAAATATCAGACCCTTTCCAAGCTGCCACGGAAATATTTGACATTAGCAAACAAAATTGCCTTACTCTACCAAATTAAAAGCCAGCTGCCTAACACCAGTCATCACCAACTGATGGAGATAGCTGGAGTTCCAATAACTACAATTGCACATGTGATACAGCAGCAAGATAAACTGAGAGAGGAATGGGCTTCACGCAAAGGACCCTATGGAACAACCCAAAAACATAACCGTGAAGGCAAGGATCCAGACGTTGAACAGGCCCTCGATCAGTGGTTCTCTATTGTAACAGGATAAGGTGTATGTGTCAGTGGTCCAATGATGAAAGGTAAGGCAGAGGAGTTAGCTAAAAAGCTGGGTCACAATGATTTCAAAGCAACATATGGTTGGTTGTCTCGATGGAAATAGAGGCATATCATTGAATTCAAGAAAGCACATGGCAAGAAGGACAGTGCTGATGCTGGAAGTGCTTAACAATGAAAATTTACAAATCTGCCTGACTTACTTTAGAAATTTTGTGCAGTTGATATCTACAATGCTGATGAAATGCAGTTGATATCTACAATGCCACACCAGATGGTTCGCTGACTTTCAGTGTAGCACTTTCAGGATCAAAGAAAGCAATGGATTGCATATCTGTGTTATGCTCTTCAAACATGTCAGGAACTGATAAACGAAAGCTGTTGGTTATTGGGAAAGCTCTAAGCCTCGATGCTTTAAGGGGCTTAGAATAGACAGATTACCAGTTATTTACCTTGCTAACAAAAATGCTTGGATGACTTCTGATATTTTAAAAGATGGCTAAGGAGTTGAACATGGAATTAGAACGGAATTCAAGAAACATTTTGCTGTTACTTGACAATTGTGCAGCACACCCTCATTTAGATTGTTTGAAAAACATCCATTTGGAATTTTTGCCTCCCCAAAATACTTCCTTGGTGCAACCAATGGACATGGGAATAAAAAAAAAATTGAAGTCTTTGTATTGTGCAAAGTTGCTAAACTACATTTTTGAATCAGTTGAAGAAAACTTACTGAAATCATATTCAACAGCCAAGGAGATCAGTGCAAGGATTAAAATTTTACAAGCAATACAATTTTCCGCTGATAGTTGGCGAGAAATAAGCATGAAGGCCATTCAGAACTACTCTTCTCACTGTTGTTGTATACATTCAGTCATGGATATGATGGTGAAAATAACATTATTTTGTAAGTGCAACACATTGCAAACGACAATGAATTTGCATGCATTGTTAACAATCTTCAATGCTGCAATGAAGATGAAAATTGTGTGGACGAAAACGTTGAATGAATTGCAGCAAAACACCAAAAGACATCAGAAGACTAGAGGAGAAGGATGACACACCAGAGCCTCAATGTGTGATTAACCAAGATGCCAGAAAAATGATTGCTGAATTATGACACTACTTCATGCAGGAAGGCAATGAAGGCAGCTCAATATCTGCACTAGATACAAGAGTTTATTTCATTCAGCTACAGTCAGTTAAGGGAATACAGCAGGGAACACTCAATAAATTCGTCAAACCTAATTAACTGTTAAGAACACCGTATGTTTCCAGAATTAATATACATTACATGTATTACAGTGTTTTTGTTGCTCAGTAAACAAAAGTTTGTGTTTTGTTTTATACATTTTTATACATGTACAGTATATGATTACATTTGTGTATTTACTTTGCATAATTGGGGCAGCTGCTTAAATGTGCCAAATTGTTCTGGTCCTGATGTGACCCATTTTACCAGAATCCACAGTGTGTGTATGTGTGTATATAATTATATAGAAATTTGTACTCCCCCTGAAATTTTGTTGATAGCAGTGGTGATTTGAATGTTACTTAAATTCTGTTGGTGGGTCCTGAAAGGTTTTGATAATATCTTATTGTTGCAACCCAAATTCAGAATTTCCTTACACCAAGCCCATATTTATTTTAATAATATGACCACTTAGAAATGAACAACTCTGAACAAAGTTTCTTATCCAGAACAAATTGCCTTCCCAAAATTTCTTTTGAAAGCTAATTTTTGGCAGTGTATAGTGGCTATTTTGATGGCCATCCTGAAAAGCATTATATGATTACATCTGAATGTATGGTCAGCATGAAGTTGACTAGTTCTACTGAAAAGGGTGTTATCTGACCTCCAGTAAGACACCGCAGAATTTGAAAAATCTTGTAATCATTAGTCCTTTTGCATGAATTATGGTATTGACATGGAGTTCGCATTAAAACATTTTGTGCAATATTGAATTAGTTCTTAATGCAAATGTTGCATATCTTACCATCCACCCAGGTCCGCACCTAGGAAATTCTGGGCCCCAGGCAGCTGACAGAGTTTGGGCACCTTTCGTGTTTCAAATATGTGCGTATATGTGCCTATCTAGCTCGGGGCCCCTGACAAGTGCCATGGTTGCCACCCACCCACCCCAGGTGCGGGCCTGATCCACCCTTTGCACATTTTAATGAAGAGCAACCAGGCCTTATCAGCCTTTGGATCAAGTCAAAGGTTGCGACTTAAATTTTTGTACCTGAATTTATGGACACGGTGACGATTGAGACTTTGTATTTAGCTGATATCTGGGTCTATGAAATTTGTAGGCGGACTTGTATGCAAGTATATATGGTAAATATATTGATTTGTAAAATCTTCGCCACAGATAAATCTTGTCTCTTAACATGTCTGTTATTTCTTACAGATAAAGAGGATAAAGAGGAAAAAATGGATAAGGTTGTGATTGGAGCATCCATAATGTCCGTAACACTGGTGATGGTTGCTAGCATAGCAGGAATCATAGTATTTATGTAAGAATATACTGTCATAATTCTGTTTTTATAATCTTTGTTGGCATGTAAATTTACTGAACTACATAACAATCATTTTTTTTCTATTTATAAATTTTTGTAAGACCCACAAAATAGATCTGTACTTGTTTGTTGTGTTTCTTTAGTTAGGTTAGTGTTAGGGCTGGTCAGGATAATGTGACGGTGGGGCATAATGCTACATGTCTGTGGAATGATGCCCTAGTGCTGGACATCGTAGATATATAAACTGCCTCACTGCAGACATCGTAGTGATGTGACTGAAAAATTGTTAAAGCTATGTTAAAAATCCTAATCACACATACTGTTTAGCCAACCTATGTGAAGTGTAGAAGAGATTATGCATGATTGCACCATGTACATAAGATATGGCAGTCCATTGAAAATGTGAAAATTGCATTTTAATTGCCTACTTGCACTCAGCACTGTGATATAAATATCAGATGCTGAGTTTCTTGTTGAATGTCTTTCCTATGCATGCCTTCTGCCTCACAAATTGCGAAGACAAAATGGAGAACCAACTCAAACTGCATACCCTTTTTAATTTTTGAGAAAAATTTCCCCCCTCCTCCCAAAAAAGACTGGTTTTGATCAACAGAAAATTCTACAACCTAAAGATGGTTTTTAACACTGCATTACCTGCCCATATAGAATTTGCTGGGCCCGTTGCATTATTATTCATGGGCAGAATTGATACATTTTTTCCTCTTTTTATAAGTATGTTGAGATAATGTAGATAATGTTAAGAGCTATAAAATGCCAGTTTGGAATCCAAACATTGGGTTCACTGTCTGAATCAGGCTGCTGATGTGTTAAATTTGGAATGATTTTGGTGACTGGGACTGCTGATGTGTTAAATTCGGAATGATTTTGGTGACTGGGACTGCTGATGTGTTAAATTCGGAATAATTTTGGTGACTGGGACTGCTGATGTGTTAAATTCGGAATAATTTTGGTGACTGGGACAGCTGAAGTGTTAAATTCGGAATAATTTTGGTGACTGGGACTGCTGATGTGTTAAATTCGGAATGATTTTGGTGACTGGGACTGCTGATGTGTTAAATTCGGAATAATTTTGGTGATTGGGACTGCTGATGTGTTAAATTCGGAATAATTTTGGTGACTGGGACTGCTGATGTGTTAAATTCGGAATAATTTTGGTGACTGGAACTGCTGAAGTGTTAAATTTGGAATAATTTTGGTGACTGGGAAGACACTTATGATACCATTGAACCAAGTTTGATAGTTTAGTCCAGCGGCAAAAAGCTGTTGCATTATGTGATTGCATATCTTGGATAAAAGCTCACATAAACTTTTCTGAAATTTCAACAAATTTTCATTTTAAAATGAATTAGCCCTTGCTAGGTCTTTTGTGAGCTTCTTATTCATTATGGCTCATGAGATCAAAGTAGTTGAAGGTCAAATGTAATATTTTCCTGTTTCTGTTTAAGAGTCCATTTATCTCAAAGGGTTTAATTTGACTCGTTGGAGCAGCTGAAAAACTCTACTTCCACTCGATTGGCAGGAATAAATTATACTTTTAATGTTGTGTTGCATTGTCAATTTCCGCTATCTTTTGCCAGAATTGCAAACTTAACATGAAACATTTGCTCAAAAGTGTGGACCAACTTAAGGATAAGGAGACATAAATCCTATCAATTCATATTTTTCATTCTAACATATGATCAGGTAGTGTGTTTAATAGAACCTAAATTCTGAAGTAAAACTTATTTTTGGAATAATACTTCCCTGATAATAATGTGGGCTACCTCTGAAGCCCTCCTTAAAGCCACATCCCTGACAGGAGAAACCCTTCCACTCCTGTTACTGTGAGTGATGAATATTGAGATTTGGCAGCAACCTTCATAGGGGCTGGTCCATTCATATCTTGGTCTCAACAGACAGACAACATTATATGACTTTAGTGCCAAATAAATGAACAATGTTTAGTTTTGAAGGGCTGGATAAACTGATTTTAATGCATAAGTGACTTGTATTTTCTGGTATCCATTCTGTATCCCATAATATATTGAACCCTAATTTATCGACTGATAATGCTAATTATTGGACTACAGGTAGATCTCTTTTCTAATTTCAGAAGACTTCGTCAGAAGCGGATTATGAAGCAACACCAAAGGAGACTGACAACACTCAGAATGGGAAATGCTTCAGCTCATATGGTAACTACCATGTATTACTGCAGACAGCATCACACCTGCTAGATCAGGATCTGTGCTCTTACCTGTAAATTTGTGCTCTTACCTGTAAATCTGTATATAGCAGACAGGTAAACAGCAGAGATGCACAGGTAAAATGCATATGCAGATCATGATCTTTGCAGTTATTGATATGTTTTGATTCACAAGATTTTTCAAATCCATGTATGGACTGCATTGAATTTTAAATGTATGGCAAAGAATACTACTTTGCACAGCGTAGTAATGTTATAATTTCTCACTAGCATACACACACACACAATCTTGAGTGCTTCACCGTTTAGTTATCAAACTTTATAGTTGATAGCACTTGAGGTAAGAAAGAACCCTATTGATTGTGAGTTTAATGATGCATAGCATATATTAGGATTATAAAATTATCACTTATTAAATTGTATTTGGTTTGAATCTTTTTTTTTTTTCTTCTTTCTTGGGGGGGGGGGGGGTTTAGATTGCAGACCCACCTGACATGTCTGATGAAGAGCATGTATTAAATAGTGGATGTCCGAATATCGAGGATAAAAGCCAAATGACAGACTCTACAAGCATGGATCATTTTTATGAAAGCATCCAAGAAAGATATAGTCTTGAGGATCACAGACCATACAGATTTACCTCCCTTCAGCTCACAGAGCCCACTGAAAATCCAGATCAGGATTCCTTTACTTCTGTTTTTAGTGTGAGTGATTTTTATGACATCTTTATCAGAAGGATTGTTTTGGTTTTCTTTCTTATACATAAAGCTATTAACAAGTATGCATATTTTTTCTTCTTAAAAATGTCAGACAAAGGTCAATGACACGGTATAACTTAAATCAACATAAATATAATATAAATTTTGGACACGTTCATTAATGAACAAGATCCATGCATTTAGTGAAGTAATTTTGCACTTGGTTGGCTAACTTTGTTACCATTCTCAAGGTCATATTTCAGACATGATTTTGATCAAACTTGGAATATAAGCTTATAACGTTTAAGTTTAAGGCAAGTTTGATAATTAACATGATCAGTGCATATTATTGAAGTGATCTTTTGCCTGATTGGCTAACCTTATTTTGACTTTTCAGTCTTTATATCATTTCAGATCTTGATCAAATTTTGCAATATATGCTTATATTATCTTAGTTTGGAGGTCATATTTTTGATAAAGCATTGATCAGACTTTGAATATATGCTTACATCACTAAGATTTCAGATGAGTTCAGTAAGATTCCTAATGAGATCTTTCCTCAGATTAGCTGAGTTTGTTTCCCTTATTTCAGTTTGGATCTGACTTTAAATATGGGCTTATATCATTATGGTTGATTCAGTATTTAAAAAAGTGGAGCTCCACTCATGTTAATAAGATAATCTTACATCTGTGGAGATCCACTCATATTAATAAGACAGTCTTACATCTGATTGTCGGATCTTCATTTAAATTCGGAGGCCAGATTTTATATCCAGTTTCATGAAACTTGGGATATATGATTACATGTTTGATAATATGCACACAGTTTATCTTGCAACTGATTGGCTGATATTGTTGCCAGTCAATTTCTGTTTCAGTTTTGATCCAACTTGATGTATTGGGTTATATTGTCAAGGTCATGGGTGGCTTTGATAATAACTGTGATCCATGCATATTAATGATGCAATCTTTCATTATTTTTTTTATATCCATTTACAGACCTCTTGACTGGGACACTTTTTAGTCAGCTTCTGTAATGTTTGTGGTAGGAGTGTTCAGTGTTAGTCTATTTTTATCTGCCCATCACACCAGGGTTACATTTTGTTTCAGATAAGGGGGTGTGGCATCAAGTACATTTCATGTTTTATACAGTTCTTAATCATAAATGTGTAAAGATTATATTATCTCTGCAAAATGATGCCTGTGCTAGACATCACTATAAACTGTCACACTGCAGACATTGTAACAGTATGACAGAATTTTTTTTAAAGCTACATTAAAAATCACACACACTAAGTAATCCGATTATATTTCCCACTGTCCGTTTCCAGATGTCGGGTTTTCATTATTGAAAGAAGTGTTGGCTAAAGTATATGTACCGCTTAGGTTATTATTATATCATTAATGCCGTCATTTGCAGTAAAATGGGCCAGCATTGTTTTGATAGAAATTTGGGCTTCACACAGTGGATTTTGTTTTAATTGAACAGATAAATCAGTTACCGTAGATATGCATATCTAACACAACTAGATCTTTGTGAAAGCTTTTCTCCAATATATACATGTACAAAACAAAATGGAAACACTAGACCTACTAACAAAATGAGAAACAAACACCAGAACTGCAACTATCATTGTGAACACTCATTTCCATTGCTAGTATATATGCATATACAAAAAAACAACAACCCAGAAACATCAGAATGTTAACAGAAAGAGTAACAAACACCAGAACTGCAACTATGTCATTGTGAACACTTATCTCCATTGGTAGTATATATGCAATTACAAAAAAGAACTTGCGGTGCATATATTGTAAATTAAAGTTCAAATGAACTTTATAGATTTTATATCATTTGTATCTCACTGTCACTAAGTCATTATCACCATCAGCAGTAGTTTTATGTTTAAGTCAGTAGGTGTTGGCAAGCTTTGCTGCCATCTGACAGCTTCGTTTCTTGTTCTAGATGCCACACAGTGTATTGTTCATGGCTATTTTTTTCCCCCATTTAGGAATCTGCAAACTATATTAATAGAAGGAGTTTACCACTACAGCCAATCCTGTCATACATTACCTTTATTGGTACTGCCTCAAGATTAACAGGAAGTAACATGACACTAAATGACAGCTTGTCAGACTGCTGTGCAGAGGATAGTCTGATGATATCATTCCCAAACAATGACAAGACTTTTGATGATTCTTCAGATCAAAAGGATTTTTCTCCAGAAACTGGACAGAATCAACAGGAAGTTATTCATAGAGAGAAGATACCCAGCCTGAGTGAGCAGGGTACCAGTCTAAGAGAGCAAGAGGCCAGTCTAAGAGACCATGAAACCAGGACAATTAGGGAAACTATACCCAGTCCACCGTATAGACCTAGATCAAATCCAGTACCAGTTCAACGAATTCCCTTTGTTCGAAGATATCCAAGGAAGCGGAATAGAACTACTTCTTATGATAACTACAGAAGTCTGAAGAAGGCTAAGAAAATCATTCCGAAGCAAAAACAAACCAAATCCAGCATTACTAGTGATGAAAGTGGAGATACAAGTCAACAGATACACCAAAAGTTATCTGAATTTACCTCTACAC
This sequence comes from Unio delphinus, assembly GCA_029339505.1. Classification (NCBI taxonomy): domain Eukaryota; kingdom Metazoa; phylum Mollusca; class Bivalvia; order Unionida; family Unionidae; genus Unio; species Unio delphinus. The sequence continues at coordinate 6,282,752 of JAQISU010000094.1, read as the reverse complement.
CCAAGGACTTTGAATTAATGGGAACAATTGGACAACCTTTGCTGAGACCAGTTCCAAAAATTAACATCTTTTTCCCAAGCAATAGTGAGATGGACATATCTCTTACCAGATCAAACTACCTATCCTCCATTAGTTCACTGTCATCTGGTGTTAATTCTCCCTTACAGATATTGAGTAGCTCCTCATATAGTCTGATGGTTCCAAAATGGAAACCAGCTAAGCAGGTCAAAGAAAGATACACATTCCTGCCTCACAATAATTCTACTGGAGCCCGAAGGATGTCTGAAGTTGGCACTTCCAGCCACAAATCCAGTGCCACCTCTCTAGGGACAATAGAAGAGGAAAAAATGAACAGTTAGTTTGTAATACATTTATCAACCTGTATACCCCAAGCTCTGAAAAATTCCAGACTTGTTTTTTGGACATTAGTTGCATCAATAGTAGCAGTCAAATCCACATAGCATTACTTTACCTTGTCACGCCCATCCAACCTTCATCTTACTTCAAAACATTAATTACATTATTTAGGGCATAACCGATTAGCATTTTTCTACCGATTTCCGATTCCGGATTTTGGGCATGAAATTTTTCCGATTCCGGATACGATTCGATTAATCGGAAATGCTAAATCAGTTTTTTTTTTTTTCTAAAAAATTTCATCTTCCATTTCCAAGTTTCTGGTATCTGGTTTTGCCGTGTCTAGCTTGTTACTTAGTACTTTACCATATCCGGCTTCATTTCCGGTTTTCACCCATCGGTTCAAATAGATTGTCTCACAGCGTGGTTGTGTTGACCATATTGAACTTTTCTGACTTCTTATTTAACTTTATTAACGCACTATCAAATGACACGCAGTGTTAGACACGGTGCTATAGAAATTCAACTTTATTATTTTTATTATCCGAATCGGTCGTTCCTGCCTTGTCCGACTCCGATTAATCGGAAGTTCATACTATCCGGTGGAATCCAATTTCCGGATCAAAAGTCGGTTATGCCCTAACATTATTATTCCACATTTGATCTCTTATTGAAGTTTTTTGTAGCCATTATATATATAGCTATGAAATTATTACTTATATGCTTAAGATTTGACAATCCGTTTCTTTATTTTCTTAAAAATGTAGTTAGTAATGCTCACTAAACGTCTTATCACTTTCATGTACATGAGGTTGGTGACAGTACTGATAAGTAGGCTACCGTACTATAGTCGGACAGAACCATTTTAATTGATGGGGTGATCAAACTTGCTCATTTTTGTTGTATCTTTACAGTTTCATTAGGTGTCTTACTTTATACAGGAATAATTTCACTTTTCCTTTACTTTCTAAAACGACTTAAATGGATTGTTGTGAATCCCTCTTTACCCTTGAATTGAAATAGTCACCTCACAAATCTGATTCAGGCAGGGATATTTCCCAGGTAGAGGTTATGTTTAACTAACCCCCAGGCAATGTCACACGTGTTGCAATGGCTTTCTTACCTTATGTCATCAAATACCTATGTTCCAGTTTCATTTTACCTAAGTTGAATACGAGTTACTTAGCAGTGTCCATGTTAAAACGTCATTCCTGTCAGATATGGGTCTATGCTGATTGGTTGTTCAAAGTAATCAGTGAAACAGACAACATAGATACTTAGCTACATATCAGTGTCTGTTGTTTTCAGTTGGATCTGACTCAACTTAGTTTGTATGGTACCTATTGAGCAATACAGATTTTGAAATGATATTGAATAGCTTTTACTCTTTCAGTTATTTTAGTCCAATTTTTTTACATAAAAGACTGCAGTAATTCCTAACAGTCACATGTCTTTAAAGTGTTTAGACTATAAGAAATATATCTCATAATATAAAAGCAGATTTTGTATAAATTTCTCTACAATTCAAAGTTTCATATTTCTCCCGCATGCAGGGAATTAAGGTCATTTTTTTTTTTGATGATTTGCTTTTGTTCAGACAGTAATCTGGGGCCCCGAGAGGCTGAGTGGTCTAAAGCGCTGTCCGTTACGGATCGCTGCCATCTCACCTCTGTCTGCATGTGTTCGAGTCTAAGATTCGGCTAATGTAGTTATGTGAGAAAGCTTGACAGTAGCTTATCGTGGGTCGTGGTTCTTTCCGGGGTTTTTGGCCGCCATGTATAGCATATATTGTGCTTAAAAATGGCGTTAAACCATATTTAAATTTTTAAAAAATCAGACAGTAATCTCTTTCCTTAACCACAGCTTTTCTACAATCTTTTTTGTAACTATATTATTGGTAATCTTTGTATGTCTGAAACATTTAAGGAAAAATAGGTTACAGTGACAATTATTTCTGATGAGCTGCCTTTGTAATAATAGATGTGATATATTTGAGTATGGATATTGTGTTCTAATAATAATTGATCCAATTATCTAGTATCATAATTGCGAGAGAAATTGATTATATTGCTGTAGTAGGAAAATAACCAGCTTTAAAATTGGCTGTTTGAGTCTGTCAGTACATTGTTTTCCTGGACATTGACCAAAAGAGATTTTGCAACAGTATTTTATCCTGTGTCCATCAGCACAAGCCGTTTTTTATCACTACTCCATCTAAACTACTAAGGGGATTGCCATGAAATGCTAGATTTTCCCTCAGCAATTCACTTTAGTTATAAGTTAAATCTTGATACTGAGACAAGGTCATTGATTTCCTATCTGTGATATCAGGTCAAAGGTTATACCAAAGAATTTTGTACTGCAGCTAGAGGTATTTTGTGAACATGTTCACTTTGACAAAAAAACAGTTCTGTTACCAAGTTTGGGATGCTGGAATTTCTTTAGCAGTATGAAAAATGGTTTCAGTCTGCAGAAGTTAAAAAGAATAAATGGATTTATAACTGGTATATTTTTTTTATATAATGCTTGAAATATTGCATACATGGAAATTTTCATATTTTTCTATTTTCATAAATTTTCCGTTCATGAAATTTCTTGTGCTTGCTTTTCTAGAGTTTGCCCATTTTTTTCATATGTTATTTCATTCTGGTAAAATGTTTTTGCTGTATTTATTGATATGTTGCACAAAATATCATGAAAATTTAACTCTTGGAAAATGTTCCCATTTGTGTGGTATAAGCAAAAGTATACAGTTTTTGCTACCTGTACTTAGATTATTTTTATGAACAGCAGTTCTTAAAAGGTGCATGTGTTTATAGCATTTAAAAATCTATGGTTGTGCCAGTTTCATATTTTTTGAAGAATTTATTATTGCTATGTTATTAGCCCACCAGTGACTGTAAGGCCAGGTGAATTTATGGTTTGGTCCTTCATCCATCACATTTTATGCATTATCCATCCAGCATTCATCAATAATTGCCATTCCAGCTACATAGACCAATTTCAACCAAACATGGCATCCTGGCCAAAATGCCTTTCCCAGTGTGTTCATATTATTATGACCCATTGTCAGATATCTATGCCTTTTCTAAATACTGTGCAAAGAAAACCTTAAATGACTTCTTCAAAACCAATTAACAGGTTTGATCGATATGGCCAATGTTACCAAAAATATAGAAACCTTTAAATGACCACATCTACAAAATATTTGGTTAAGAATTCAAATCTGAGAGAAAGTATCCCGTCTTGAAAACTTTTTATCCTTGTTCAAGTGATACTGATCGACATGGCTGTCATTACTAAAAGTAGAAAAAGTCTTTAAATGACTTCTCCAAACCCACTGAACAGAATTTTACCCCAAGTTATCAGAAAGGCTTGCAGACATTTCATGTTTTCACAAATGATGTTTGTCTGCCATCAAATGTGACTGCCATGTTTAAAATAGAAAAACCTGTAAATATCATCTTGAAGACAGCAAAATGGAATCAATCAGAATTGACAATGCATTCTGGCATGAAGACCATTCAGTTGTACCAATGACACCATTATGGCTACTATTACTAAAAGTATATAAACCTTGAACATGCTTCTCCAACACCACTAAAGCAACCTAACTGAACTTGACATAAGGCAGACTATTCAGGATGCCAATCTGCCATCAGATATGCAGCTGTAACTAAAATTAGAAAAACCTTCAATACCTTCTATATAACTATGTAACAGAATTTGACAAAAAGTGTCTAAGTTTGAATTCCTTTTGCAGCGTGAATGTTGTTACTACCAGTAGAAACACGTGTACCCAACTTGATGTAACCACAAGTGCTGAGCAGAATTTGACCAACATTGACACAAAGCATGAAGGCATAGGAATCTTTCAGCATTGGACAGATGAGGATGTTGTGCAACCACATATGAAGTTTTAAAAACTACAGAAACATCCCACTGACCTACATTCTTGGCCATCTCTTTTTGCATTTTGGTATTAGGCAGATGAGAGGACATGAACTTGGGCATTTTTTTTTGCACGAGTTTTTCCTATATATATATATATATATATATATATATATATATATATATATATATATAATGTTCATGTATGATTTTAAATATGTATAATTATTTTTTCCTAATAATGTACACATGTGAACAGGTGCCACAGTTATGTGATACTTTTAGTTATGGCTAAATGTTGGGGTTTCATTTCAAACTTTCATTGCTGCATATCAGGATTTTGTTTTTCCTGATCATTTGACACAAACATTTTCATTTCTGCACATCAGGATTTTGTTTTTTCTGATCATTTAAAATAAACAGATTTTCGTTTCTGCATATCAGGATTTTGTTTTTTCCTCTACCTTGTTCTATGGAGTGGATACATACAAAAAAGAACATAATAGCAGACATAGAATGGAAAACTATTCCAACTTTATACTAGAAAATATATATACAGAAAAATACAGGTTCTATTTGTGTCCAATATAAGATTTCCATGACCGTGCATGGCGCAAATATGATTTCTTGCATACAAGGTAAAAATAGTTGACATTAAATTTGCTGAGCATTACAATGTAGGACTATTGTGTTTGCATAAATTAAGTTTGATATGTAAAACCTGTTATATCCATTGTAGACTTTTCAAATTGATTTTGTTGGAAAAGATTAATTTGCTTAATTCATAAAAGTTAGATCAATATCATCTTATTTTTAAAGGTGTTGACTGCATGAATATACATTCTCATGTAAAATTTTTCTAATGCTTGACAAAGCAATGGAAAAAATTAATAGTTCTCAAATACTTTCCATATTAGGTCAGAGTGACTTTTAATTCAGCATGTAGGAATCTTGAAGATCAATCTGCATATACAATTTGTTAAGGTTGGGGCATCTTTGTCAAAGATATGGACTGAAGTAGTTTTGTATAAACAAAATTATATCAGATTCTATTCTTATATTTAAAAATAATGTTATTATGTCTTGGCAAAATGTGTACAGTGAAGCAGATAATAATCACTCAAATATTCAGCATAAGATAAACAACATTACTCAGTCGGAAGAAATGTCCACACTTATGCCCTCAAAAAACTGGAGACCATCATGAATTTGAATGAAAGATAACGGTCCACAATGCTTTAACCTTTCAAATATCTACTGTCATGTACAATGTGGAATATAAAGAGTACAGGTTGAAGGATGGAGGGATAATAGTCACAAGATATAACTACCAATAACCAAATAAATGAACCAAACTACTAAAAAGTATATTCCCTCACAAAAGTATATAAAAACCATATTTGGTATAACATACAATAGCCTCATACATTTCTGTTTTTTTAGGATAATAATTTATAAGTTAAATCCACAAAATATAATAGTAAGGTATGCCTCCATGATAACCTTCATCAAATGAACGATACAAGCAAACAGATGTGCTAAGGGGCCACAGGTGGCTGAGTGGTCTAAAGTACTCTCTTTTACCAAACACACTCACCCCCATGTGGATTTGAGTCGTGGCTCAGCCAATATGGGTATGTGAGAATGCTTAACAGTAGTTTCCTGTGGGTCAGTGGGCCTTACTGGGGTTTTCCATGGTTCTTCCTCTACTTGTTATACATCTATATCCTATCATGCAGTGAGAAATGACACTAAACCAAACACAACAGATGTATAAAACAAGTAAATTTCAAAAGGTTTTATCCCCTCGCACCTTTTTTTAAATTTTATTCAAGGAAATAATAAAGTGGCATGTGAGCTAACTAAAACCCTATTATTCATTGGACGGACAAAATGATAATACTTCTACTTTTTCCCCCGTTTCAACATGTGAAATGCTTGGTTTGTGTTAATTTAACATTAACATCCCTACTTGGACAATGGCATTTATTACTACTGTACTGCCTCATAGCTCCCATTAAACTTAAAAATATTATGCCCCCACCCACCGACCCCTTTTCCCCAAATAAATGGTAAGTCCCAAAATGTGATGTATTTTTCTTTTTCTTTAAAGACACATATCTCATGATCAAACTGTATTGGTAAGTTTTGAAATGCTAACATTATGGTTATCTACAACAACTTGGTTCTGACCACTTGGAGAATCCAGCAGAGAAGTTTGAATGCCAGTAAATTCCAATCTTTAGGGAATGTTGCAGTTAAACCTAATGACACTTGTATTACCTTCAAACCCTTGACTAATGGATTTTAAGATAGAAGCCTAATGTGTTTTTAATTTCAGCGTGGTTATGATTATGTGAGTGTTTGCACATATGTGTATAGGGATGATGTTTGACAATACTAAGTCTACCAACTACTTTTTTATTTGTATAATGTCTGGAGCAAGACAGCAAGTCATTTTCTTTTATTCAGATTTGAATTTCCAGTTATTTTCTATAGACTTATTTCAAATGTTATCTAATTCTTAATTGGACATCAACCTTTTTTGGTCACTTGCTCTACACACAACCCTCCCTTGAGACCTGTAAACACACTTTTTGAATCTCAGACCCCACCCTTCCATTGTCTAGAAATATGGCAGGTATGAATTAAGTGAAATCCACAATTAATATTTAACAAAATCCACTCTTGATGCATATTTAATTGAATCCACTCTTGACGCACATATCAGGAAAACCACCCTTGATGCACACTAAATGAAATTCACTCTTGATACACTCTAAATGAAATCCACTCTTTTTACACACTAAATGAAATCCACTCTTAATGCACACTAAATGAAATCCATTCTTGATGCCTATTTAATGAAATCCATTCTTGATGCATATTTAATTAAATCCATTCTTGATGCCTATTTAATGAAATCCATTCTTGATGCATATTTAATTAAATCCATTCTTGATGCATATTTAATTAAATCCATTCTTGATGCATATTTAATTAAATCCATTCTTGATGCATATTTAATTAAATCCATTCTTGATGCTTATTTAATGAAATCAACTCATGATGCATATTTAATTAAATCCATTCTTGATGCATATTTAATTAAATCCATTCTTGATGCATATTTAATTAAATCCATTCTTGATGCTTATTTAATGAAATCCACTCATGATGCATATTTAATAAAATCCACTCATGATGCATATTTAATGAAATCTAGTTAACAGCAGTATAATATTCCGATATGCGAGATATGTGCTGAATGTAGCTATTTGAGAAAAATGAAGAAAAATAATTGCATTGTAAGCTTTATTTATCCAAAACATTACATACACCACTATCTTCTACCAGTGTTAACATATTCAAGGCATTTGTTCAATAATTATTGTTATAATGTATAACACATGGAATACCAGACAAAATGTAAGAACTATATTTAATTGTTATAGTTGACTTCCACCATCTCAAAAATACATGTTTCCCATAATAATTACATTATACAAGGATTGTGATAAACCAGCTATAACATTGATTTTGTTTTTAATCCTACGATGACATATCACAGCTTTAAAAAATGTGGGAAGACAATGAAATGTTCATTTTTAAATATAACAGAACTTAAGCTGGAAAGTTCTTAAACCAGTACAAGTTTGCATGCTTCATAATGCATATTCACGCAAGAATCAAGCATAACTATTGTTTAATATAATAGTACATGTAAATCTATATCACAAATTAACTGCTGCAATTGGAAACTTTTTGGTACCTACATGGTATTTATCTCCTTAAACAAACTGTTAAATTACAAACAAATGTGTCATCACGATAGCGTAAACGATTCCACATATATCCTCTAACTACAAACAGAGCTAACTCTTTTGTTAATGCATAGTTTTGAACTATATTGTGGTGAATGTTTTTGTAAGGAACTTTCCAGTAGTGATCTTTTGAGTTATGCGAGTATCAAAACATGGTGACAAAGCATTTGAAAGGATTAACGATAACTATTAAAACTCACTAGGGGAAAATGCAGTTTCAAAAATACACTTATAATTGAGATATTCATGAATTTTACAGAAACTAGTGATTGCATTTGTTGTTGAAGGATATGACAGCAAAATAAAATGGTGACCTTTATAAGGAGAATACATTTTCTGCAGTTTATTCTCAGGCCTGCATATTCATAATTCACCCACCTTTAATCCCAGGATCCATAAATCTGTATGTACATACTTCCTGAGAATCAGTATCGACACTGTTGACTGTTTGAACCAATTTGTTGCTTAAAGTAGAAGTACCAGTTTTTGTGCTATAGAGATTTTTCTGATAAGCGCAGTTGAAGAGCTTCCAATTCGCTTGTGAAAAATGTTGTGGCACCAGTAATGATAATCAACTCTTTGACTTCCAGAGCAATCCGACACGAAAATGAAGACCGGTAGTCTTACTACATCAACACAGTACTTTTTTATTTAAGTAAATGAATAAGTTTTTGCAATGATTTAAAAAGATGCAAATCTTTGTTATTATTTCATAGTAGCAATAAAACAATTATTATGTCCTAACAGCGTCTGACAGCTTTCACCTTATAAGGTAAAGGGGTGAGAGTAAGTGCCTGGATGCCTCTCTTTGATATCTGGGTCCTTGGGCCGACACTGGTGAATGTGAAGCGTTGAATGAGGTTGGTGAAGAACAGAAACAATTCCATCTTGGCTAGAGGTTCACCAATGCAGATACGAGGACCTGAAATATAATGCATCTAGTTCAATTTAGTTTTCTTTCAATTTGATAAATGTTAAGTACCATATAACCAAACATTGACTTTTAGATTTTAGCATTTGACTAGCATCATGTCAGAAAGTCTATAGCTGGCATTAAGTTCCAAGGTATTTTTTATACCCTCATTCTGAACTTTTGTTAAAAAAGGAAAAAAGTTAAAACTACCCGGTACTCATTTTTGACACTATGAAAGTTAAATTATTTGTGAAGCTGAGGAAATATATGGTGTTTGGAGAAAGATACATGCCATGAAGATTTAATGCCACAAAAATCAAAAAACTTTAATAGCTACTATTAAGTGTATTAATTTTCATGTCAGTTTCATCAAACGATGGTTAGAGCATCTGCTGTGGGAGCGGGAGGTCATGTGTTCGATCCCCAGATGAGTCATACCAAAGACTTACAAAAATGGTACTAACAGCTGCCTCGCTTGGCGTTCAGCATTAAGAGGTTAGTGTTAGTTCCATTTTTGTAAGTCTTTGGTATGGTCGGCCTGGTATCAGGATAATGTGACTGGGTGGGACATCATGCTACATGTCTGTGTCCCCAGTGCAAGACATCACTATAAACTGCCTTACTGCAGACATCGTGGCGATATGACTGAACATTTTTTAAAGCTACATTAAAAATCCTAATCAAACAAACAGTATACCGGTATCGACCATTTTGGTTTGGTTTACATCTCAGTTTATCCAGGACTGTCAGTTCATCTCCGGTAAAAAGTCCATCCATATTTTTCCTTACATAATTAATGATGATTAGGGTAAATAGTTAGATAAAAGGGACCAAGCAGATATTTTTGTATTAGACTTTGAAAATGTTTTTGACATAACCCTTCCCTCCCACTAATTGTTTAGAGATAAAAAGCTATTTCAATGTGGAATTGCAATCAAAACTCTGCTTGATAGACTTGGTGTTTTTTATATTATTCCTAGAACAATATGTGATGGTAAATGGTTCCAAATCTGGTTGGTCCAAAGTATCTTCTGGAGTTCTTCAAGGCACAACACTTTACCAGTGCTCTTTTCCCTGTACAGCATTCACATAATAACTTAAGTTGACTCAGAAATTTGCCTCTTTGCAAATGACTGTACCAATCAGATCAATCAAACCAATGAGGATACTAAGACACTTCAAAATGACATTAAGAAACTAGGACAGTGGGCACAGAAATGTGGCATGCGATTCCAACCTAAAAAAAATGGTACATATTACAAATGAAAAGATACCATAATACCAGTATATCACATTCTTTAGAAGGTACTAATTCAGAAAATTTTAATCAGACAAAATATTTAGGACTTACAATCACTAGTGATTTGAATTGGAACCTTCTAATTCCAGAATAATGCACCAAATTCAAATCACACTGTAGCCATATTGAGACATAATTTGTCATCTAGCAAGATGCTAAAGAATTAGCTGTCAAGGGTTTAATTAGACTTCTTTTAGAGCATGTTTGCACAGACTGGGACCACCATTTGCAGGCTTTGAAGATAATAATGAAGACAAAAAACCCAGAAGTGACCAGAAATGTTTTTTTACATCCAAATATGACTATATACCCCATTTAGTCATAATAAATCACTCAGACAAGTTTGTTATTATGTAACTAAACTTCCAACCCTAAACAAAACTGTCTATGAAAGTCATCTTTTGATTCTAAAATTACTCACGATATACACAGAATATAAATAGGGAAATGATGGGTGTGTGCTTGAAGTTAAAATGCAAATAGTCTTTTGTTATGGAATCGGATAAATTTCCAAAGAACGAAACGTCTTAATAAAAAATTTTCATAAACCAATTAAATACTCTGATGAAATAATTTTTAAAACAAACCATCTCCAAAAGGGATTAGTCCATCTTTTCTGGTTAGCTTGCCATTTTCATCAAGGAACCTTTCTGGTCGGAACTTCTCAGGCTCGGGCCAGTATTTGGGATCAGTATGTGCCGAATAGAGATTCGCAATCACGATGGCATCTTTTGGTATATCGTACCCACAGAGCTTCGTATCCCTGTTACAGATGTGTGGCAGTGAAAATGCCACTGAAAGAGAAGACATTTTTTGAACAACTTATTTCACCCCTTGATATCTGATGTTCTTTTCCTGTAGAAATGATTCACTTTCCTATACTGAATTTTCTTGAATATTTCATTTGATCAGCCAATGGTGTTTCACAAACTATTGGCTGATTAAATGAAATATACAAGAAAATTCAGTATGATACGGTATTTGACCCAAAAAAGCAAGAAGAAATCACATTTTTTTAAAAATCATATATGAACAAGAAATATCTAATTTGTACAAAATCTGTACAAATTAAATGGACATAATTTCAATGGTGTATGTACATACCAATGATGCTCATGAATACATATCTTTCACAAAAAGAAACTAATTTGGTGCAATTATGCCCGTCTTTAACCGTTATTGTTTCTGTAGGATACGAAGCAATTATCAATAATCTTCCAAATGAATGCCTTGTGTGCTGATTATAATATTAATATTTCTCTCTGAATCTTTAAAATTAAAGCTGTATACTTAACTGATAATTTGTCAATTACAAGAGTTATGGTTCTTAATAGCTTTTTCATAGTGTAAAATCAACCATTTTCATTAAGTCGTATAGATAAATCTATAGTTTCAATGGTTTGCCTTAATCTTACATCATTAGACAGTTACACTACTGAAATAACATTTATCTGAATTCACTTTTGTTACTCCATCTAAAAAACAATTATTGACAGACATCATTTGATAGTTACACCATCAAAATATCATTCATCTGACATAATTTTACAGTTGCATGATCGACAGAACATTCATCTCACATAACTGAACAGTTACACCATGGAAATAACATTCATCTGCCTTCATTTTACAGTTACACCATGGAAATAACATTCATCTGACATAATTTTACAGTTACACCATGGAAGTAACATTCAGGTAGCTGTAAAAGAAAATTACAAATTGTTGTCTAAAATTTGAGCATGAAGTCAAACCTAATCAAATAACATTTATTGTTTTTGTCCCCTTATCGTTTGCAAAGAGAAGTCACTTTTTAAAAAATTGTTCCAGGATGTAACTGACTAAAGGTTAACTTCAGCACATAGGATATAAGAATGTTCTCTCTTGAGACAATTCAATCAAGGGGATAAAATACTGGGGCTTAGATGCATATCATTCAAAGTTTATCCTCATTCTTTTGGTCAAAAAATCACTGGACAGTGAAACACCTGAATTCTCCTTCACAAATTTCGAATATTGTTTTAAATCACATCCTGCAATGAGGCATCTTCATTAAGTGTAAATATACAATTTCCACATATGAACAACTTTAAACCTTGGTCCATTGTGATTTGAATGTTATGTTCAATAGGAAGGCATCAGGAAAGCATGCAATCTTTTCACCAATACTGTCTTCCTGAGCTAAGGGGTCCCAAAACTAACTATTAACTTACATGTATTCGAAATTCGCTGTACTTCTAATAACGTTGCTTCTACATAGTCAAGTTTTCCTCTGTCGGACATACCGACATGGTGACTGAAGCCAACAACCTGCAAAAGATTTTTATCCAAGTATGTATCATATCTATTGGAGAACTAGCCATCCGTTAGAAATTCTAGCAGAAAGTCATCATTAGCTTAATCTTTTTCCAGAAATAAATTACTTTACACCATCTTCCCTATCCAATCGTCGTCCATCTACTTTGCTGTACTTGTATGGAAACGATGTGGATTGGCAACACTTGCCTTGTTAAAGATTAATCTTCACATGCTGGTTGGAAATATTTGTATGACATTAGAAGCATCTATTCTTATGTGCGAGTAAGTGGCTTTTATACAGAGGTTTATAGTGTACCTAAATATATATATATATATATATATATATATATATATATATATATATATATATATATATATATATATATATATATATATAATTTGTTAAATGTTCTTTAGTGTCCTGTAAATGGAAAATTAATTAATTATTTATGCAGGTGTCGATGTGATGTATTTCTATATTTCCACGTTATTTTAGGATTGTTAAATACTGGTACAATAAAGTGACCTATATGTCTCGATCAAATTTTCACAGTATTGTAAGTACTGAGTCCTTGTTTAGATGAATATTATCTGAATAATCTCTCTCTCTCTCTCTCTCTCTCTCTCTCTCTCTCTCTCTCTCTCTCTCTCTCTCTCACACACACACACACACACTATATATATATATATATATATATATATATATATATATATATATATATATATATATATACCTGATCTATTTCTCTCTGACAGGTAGCCTGAATGTTCGGATAGCACACCATGTACAGCAATGCCCAGTCCAGACTAGTTCCCGTTGTTTCTCCGCCCGCCAAAAACAAGTCCACTATTACTTTGTACATGTTGGATTCTTCAAATTAAAAAATAAGCAAAGTTCCTGCCATTAAGGACATGACAGTATTAGTACAGACAGTAATAGTATCTAAATATGGATCAATTATGTTGAAGATACGACATTGACTGTGGTACATGTTTTTAAATTGAGAAATATAAAGTGTACCAAGATCAATTCATGTACCTGAAACAGTGGAACAATTGACATTTAGATCTATATATGACCTTGACAGATATGATACTAAATGTTGCGGTACAGATATAAGTGTAACATTTGAATCATTTATCTCGGAGAAGAAAGCGTCGTAGAAAACTTATGATCGTCTGCATTAACAATGACCATGATGGTACATGTACGATTCCCACATTTGGTACATTCAGCTGATGATATCTTAGTATAATTTGCGTCCATCCATTTAAGACTGCTTAAAGTTATAGAACGGAAACAAAAATCAGACGGATGATTTGAAATTTGTCTCTCCTGTGTAACAAGATAACTGGGTGGGATTTCAGAACACGTTTGACAATGATATAAATACAATGTTTAATAATGAATGACTTGAATGAGCAATTAATTATGAATCCATGCGTGTACAATACTTATAATCAAAATATTGGATTTTAATTAACATAAGAACGCACAAATGTACCGGTAATAATGAAAAATACAAATAAATTACTTTACAAAGACGGGGGGGGGGGGGTTGAATGATCAACAATGATTTCACAATAAAAAGATGGATATAGGTTACTCAGCAAACAAAGTAGAATTTTACTCGTGTAGTACAATGAATTCACTCAGATAGTGTGAAGTTATGCAACCAGAAAGGAACAGATATATATCTTATCTTTTCAGTCCCGAAAGATACAATGGGTTTTACAAATGCCAAAATTAGCCCATGGCTAGATTATATTTAAGGAGATACACTCCATCATCAGCACACTTTGTTTCAGTTCCACAGCTGCTATAGTTCAGCTTCACAGCTACTACGGTTGGCTTTACAGCTTGCACCACGTTGACTCTGATCACTTAGATAACTTTGAACACTCAGGTCACACTAGGCACGCTGTATAAATAAAAATACACTTTCATCCCCGAAAAACAGGAAACAAAATTTACCATACTTTTTCATCCATTGAGAAATTAAAAATGTGCGAACACTTTCATTTCCCAGAAACGGGAAAGAGCTTTAACAATTGATGATTTGTTTAAGCTCATGCTAGTATTTTTTAAAACAATTTATTCACTTGCATTTTGAATCCGTCATTGTTTCGTTTATTTACTCATTAACATCATAAGTCACTAGAAGGGATTGAGGTTCTACTATCTGCAAAGAATTTTTCCGAGAATTTAGGATAAGGCCATTTCTTTTAACTGCGTCATGTTAAAACTATCGTTGATATTCTTAAGTGCTAAAAAGATTTTAAAATTAGCTTCTGTGGTGGACATATTGGATGTTAACATTATTTTCATTTAGGACCAACATGGCATTATATGACTATTCAAGATGGTAATTTTTTTCAGGCGATACAGGACATCAGACTCGAGCTATTTTCCTTTTGGACCGACTAAACATCAAAAGAAATCTTCTAGTGAAAGCTCTATGGTAATATTACATTTTGTTCAGGAGAAGTAGCAAAAACAAAAGTTTCAAGAGGGCCTGTGTGGTGGCCATACTGGATAGCATATTAAACTCATTTGCATTTAAGGCCACATGGACAAAAGCCTTTTAGTGAAAATCCCATGTTGGTATGAGTATCCTTTCAAGGGAAGTATAGACAACAATATTTTTAAGATGACCGCTCCATTTTGGCGATCAGATCAAGACCAATTTTAACCATCTAGACATCATAATAAATCTTCTGTAGCGAGCCACATTTCATTTGAATATGACGTTCCATTCGGAAGAGTTGCCATAATAAGAGTTTCAACAGGGTCATTTTGGCGTCTGTATTGTCCATCAGGTAGGCCCCATTTTAATTAAGAATCAACTAGACACCAAGGAGGGATGGACGATATGCAACGTATCATCCCATACATTCTTCTAGTCTATGACTAGTAGAGTTCAAACAAAACTATTTCCAAATTCAAAACTGAAGACCAAACTAAAAAAAGATAAGAATTTTGGAAGCTTTTCAGTTAAATTTCGATGGTGGTAAGCATCTCTCTCTCTCTCTCTCTCTCTCTCTCTCTCTCTCTCTCTCTCTCTCTCTCTCTCTCTCTCTGTGCTACCTGTGAATATTTCCGGATTGGAGTTGTCACGTTTGGCCTTTATGTAAAGATCAATGAAATCTCGGATGCTGCTGTGATCGAATGTTTCCTCATGTTCTCTAATGGTTTCTGCCAAGTAGGCCTTGACCCTCTCTATCGCAGCGGTACGTCTTCGAATCAACTAAAACCGTTGAGTTTCAATCATAAAGATCCATGACAATAAATTGATGGAATCAGAATGTGTGTGTGTGTGTGTGTGTGTGTGTGTGTGTGTGTGTATATATATATATATATATATATATATATATATATATATATATATATATATATATAGGGCCGGTGACTAGGTGGGACATCATGCTACATGTCTGCGACATGATGCCCCTGTGCTAGACATCACTATAAAGAGCTTCGCTGCAGACATCGTAGCAATATTACTCACAAATTGTTAAAGCTATGTTAAAAATCCTAATCAAACAAACAAACACACACACACACACACACACACACACACACATAATATTTATTTCTCTGGAAAAAGATTGTAAAAATGTGAAAATAATTGATTGTTTTATTAATGAAATCCAAAATTAATTCACGAATTAAATTACAAAAGCCATTGTAATGAAATGTTCCAATAGATTCAAGTTCGAGTCATGTTGGAAAATCGAAGCTGGAAGATGATGATGTATGCTGAAGTCTGTTTTTTTCCTTGTAGTTACACAATATTTAACACCCCGGTGTTGGAAATCCAAATAAAATTTCTACAACCCGTCTGTTTCCAAGAATTCAGTGTAAGCACGTCAAATATTTCCTGAGATACAAACTAATCCATTACAATCCAACTGGTCTGAAGAAACGTTAACATGGATTAAAAATCTTCAACACATGAAAATGACTGAACATCAGATGTAAAAGCACAAAACTAACTACATTTCACTCAAACAAAGATTTTATTGTATTCTAAACCACAGTTTTGAAAAAATCCCCAAATTGCGAAGTCGAGAACAAAGAGAGGAGAGGAGTCACATGATCTTTTATATAACATACTCATAACATGACTGACGACAACCAATCATTTTATTTTAAGAATAAAAAGTTGTTTACTTCTCAATTCACTAGTCCCATCTTGACCTTGACAACAACCACTCATTTTAAAATTAAAATAAAACCTGTTAACATGGTTGCCACTAGTCCTGCTGAGTAAAGGTCAGGATCTAAGTCACCATTACTTGTTTACCAAAGAATAATTCAGATCAGCTGATTTTTTTGGAGAAAAAAACATCTCTACTGAATAAATTTACATTACAAAAGCGGTAATGAAAAAATTAAAAAAAGAATTTAAAGCAGATAAACAAATAATTATATAAAATCAGATATATGGAGAGAGAGAGAGAGAGAGAGAGAGAGAGAGAGAGAGAGAGAGAGAGAGAGAGAGAGAGAGAGAATCATTTTTCTGCCAGAACCATATATTTTGTGAAACACAACAATCACTGAAAAAGCCATAATGCATTAAGGAAGTGTGATAAAGAAAGGTGAAGAGCTGCAGCGCTGCTATGGGAATGTGATGAACTAACCCCTTTAAGAATCTCATAAAATTGTATTATTGTTTTTTCAATTCAATTTCTCAATTAGATTTGAATTAATTGTGAACTACACTTGCAATTTTGATTCAAACAAGATAATTGCAAGATATTTGGGTATATATACATTGCTTCATGACAAAAATATAAAGGAATGTAACAACAGAATGTTTTAGCGATTCTCTGTACCTCTCTTCCTGAAGGAAACCATCTTGTTACAGGGAAGAAGTTTTCTTTCGCAAAAGGTGCATTTAGCCGAAAAATCTCCTCCAAAACTGACGTCAGCTCAGTAAATCTGGTATCTTTGTAGTCAAACCTAGATGGATACAAATATGTGAAGATATTATTATTTAGTTTAAATGGCTAAATGAACTAATGCATGAGAAATGGAGAAACAATCAAAGTGTAGATTGAATTTACTTTTTGGTAAAATAAAAAAAAACATTCAAAACAGCTGTTGCTGCATGGGACCTAAAAACATGAAACACCGTGTATACATGGACTTCACTGACATAGTTGTAGTAGTAGTAGTAATAGTCATGCCTGGCCCTAGGCCAAAGCGAATGAGGCAACATCCTTGGTCCTGGCACTTCGAGGAAATCAATTTCACAATGCAATTTTTGTTGTTGTTGTTGCTTGGGGCCCTGCACTCTATGCTTGCTGCTATGGGTCCCGCATGCTGCCGTGAGCAACATATACATCCTAGGTCCGGGCCTGGTAATAGTAGTTGTTGTTGACTTGTTGTTGAAGGAGAAAAGGAGAAGAAGAAAAAGAAAAAGAAGAAGAAAAAAAAAGGGTAGAATATTGTGGGAATAAAGTACAATGAAGTTGCCCATAGCAGGGCTTGAATTTAACACAAATTTCTTGGTAGCCAGAAGGACTAGTGTACTGATAAATTTACTAGTCCTGCCAAACATTTACTATTCCTGTCCACAAAACTATGTCACACACTTGTATTGAGATTAACAACAATTTTCATTCATAAACAGCATTATCATATGACATGCAGAGGTAGAGAAGTATAAATCCTACTTCAAATCATCAATCAGTCAATTAACATTTCTTGTTTCTCAAGATAATATGGATCCAATTCCAGAAAGGGATCCAAATATCATTTTTCGTCCTCCACCTGCAATCTGGGTCCATATGGGGTTTGTTCTGGTCTTCTTACCCGACCCTTTGAAACATTCCACAAACGTATTGCTGGTGATTGATCATTTGTTGGAATGCCATTTATATGGAAGATTATAAAGAGTAGGTTGGACAGAAGCCAAGGTCTCAAACAAGATCTCCAGTCACTCTTCATCATTTGTATATCCGATTCAGTTTTAAAGTTCGAACAACCTACAACAAAACTGAATGTTTTCTCTTTGTTTGTTTTTGCGAATTCTATACACCAGTTACACTGCATAACGTTCTTGTTCTCATCATAATTCAGCCACTGCCTGTCTTTTGTCCATGTCGACGTCCGATTACGCTTTTCCCTATCATAAGAATTATCCCTCTCTTTTTTTTTCATTTTCATTCAACTTTTGCTTTTTCCGGAGGCTGAACACCTTATTTAAAACGCCACATTTTGCCTGTCCTTTATAGCAGAATTGTGCCTCTTTTTGAAATACGAGATGTTACAGTATAGCTAACGCTAATTATTTAAAGTAAGAAAAGGAATGGCAGTGTCCTTTTATATAAGAATGTCCGAGCAAGACACGTGTTTCAAACACGTGCTTTTGCCCCCCTCTTCCCCCCCCCCCCCCCGCCCCAAGTAAGTGGTCTCTCCCTAATAAAGTCTTGACTTCTGCAGGATCAAAGCAGTGGCTATTGTAAACACTGTTATAAAATATTAACATCACGTTGGAAAATGTGTGTTCCCATCCAACGAAACCTTCTGAGACGGCGCGTTGCATTCAACAGCGCCAATTACGGTCTCATCATTGATAGCGTAAGTTTAGTAGGTGTTCCTAATTAATCGGACCTCAATGTATTGTTGAAATTAATAATAAGCGAAAAATTTTCAAATCTTAGATGCCCATGCTGAGAGATTTTAATTCCCAACAAATGTACGGCATTCTGCTTGGATATCTCCACGTGTACTCAATTATTTATTCAGCCTTGTATGGGAAAAATATTATTTAAGAAAGTTTTATTGACATAGAAAAAGTAGTTGTATGGAAATGATGTGTCAGTAATGTGATTATAATAAATTGATCTAATTCTTATAATTATTTCGATGCAAACGTAAATTATGCAGTTTCCCATTTGTGACTGTTAGCGCGTTTGGCTAGCAAGCTAAAAAAAAAACTTTAAAAAAAAGAAAAAAAAAAGAAAAGGAAACAAACAAGCGAGAGTGCAAACTAATTTATTTGAATAGTTTATACCATGTGTTCTAGTTTTGTAGTTTGTTATTGTGGTCGCGTGAATAAAGTGTGAAATTTTTCATTTAATTCGCTGTCAGATTAATTAGGATATAAATTACCAAACTTTCGTTGTTTGTTAATGACGGGACCGTGATTGGCGCTGTTAAACGAAATGCTCAAAATCAGATGGCTTCTTGTAATAGAAATACATTTATGAGGCAGAAATTGACTTCATCTTCTCATGTTAATATATATTTTATGACTGTGTTTACAACGGTCACTGCGCTGATTCTACCGAATATATGCTGAAGTCACATCTTTATTGGGGTATTGAGTAAACAAACGCTGACTATTGATAAACAAAACTTACTAGCCCATCGGACTAATAACATTATGATAGTTACTAGCCCGACAGGAAATCTACTAGCCTCGGGCTAGCGGATTACCGTTAATTTCAAGCCCTGCATACCTGGCTCCGAACATTACACTACATATAATATTAGTAGCGGCGGACAGGAGATACGGCTTCACTTGAATGCCGTCTTCACTCAAGGATTTGTTTAAAACTTCGCATATGACGTCGATTTCCTCTCCAATACGTTCCTCTAAAGTTAGCTTCCCGACTCCAAAGTCCCTCAGCGCTTGCAGCGTAAATCGGCGTAATGCTTTCCATCTTTGTCCGCTGTTGTAGGTGATTCCTGCAAGATGTACGTCATCAATATTTGAAAAATATTTAATTGTAATTGAAATATAAAATAATATATAAATGCAATGTTAATAGTGCAACCTGCCTTAGTGGGTATCTCTATGTAAAGGTACCTCTAGATACAGAACAAAACAATATTCCTGACCCAAAGAACACGTGCTTTGTGACCATTAGGTGTCCCTTATAGATATGTTTCACGATTAAGAAATTAATTTATGTATTGTCCATCTGCTTTTGCTATTATATATGCACTAAATTGTGAAAATATAAAAGAAACATCAAAGAGATGAGCAGCAGAGAGGGTGAACCCTACAACGTTTTCAGACAAAATTTTGATTGAATCATTAAAACGAGCCTTCCTACGATCTCATTTTAACCAAAAAAAATGTCTCAGGGGCAAACCCTACAACGTTTTCAGACAAAAAATTGATTGAAATCTTAACGAGCCTTCCCTACGAAATCTCATTTTAACTAAAAAAATGAAAACGGAGACTTTTACGATTTTTTAATTAATTTTGGTCGCAACTTGTTGTCATCCACCCTCTCTGCTGCTAGAACTTTCAGTTCTGGGTTAACAAAAAATAATAAATGATTTGATCGAGTCTTTATGATGAAAGTCCTTAGGACGAAAATCCTTTCAGGATTTCACAAACAAACTAATCGCTAACACCTCTTCTTGTAAATCAATCAGATTATTTGACTGGTCGGTGAGTTTGAAATTAATTCTGGTTAATGAATTATTATGGCATCGCATGTAGACAGGATTAATTGGGTTTTCAATAATTAGGAATCCTGGAGGAGCTGTTGGTGCAAACGAATAAAGAATATATCCCTGCTGAGCTTGATTTGATTGCTCTAGATTAATCTGATAGCTTCCTTCGATAACATTACATACTAAATTAAGCGCAATCACTGAGGATATATTCACGTTGAACGGAGCGATATGCCTACCGCCACCGTCTGGGTCATTATTGTGTTTGAGGATTTTTATTGATTTTTTCCATGCATCATGAATTATTTTAAAACCAACATCGATGGTGTCACTGAGAAGTTTTTTTAGTTCCGGTACGTTATATCCCGGTAGTTTGAATGTGGGGATATCTTTGACGGGGATTTTATATTGTTTTGCAAATTCTGTTCTCGATAAGGGATTATCGTCATCTAATATATCCTGAATAATTTTTAGGTTAAATGTTTCCATATCGTCGATAATTTTGTTGCATGTTTCTACGACGCTGATAAATTCATCTCGGGTGAGAGAGCCGGATTTAAGAGATATTAACAACAGCGATAAATCATTATTCATTGCTGTGAAATTTTTAACGATTTTAGGTTCTTCAACAAAATGATATCCCTCTATTCTATCCCCTGGCCTCTCTCCTCCAGTTGATCGGTATCCGAGACCAAAAAAATCTATAGTGATTCTGTGATCTTTATAACTCCTTATTGGATTATCGGGTTTTATTCTGTCGGTGATATAATCAGTTTTTTGTGGTTCTGGTAAATCAACGGTTTTTCCCCCGGGTGGTAATTCAGGCCATCCTAGTACGGTTCTAATAGAACTTTGATAGATATCTACGACGTATCCTTCTGTGTTTATTTCAATGGCAGATGATAGCGTCGGCTCATGAACTGTTATAGCGATTTTTGACTCTACTCCAGTAATCGATTTTATTCTGCGTTGAAATTCATTATTGATTTGTTCGATTTGGTATGACCCTGTTGGTATCGAAACAACATTCCAGTCTGGAGTCCCGTCTTCACGATTTTTATTTGCAAACACTAAAGAATTATTGGGTTGTTGACCACCAAATGATTTTGATCTGATATTAGGCCAACTGTGATACACTCGTAGTTTTGCTAGCGCTATCTCCTTCACGGAGATTGGGTTAGGGAAATTCACACTAAACTCGGGTTCCGTTGATGTTATTGATATCATACTTGTTTGTACTGGGTTCGTGTTCTCCACTACTCGTTGAAGTAATTCCTGCGGTGTCGTTATTGTTATTATACTCATGATATATAGTCAACATCGATGGCGAAAGTATCAGTATTTAATTATTTATATATAATTATGTGACTTTCGCCATATTCGAATGATGATAATTTAACTCTCTGCTGAGTTCATTTTTTTTACTGTGATTTTGACGATTTAACCTGTTTTTCACGTAAATTCTTTAAAAACTCTTCTGGAGTCGGTATCGGTTTATTCTTTCTTCGAAGATATTCTATTGCGGAACGATATTGTGGACAACCACACGCTATACAAATTTGATATTTCCCTCTGACGCCTTTTCCACAACCAAGACAGGGTTTCGGTCCCTCGGGACATCCTTGTTTTGAAGTACAATTATGTACTCCACAGAATTTCCCGAGACTATTTTTTTCACAGCGTTGTGTAGATCCTAAAAACAACCATGAGCATTTATTAACCGCTAATGCCGAATTCACCATTATTACTAATAGTTAATCAACATTCAATTAAACACTAAACAGCATACAGTATAATGATTAGTGATTACTCCGATAACAATGATGATTTTTTGCAAACACCACAAACGTATCACGATCTTCAAGAATACTACAAAGGGCATTTAACGCCATCATGGAATGTTTCCAGTAAAAAATCTGCGATGGAATTACTCACTGAAGATAGTTTTCTACGCCATGGTGTGATTATTCAACAACGGGGACAATTTTACGTTTTTTTAGATGATCCGGACATCACAGAATTTCAAGGGTGTTCTGCGGTAAATGAAATTATCCCCCGGGAGAGATTAAGATATCCCACAATTGATATTGATTCTAAAAAATCCATCGTTGAAGGAATTGTTATTGTATTTCAACGACTTAGTTGACTCTGTCAATGATGTTTTGATTTTTGAAACCAGTGGTGGTTATCACGTTTTATTGAAAACGATTCCGATAGATTTTGATAATCATCGAGAATTATTAAAAAAAATCGCCACAGACAGACCATCATGAAATGTTGATACACAGGCTGGACTTCATAGCATCAAATTACCCGGGACAAGATCAGCAAAACCAAATAGTATTGATAAACGATTGATTTATCCTGGAAATCTAAAGGATTCGGATTTTAGATCTACTAGTTTGTTATTATCCTGTCCTGTTGCTATACAGCCTTGTTATGAAAAACGCACTGACAATGAAACCAATGACTTTATTCTCGGTGTTACTAATGACGATTTGACCAACGAAGATTTCAATCAAATATCTATCGAGTTAACTGGACAACCAGATCAAATCATTGGAATTACAAATCAAACCGGCAATATGATTTCACTGGGAAGGGTTGCTGGTTCGTATTGCAATATTTGTCAGCGCCGACATGCCATTAATGAGTTTAATGGATTCATTGAGGGAAAAGCCATCGATGCATTTGTGGTAGTTTACTCTGATCGATTTGTGATAGGTTGTTTCCGGACTACAAAAACTAAAATCACGATATTGAGAGACTCTGATAACGTCAATAATGACTCTGCCATTGACGATAAGACACGATATGAAAAATATCTAAAATCATACAACTATCACCGAGTAGATCATAGTGGTGAATTTCCAAAGAGAATTCCGGATTACACTTACTGTGAGCCACCTATTCATGAAAACGGTCAGGGATGTAAAATCATTCTTAACGATGATTACATGGACGGGTCTGCTTGTGGGATGGGAAAGTCAAAATCAGCGTGGAAATCAATACGAGATGATCAATCTGTGTTGTATTTGAGTTACAGAAAGACGTTCACCAGAAAAACCACCATCGACTATAATCTAGAATCATATGAAACAATTCATGGAGGAATTATTTTTGATACAAGAACTCATCGAAGGGTTATTTCGCAGATTGAATCGATTGTACGAGTCAAAGGAATTTCTGATGTGTTATTGTTAGATGAATGGCATGGCATTCTTCGTCAAATAATCTCATCGAGTCGCGGTAAACAAATTTGGGAAACACTCACATGGTTAATTTCATCAGCAAAACGGGTTATTGTGTTAGACGCAGATGCTAACAATGATGATCTAGAATTATTTAGAAAATTTTTAAATCGTCCGGACATGAAATTCATCATCAACGAGTATAAACCAGATTGTGGTAAGAGGTTTATTGTGGAACCGTCCCATCATGACAATTATATCAAATTGTTAGACGCGCTGCAACAAGGAAATCGTGCAGTAGTCTTCACACAAAACAAACGACACGGGAATTATTCTGTAGAAGCCCTTGCTAAATTGTTACAGCATTTAGGATACCGAGTGAAATACTATCACGCTGATACCGATTCTGCAGAAAAAGAAAGAGATTTTGCTGATCCAGTTAACGCGTTTGAACACACCGACGTAGTGATTTATAATTGCACCGTAGAAGCAGGAATATCAATCGTAGACGAACGATTTAAGTACATGACGGTATTTTCTGAGCAATTAGGATCTATAGAAGCCACTAAACAAGCAATTCATCGTTTCAGAAATATTACTGAAATTCATTATTCGGCTACTAAACGAGTTTGCACTGAGTTACCACTCACACGTGATGACATTATTTCTGCCATTGAATCACATGAAAGAGATTTATCCTCTACGGAATTGTTGTTCAGAACTCCCAATCTCAATGATGTGAATTCTAGTTACGGATACGCATTTATCAGTGCCATTATTGACGAAAATAATTCGAAGTGTTATTTTACGGGACGACTCGTTGAAACGATGAAAAGAACGGGATATGAAGTCACGTGGGAATTACCAGATGAATATGATTTGTGGTGTGAAAAAAATAAAAAAAGGGATCAACGAATTTCTACTGCGGTAATTAATAATAATCCCGTCGTAGATGATTTTTTGAAATCTTCTATCGGAGAAAGAAATGCTGCTGCAAGTGATAAAGTCATCGGTGAACAACAAAAATATCATCGATATGATCATGAAGAACGATTAGAACCCTACGCGAAGAAATTGATGTATCTCAATCATGTATTTCAAACTGATATGGGAAAATTGGACACAAACACGATTGAACACCTCGACAAAAACGTATCACGATTACAACGATACCAGCGAGTCCTTGTTGATAAACACAATCATGGAAACACGGTAACAACTACACCATGCCGATCTGATAAAATCAATCCACGGCAACAACTCGAAATTATAAGAAGTGTTCTTGAAGTATTAAAACTCCCTGATGTGGTTCCGGATGATTTATCGATGAAGTGTGTTCCTGTGAACCGCACTGAATTAATCAAGAATATCAATGACATGTTAAAAAACCCGGACCAACTCGATAAATACCAGTTGTTGTTAAAACATTTCAATGAGATATTTCCAGATACGTGGTTTAGAAATAAAACATTATCAGTGAAAAATATCATTGAGAAAATCAAATTGATTTATAAAGGGTTTGGTGGAGGATTACAATCTGATGATAAAATGCATCCCAATCGATCTAATCTCACATTGTACTATCCTGAATGGCCGAAATCTGACTTCATAGATGATCCTACATGGATTAATGAAACCGTTGATGATGTGGGATTCGCTGGTAAAGACCTTATTGCGACGGATACACACACTACAATGTTACGATTTCATGTTTGGACCGTTAATGGATGGTTCTCTCGATATGATATATCAGATTGATCAAAAATAGAATGGCGAAAGTCACAGTATTAATTATTTTTATATACAATTATGTGACTTTCGCCATCATTGATAGAGCCGTTAAAACAACAAAATGATCGTGACAAATCATCATGGATTAATTTATTTCGAAAGTAACCCGGGCGTATTATCGATGGTACACATTATTGTGATATCATTTTAATAATTAATTAAATAACCGCTTTAATTATATGTCTCAGTTCGAGGCTGCACTTAATGATTATCGCAATCGCTATCCACAATTAATGGTTTATGATAAAATCTCAGGCACCGGTCGAAGAATTATAACAGAAAAAGGTCCTGATGGTGTCACTCATAAATGTGCAATCCATAAGAATAGAAACTCAGAGGCGCGTTTTCGTCTCAGTGAAAAATATCATCAGTATAAACAACAGAGTCGGTTGCAAGACTATCAGTTACTCGTTGATATTCTAGAGAGTACCGGAAATAAATACAACGTTGAATTTATCGATGGTGGGATTTCATTTACGCGTGTCAACTGAGATTAGTCATCATCAATGACTTTGTCATCATCAAGTACTTCATTGATTTCTTTTATTAACTCACGATCTTCTTCGGGTAAATACAATCAACTTGAGGATGAATCACAACTAAAAAGGAGAGAACACCGACGAAAAGGGAAAGAACACCGACGAAAACAAAAACAGCGTGATAACACATGGAGGTTATTTATACCTAATTTGTTTACCGCGACTCGATGAGATTATTTGACGAAGAATGCCATGCCATTCATCTAACAATAACACATCAGAAATTCCTTTGACTCGTACAATCGATTCAATCTGCGAAATAACCCTTCGATGAGTTCATGTATCAAAAATAATTCCTCCATGAATTGTTTCATATGATTCTAGATTATAGTCCATGGTGGTTTTTCTGGTGAACGTCTTTCTGTAACTCAAATACAACACAGATTGATCATCTCGTATTGATTTCCACGCTGATTTTGACTTTCCCATCCCACAAGCAGACCCGTCCATGTAATCATCGTTAAGAATGATTTTACATCCCTGACCGTTTTCATGAATAGGTGGCTCACAGTAAGTGTAATCCGGAATTCTCTTTGGAAATTCACCACTATGATCTACTCGGTGATAGTTGTATGATTTTAGATATTTTTCATATCGTGTCTTATCGTCAATGGCAGAGTCATTATTGACGTTATCAGAGTCTCTCAATATCGTGATTTTAGTTTTTGTAGTCCGGAAACAACCTATCACAAATCGATCAGAGTAAACTACCACAAATGCATCGATGGCTTTTCCCTCAATGAATCCATTAAACTCATTAATGGCATGTCGGCGCTGACAAATATTGCAATACGAACCAGCAACCCTTCCCAGTGAAATCATATTGCCGGTTTGATTTGTAATTCCAATGATTTGATCTGGTTGTCCAGTTAACTCGATAGATATTTGATTGAAATCTTCGTTGGTCAAATCGTCATTAGTAACACCGAGAATAAAGTCATTGGTTTCATTGTCAGTGCGTTTTTCATAACAAGGCTGTATAGCAACAGGACAGGATAATAACAAACTAGTAGATCTAAAATCCGAATCCTTTAGATTTCCAGGATAAATCAATCGTTTATCAATACTATTTGGTTTTGCTGATCTTGTCCCGGGTAATTTGATGCTATGAAGTCCAGCCTGTGTATCAACATTCCATGATGGTCTGTCTGTGGCGATTTCTTTTAATAATTCTCGATGATTATCAAAATCTATTGGAATCGTTTTCAATAAAACGTGATAACCACCACTGGTTTCAAAAATCAAAACATCATTGACAGAGTCAACTAAGTCGTTGAAATACAATAACAATTCCTTCAACGATGGATTTTTAGAATCAATATCAATTGTGGGATATCTTAATCTCTCCCGGGGGATAATTTCATTTACCGCAGAACACCCTTGAAATTCTGTGATGTCCGGATCATCTACAAAAACGTAAAATTGTTCCCGTTGTTGAATAATCACACCATGGCGTAGAAAACTATCTTCAGTGAGTAATTCCATCGCAGATTTTTTACTGGAAACATTCCATGATGGCGTTAAATGCCCTTTGTAGTATTCTTGAAGATCGTGATACGTTTGTGGTGTTTGCAAAAAATCATCATTGTTATCGGAGTAATCACTAATCATTATACTGTATGCTGTTTAGTGTTTAATTGAATGTTGATTAACTATTAGTAATAATGGTGAATTCGGCATTAGCGGTTAATAAATGCTCATGGTTGTTTTTAGGATCTACACAACGCTGTGAAAAAAATAGTCTCGGGAAATTCTGTGGAGTACATAATTGTACTTCAAAACAAGGATGTCCCGAGGGACCGAAACCCTGTCTTGGTTGTGGAAAAGGCGTCAGAGGGAAATATCAAATTTGTATAGCGTGTGGTTGTCCACAATATCGTTCCGCAATAGAATATCTTCGAAGAAAGAATAAACCGATACCGACTCCAGAAGAGTTTTTAAAGAATTTACGTGAAAAACAGGTTAAATCGTCAAAATCACAGTAAAAAAAATGAACCCAGCAGAGAGTTAAATTATCATCATTCGAATATGGCGAAAGTCACATAATTATATATAAATAATTAAATACTGATACTTTCGCCATCGATGTTGACTATATATCATGAGTATAATAACAATAACGACACCGCAGGAATTACTTCAACGAGTAGTGGAGAACACGAACCCAGTACAAACAAGTATGATATCAATAACATCAACGGAACCCGAGTTTAGTGTGAATTTCCCTAACCCAATCTCCGTTAAGGAGATAGCGCTAGCAAAACTACGAGTGTATCACAGTTGGCCTAATATCAGATCAAAATCATTTGGTGGTCAACAACCCAATAATTCTTTAGTGTTTGCAAATAAAAATCGTGAAGACGGGACTCCAGACTGGAATGTTGTTTCGATACCAACAGGGTCATACCAAATCGAACAAATCAATAATGAATTTCAACGCAGAATAAAATCGATTACTGGAGTAGAGTCAAAAATCGCTATAACAGTTCATGAGCCGACGCTATCATCTGCCATTGAAATAAACACAGAAGGATACGTCGTAGATATCTATCAAAGTTCTATTAGAACCGTACTAGGATGGCCTGAATTACCACCCGGGGGAAAAACCGTTGATTTACCAGAACCACAAAAAACTGATTATATCACCGACAGAATAAAACCCGATAATCCAATAAGGAGTTATAAAGATCACAGAATCACTATAGATTTTTTTGGTCTCGGATACCGATCAACTGGAGGAGAGAGGCCAGGGGATAGAATAGAGGGATATCATTTTGTTGAAGAACCTAAAATCGTTAAAAATTTCACAGCAATGAATAATGATTTATCGCTGTTGTTAATATCTCTTAAATCCGGCTCTCTCACCCGAGATGAATTTATCAGCGTCGTAGAAACATGCAACAAAATTATCGACGATATGGAAACATTTAACCTAAAAATTATTCAGGATATATTAGATGACGATAATCCCTTATCGAGAACAGAATTTGCAAAACAATATAAAATCCCCGTCAAAGATATCCCCACATTCAAACTACCGGGATATAACGTACCGGAACTAAAAAAACTTCTCAGTGACACCATCGATGTTGGTTTTAAAATAATTCATGATGCATGGAAAAAATCAATAAAAATCCTCAAACACAATAATGACCCAGACGGTGGCGGTAGGCATATCGCTCCGTTCAACGTGAATATATCCTCAGTGATTGCGCTTAATTTAGTATGTAATGTTATCGAAGGAAGCTATCAGATTAATCTAGAGCAATCAAATCAAGCTCAGCAGAGATATATTCTTTATTCGTTTGCACCAACAGCTCCTCCAGGATTCCTAATTATTGAAAACCCAATTAATCCTGTCTACATGCGATGCCATAATAATTCATTAACCAGAATTAATTTCAAACTCACCGACCAGTCAAATAATCTGATTGATTTACAAGAAGAGGTGTTAGCGATTAGTTTGTTTGTGAAATCCTGAAAGGATTTTCGTCCTAAGGACTTTCATCATAAAGACTCGATCAAATCATTTATTATTTTTTGTTAACCCAGAACTGAAAGTTCTAGCAGCAGAGAGGGTGGATGACAACAAGTTGCGACCAAAATTAATTAAAAAATCGTAAAAGTCTCCGTTTTCATTTTTTTAGTTAAAATGAGATTTCGTAGGGAAGGCTCGTTAAGATTTCAATCAATTTTTTGTCTGAAAACGTTGTAGGGTTTGCCCCTGAGACATTTTTTTTGGTTAAAATGAGATCGTAGGAAGGCTCGTTTTAATGATTCAATCAAAATTTTGTCTGAAAACGTTGTAGGGTTCACCCTCTTTTTGGTTAAAATGAGATTATAGGACGGCTCGTGTTAAGATTTCAATCAAAAAATTGATTGAAAAATCGTAAAATCTCCGTTTTCATTTTTTTTAGTTAAAATGAGATTACGTAGGAAGGCTCGTTTTAAGGATTCAATCAAAATTTTGTCTGAAAACGTTGTAGGATTCGCCCTCTTTTTGGTTAAAATGAGATTATAGGACGGCTCGTTTTAAGATTTCAATCAAATTTTGTCTCAAAACGTTGTAGGATTCACCCTCTCTGCTGCTAGATGTCACAATTGTCAAAAGCATAATCAGCACGGATACTGAAACTTTTAAGACTAATTAAATTTACAGAACCTTTTTTTCTTCTATCCAGTATTGTCCTTTTGGTTTGTCAAAGCTGTTTAACTACAGGGTGACATCTGTGCAATTATTGGCCATTGGTAATGCACAATTCAGTACAGGTCAGTAGGGAATGGTACTGATTGTTAAGTTATGGAGAGAGAGAGAGAGAGAGAGAGAGAGAGAGAGAGAGAGAGAGAGAGAGAGAGAGAGTAATCCTCTTTTAGTTATGTATCCTGCAACATTTAGTTGTGAGTTTGTGAAAGAATAATGTATGCTTAAAAAATACTTCCACAGACTTGTGTGCAGTGTACAGACACTAACACAAATATAATTCATTTAGCGGCAAAAGGGAAATCCATTAAGTGGCAATGAGAAGTGCATTTTGTATAAAAATAGGAAAAACTAAATACGAACTGTTTGTCTGTAAATAATGTATTTGCTATAAGCATTATTTTATGATGAAGACCATGACGCAATTATTCACGAATTTTGGTAATAATAATAAAATAATTACACAATGTTTAGTCCCAGCGATTATAATTGTCCCCAGGATAGTGTGGACTATTCTCATATTCTCGGCTCAAGTGTCTTTCAAACTTACATAGCGTACATCTATCCAGGGGATCCACATGATTATTTTCAGGGCGGGGGTGGGGAATAGTGGAGGCATACATGTTTTATGGATGTGTGGCAAAACATTTTTCGAGGTGAAAGGGGGGGGGGCAAATGACCTACCACCACCACCCCATGCCCTGCACATAGCGACTATGCAGCTATATATTCAAACACAAATGCTAATTCAGTTTTCTAGATTGTACTTTATTAATTTTAGTAATTAGTCTTGACTATTTCGATAGACTACGCCTACACCCCCTGTTAAGCCTTTTCGCGACACCAATAGTTCTTAAACAATATAGGCATAGTTAACATTGTTGCTCGAGGGGCCCCGAGTGGCCGAGTGGTCTAAAGCGCTGTCCGTTACGGACCACTGCCATCTCACCTCTGTCTGCGTGGGTTCGAGTCTAAGATTCGGCTAATGTAGTTAAGTGAGAAAGCTTGCCAGTAGCTTCTCGTGGGTCGGTGGTTCTTTCCGGGGTTTTTCCGGTTTCTTCCTCCACCACTAATACTGGCCGCCATGTATAGCCTATATATTGTGCTGAAAAATGGCGTTAAACCAAAAAAAAACAAACAAACATTGTTGCTCGACGCTTACCCGTCCCCTTGGAAACGCCAATAAGTGGTGCAAAGAGCTGGGGTCTGTCGCTGAAAACGTCAGCTTGCTTGGTGAAAGCTTCGTGAATTGCGTCATATCCGTTGATCATCACGATTATGGTAAAACCGCAATGAAGCGTGTAGATGTTCCCATATCTACCCGCTAGATGTGTGTATTTTAGATATCCCTCTGGATCCCTTTGGAATAGAATGGTGTTCCCTATAAAGGGCCATGGTTTGGGACCAGGCGGTAGATTCTTTTTGGAAGACTGAACCCATTGGATAAACAAGACAAGCGTCAAAGCAGCGCAAAAAAATGTAGCTAGTCCAAGTTTGTCTGTTAGAAAACTTAAATAATATCCAGTACCGTCCATTGTCTGTACCGTCGTCAACATATGTACATGAGAACTTAATACTAAGGCAGTGAGACTTTTGTGTAGGCATTAAGGTATCACGGTACCAATTGTTATTCCATAGACCTCAATGCTAATATTTGGAGTGATAACTATATTTTCTATCCTAATTTAGCGTGCATCTCACACACTGTTATAGAGAACAATGTTAGATTGTCAATTTGACGATGACAAAACCAGGTACTCCATTGCATTTAAGGGAGATAACTCTGCTGGAAGTAGACAGGGGTTTGAGTTATCTAGTCACAACATACTTATTTTCAGTCATGTCTATGACATTTTCAAAAAATCATAAAAAATACAAAATATGATCTATATAGGAATTAACATAAATTCACATGTTGCCAAGAGGCTAAACTATTTTTTAAGCCTAACAGAAAGTACAACTCTTACATAATCCACCAATCATAGCTTGTCTTGTCCTTCAATACTGTATGCAATGGACCTACACTTTAAGCTCCACCCATCTGGACATGCGCAATTGGTACCGTTATACCTTAAGGAGAATAGCAGTAGGAATTCAAACGTACGGTGGTGGATTTTGATACATCCAAATTAAGAATAAAATGGGTTCGTGACGGTCCACAGCTCAATTAAGGTATCAAAACAAAAATGTGCATGTGCATATTTTATTCAGATATGTACAGGTGTGTTCCTTAGTCATAACTGGTCGGCTAGTATGGACTACATAATCAAGATAGGTCAAAGGTAAAACGAATTTCCATTGCATAATAAATTAAGCAGAACAATAGACCCTGGTGCTCTCTGAAAAGTAATTAACTTCTAATGCTGTGTCTACTTTTATCTGGGGCTATTTAGAGGGCCGATTTTTGTTTATACAAACAAGAAAGGCAGCTGGAGAGGTCACAGATAGGGTCTTGTTTCAGTGATACATTGTATTTAGAAATTCAGCAGTTTGAATCAAGTGTCTGTGTGTGTATATATATATATATATATATATATATATATATATATATATATATATATATATATATATGCCCTGAGTGGTCTAAAGCGCTTTCTGTTACGGATCTCTGCCATTTCACCTCTGTGTGGGTTCGAGTCTAAGATTTGGCTAATTTAGTTATGCGAGGAAGCTTCTTGTGGGTCGGTGGTTATTTCCAGGGGTTTTCCCAGGTTCTTCCTCCACCAATAATACTGGCTTCCATGTATATTGTGTTCTGAAAAATGGTGTTCTACTCTACAACAACAACAATATATATTTGTAAACATTTTGTAAAATTCAACTGATAACTCATTCTTTAGAATACAAACTGAACATTTAGAAAGAACGTACAGTATGGAATTTTAAAAACTCCAAATAGCCCATAAAGATCTATCACTAGTCCAAATGTAACAAGTTAGAGATGAATTCCAGTGGTGATCAGAAGAAATTTGAATATTGAATGTGCTGATGTCACAATAGCCTAGAATGTGCCAACAGTCTTGATGTATCACAATGATATAATCCAAAATGTCCTTGAAGGAATTCACAACAATTCCACAATAACATTTTGGTTCAAAAAGTATTAATTAACATTTTGTAATTCCATTGAATAATTTAAATAAACAAATCATCCCAAATTAAAAACTGAACACAACAATACGCCTGATTTAACTTAAGTTGTTATAGTATGAATGAATTATTTAAAAACTAACAACATTAATATACAAAGCTATGACAATAAAACAACCAAAATGAAGGTAAACTTACTTTACAAAATGCTCTGTTTGTCAACAATATCAGGAATTTACAGGAAAACTAATGACTTAAACTGAGATACAAGTAAACATGTTTACCTCTACAAGTAAATATCCTGAATATTTAATCTATAATCGTAGAGAATAATTAGCTATGTATTATGTTGTTTAGAAAATAAATGTCACGTGTCAGTTAGGTCATTAGCTCAATTATTAACCAGGATCAATCACACAATAGAGATATACATGCATACCATTTAATCTTGGAGAAAAGCTGACAATCAATACAATTAAATAAACACACACACACACACACACACACACACATACATACATACATACATACATACATACATACAAGATTAAGAAAGATTTATACAACAAAGAGCTTTCTTTTACATATTATTCAAATGTACAGTAAAACTTGGATTATCTGTCACCCTATTAACCGCCAGTCTCTGTTAACCATCAGAGCATTGTACGTAAAAATATCAAAAACAGGTACATGTACATATGTAGATATTATGATTTTGTTGATGACGTGGATTGTTGTATAATATTTTTAATGACCATATTCTATTATCCATCTGTTCTCATATCAGTCTCGGTCTCACACCCTGATGGATAATAGAAGTTCTACTGTACAAATAATTAATATGTTTAGGAATACATCTAATGAATTATACAACAAAATATGCTTCTACCAGTATATAGCTGAAAGTGAATTCGTAATTTTTAATTACTTTTCCATTGATGTGCCTAATCCTAATATTGTATTCCTGTAATATCAAATTCCACCTAAACTATCTCTTGAGTTGTTTTTTTAATTTGTTAATGAAGGTAAGGGTAATGTGATCACTGAATACAAAAATTGAAGAAGGATTTGAAATAATATGCACTTCAAGTTTCGCAAAGCCAATATCAAAGCCAAACATTCCTTCTCAATTCTTTGAATAATTTCTCAGGTGCTTGTTCATTTTTTATACATGAATATAGAAAAATAGCACTCTGGTTGATCAACACCATTTGTTGGTATCTTCTTTGATCAATACTCCCGCAACCCTGCATCATTTTCAGCAATATACATTTTTAAAGGATTTACAGAAATTTGGAACTGGAAGAACTTGTGCACCCTTAAGTATGACTTGGAATTTATCAAACACCTCCAGAAATTTTTAAAACCAATTTTTCACTTTTTGATTATCATTGCACATGAGGAAATTATTATCTGGTTTCAGGACAAGAATACATGGTAAACTCCTGTTACTCTTACATATTTCTATGAAAGCATTCTCCAGCAAAAGTTTTATTTAATTTTTCACACATTCATGTTTCAGAGGATTCATCCAGTATAATTGCTCTTACACAATTCCAACATCATGGTAGATTTTATTTGTTTATGTTGGAACATTTGGAAACAATTGCTCTTAATCAAATAATATCTGCCTCTGTTCACTCTTTTTATGTGGCTGCAGATATGAAAGTTTCTGGTAGTGATTATTCAATATTTCTGAATTCTGAAGACAGTAAACCAAAGTGACTACAGTCCAATTTCATGCCTTCAAATAAATCCACAGTTGGGACATGTACTACAAAACTGACTGAATGATTGACAAGGCTATTATTAACAACATACTCCTTTAACAAATTTATATGGCAAAGTTGTTTCTGATTTTGCCTCTTAGGAGTATTGATGATATATTTTAAATCACTTACTTTCATTTTAACTGTAAAAGAACCATATTTCTAAGCCCAGGAAGGATTTTGAGGTAAAGGCAACAGAGTTAGAACTCTATTAGCAGGTTTAAAAAGCTCCTTTCCTTTGTATTTCTGTCATACCTTAATCTTAATGTTTGACTCGATAGGGGGAAGATTAGTTATTGCTACTTCATAAGTCTTTGGCAACTTATATTTGAAATCATGGAAATAATCAAGAAGATTAATATCTGAATCTTCAATTGAAAGAAGTCTCTCATTTGATAACTATTGTGGTCCACGGACAGCATTTCCTAAAACAAGCTCAAAAGGATTAAAGCCTAATGATTCTTGAACTGATTTCCTAACAGCAGACAACACCAATGAACACCACAGTCCCAGTCTTTCCCTGTATCAAATCAATATAACAAATCATATTTTTCAAAGTTTGATGAAATCGTTCTAAAGTTTTTTTTACTTTCAGGGTTGCCTAAATCATGCATAACTTGTTGGAGAATTTCATACCTAAATGTTTACTCCAGATCATGTTGGAATGATTTGGGAAGGACTGAAGTTGCAAAATACTTTATCAAAGTATTTAATATTTTTTTAGTTTTAATATTTCTCAAACTAATTGCCTCAGTAAATCATGTTGATGCACATAATATCGTCAGCAAGTATTGGTTGCTTGACTTGGTCTTAGGTAAGGGACCAATACAGTCTATGAAAATGCTTATATATAATTTGTGAAATCCAAGAATAAGTTGCAGATGAGCCTTTTTATCTTCCTACCGCTTGACAAGTGAGACAAGATCTGCAGTATTTACAGACATAATTTTTAATTTTCAAGCCAATGACAAGCCAAGGGAGTTCCTTCTGTCTGCTAGATATGAATTAGTAACAACATTTGAATAACTCTATGACCACTCGTCACCAGTGGATACTTCAGGTGGATTCCATTTTCTCATAAGGACCCCATTTTGCTCTAAATAACAAACATGTACTTGTACTTTAGAAACAAAAAAGAGATATCAGGATCTTAGTCCTTTTGAAATCCTGATTGGAATAAAGAGAATCAGTGGTATAAAGAGAATCACTGTGATCAATACCTTTTTATTGATCAATACCAGGAGCAAACATGACCTCATGAAAAGCCAGACCAATAAATGCATCAGCAAAAGAAATAACTTCCTGATGAACATCGTTTTCAAAAGCTCTTTCTGCCTTAGCTCTAGTAACTGAAAAAGATAGGTACGGTATAAATTGAGGATTTAAATCTCAACAGGATCAAACTTTTGATCCAAACAAGGTTTGTTAATTATATGTCAATTATCTTATCTCCAGCTAGACCATTACCTAGTAGTAAATGAATATACTCAATAGGTAAGGATGTCATTCTTCTAATTGTCACACTTCCTGTGACTAAGTCTCAGGAAAAGCTAAACACAGTTGAGAGGAATATTAATGGAGACACATGCTACAGCCTGAACAAAGATACTTAGACTGGAAAACCACTTCTCAGAAAAAGACAAAGTACTTGATAATGAAAGACTACAACAAGCTCCTGTGTCCTTCAATACTTTTAATATGGATAGGTTTGGTAGAATCACTTTTTAATATGGATAGTTCATAATTCTCTATAACAAAATCAGACGGGTTTGTCTGACCCAACACATGTATTGCTTTCAATATGATCTTGACCTCTTAAAAATAATAGCATTTGGAATATCTCTATCTTTACTGTGTTGCTTATTTTTCAATCTGATGCAATCTGAAATAATGTCCCCTTCTTGCTATAGGTGCACATAGGAAGAGATAAGGATTTCTGATCAGTCTGATCCTAACAGACATGCCAGATTCAGATTTGCAAGATGTTTGTTTTACAAGACTCAGATGAGTTTTTACCAAACTGCTAAGAGGAAAACTTGTTGACAAATGAAACTTCATGAGTCAAAGAATAAATATCAACTCTATAGGCAGCATTTTCTAAAGTTTCTATTCTTTGCTTAATACAGTAGGTCTTGATGTCACTATGGATGCAATTCTTAAACTCTTCAACTAATGTGAGCTGTCTGATATTATCATATTCTTGACCAACCATCTTGGCTGAGCATCACCTATCAAATAATTGTTCTTATTCTCTTGCAAATTTGACAAGAGTCTGTCCAGTTTCCTTTATACAGTTCCATGACCTTTATTGATAACCCTACAAAGTACACTCCATAACTATATCATAACCAGCACTTTGTTGTACCAACAATGAAGTGTAGACTTCACAAGCGTTGCCAATACAATATGTGATCCTTGTAAACATAGAGCCCAATGCTTTCTTCACCATTTCAGATTTTCAGCATTATTCTACTACTTCTTTTCTTCAAAGGAGTACCAATCTAATATTTCTGGTAACATCTAAAACTTTAAATTTGTAAAGGGCGGGGAGTTGTAATTGTGTTTCTTTTTCTTCATTTTCTCTTTTTCTCTGCATCTGTATTTCCATCCATATTTCAGTTTCCCTTTTTTCTTTTTCTATTTGCATTTGCATTAACCTGTCTTCTCTTTATCTTTCTGCAGTGGCATTTGTCAGTCTTGTTCTGATTCTATTTCTAAAGCTGAAGTCTTCTTAACTCTTGTTTTTTTTAAATTCCAATTCTTTTAATTTCATTTCAGAGGCAGATAGAGACTTGCTAACTAATTCTAAGGCACTTTTATCCAAAAATTTCTTTTCCACCAAATATTGGACAAAACTTTGTTTATTTCTTGCTTTGTTTGAAAAAAACGTTTGCTTTGATAAGATCGTATTCTTCTGCAACATGGAGCATTTCATTCTTTTTGAAGGACTCTAACCCTTCTTAGGCAGGATATAAAATAAAAGTTCTCCATTTTAGATGACATTGTGAAAATTTGTTGGATTCACTAGATCTTTCTAAAACATTTGATATTAAAACACTAGGTGCTAACTAAAGTTTGAAACAAAGTTTCAGAAATATTTAGAGGAATTCATATCGCAGACAAAAGCCCCAAATTTTCTGTTACCACTCTATGGTCTTAAACTAAGCAACAGAAAAGAACGAAAACCAACGTGTTTTGTAAAATTCAACAAATAATACATTTCCCTAGAATACAAAGTGAAATTTTAAAATAAACTTACCGTATCATGAATTAAATCCCAAAATGGTCCTGAAAGTTCTATCACAAGACCAAAAGTATTGAGTTCCAAATGAATTCTAGTGGTGATCAAAATAAATTCCAGTATTGAATGTGCTAATGTGCCAATAGCAGTCTTGGCATATCACAATAATATAATCCGAAATGTCCTTGAATGAATTTGCAATAATTTGAAAAATTAATAATTATGTCCAAGAAGTATTAATGAGTACTTTGTAATTCCAGTGAATATAAAAATAAATCCTCCCAAATTAATAACTGAACCCAACAATAAGATTGACTTCACTTAAATGTTAATGTATGAATAAATAATTTTGAAGTAAACAACAACACAATAACAGAACCAGAATGGGGGTCAATTTCCTTTCCAGAACATTCTTAAGTTGAAAACAAGATCAGGAATTTATAAGCGAAAAACTAATGTCCTAACTACAGATACAAGTAAATGTTTACCTCCTTTAATAAATTTCTGAATATTTAATCTATAATCAATAAGAAATATTAGCGATTAATTATAAATGTCATGCCCTTAACTTGATTGCTTTTTTTTAAATTAGTATTTAACAATGATCACGATTCATGAAGTACACATATTTAAAATTAGATAAAATAATCATTTTGCCTTCATGCCGCAAAAAATACTGGTTTATAACCTTGACAGGTGTACATGCGAGTAGACTGGATTTTGTTTGCATCATTGGAAAGAAGGAGCTTGATTTATTGCTTTCTTTTCACTCAATAATGTCTATAATATTTACTTGCTTATAAGACAAGTCCAACTGCAGTCCGCACAGATCCAGATCTGCCATTGCATAATGCACTGTCAGATCTGAGCCTGTGCAGTTTGTTAGTAATAATCATTAGAACAAACAACACAGACCCTGATTTTCGGGTTCACTTAGCAATAATGAAATGTCATTCATCTTTCTTTGTGACTATTGCACAGGGTCAATACGGGATAGCAAGACTGGTGAAAACACTATTTTTATGCTTTTAGCAAGGACATGAAGGAAAACATCCCAAGGTGTAGTTTAATGTGCCGATGGAACTGATGTAAAGATGAATCATGTTGGTCTGAATGAAACTAACTATCCTCCTTATAAAATCTAAGAAAAGGACTCATTGAGATGACACAAAAAGAATGCAAAAGAATTGTTTTAAATCTCTATTCTTCTCTTAATCAACATATAAAAACAAAAAATCCTACACACTTACAAATCAACTAAAAATGAAAGGGGGGTGGGGGAAGGTCAGTCCTTTCTTTCCATGCACAACTGACAAATACTAGAAAAGTAAAAATTAAACACAAACATGTACAAGATTGACAGTGGTGGGAGATAAGACTAGACTTCCATTGGTCAAACAAAGTTGCATTTTGTCGTTGATAAACACAGCAGTTTCAAGACAACAGATGGCCATAATTATCACTAAACTACATTTATATTTTTGCATTTGCATTAACCTGTCTTCTCTTTCTCCAGTGGCATTTGTCAGTCTTGTTCTGACTATATCATTAATTTCTAAAACTAAAGTCTTCTTAACTCTCATTTTTTAAAATTTCATTTCAGAGGCAGATAGAGACTTACTAATTCTAAGGCAATTTTATATACAAATTTCTTTTCTACCAAATACTGGACAAAAGTATTATTTGTTTCTTGCTTTGTTAAAAAAGCATTTGCTTTGATCAGATCGTGATGTTCTACAACATGAACAATTCATCCTTTTTTAAGGAGTCTAACTCTAGGATATAAAATAAAAGTTCTCCATTTTAGATGACATTGTGAAAATTTGTTAGGTTCACTTGACATTTCTAAAACATTTGATATTAAAACACCAGGTACTAACTAAATTTTGAAACAAATTAAGGTTTTCAGAAATATTTAGAGAAATTCATATCGTGGTCAAGAGTCCCTAATTTTCTGTTACCACTTGGTCCTGAAAGTTCTATCACAAGTCCAAAAGTATAGAGTTCCAAATGAATTCTAGTGATGATCAATATAAATTCCAATATCCAATGTACTGATGTGCCAATAGCAGTCTTGGCATATCACAATAATATATTCCAAAATGTCTTTCAATGAATCCACAATAATTCCAAAAATAATAACTGCAAACCGCACA
Source organism: Unio delphinus (assembly GCA_029339505.1). Classification (NCBI taxonomy): domain Eukaryota; kingdom Metazoa; phylum Mollusca; class Bivalvia; order Unionida; family Unionidae; genus Unio; species Unio delphinus. The sequence continues at coordinate 6,241,769 of JAQISU010000094.1, read as the reverse complement.
GATCCAGATCTGCTATTGCATAATGCACTGGCAGATATGGGCCTGTGCATTTAGGAGTAATCAAACAAAACAACACAGACCCTGATTTGCAGGCTCATTATGCTATGGCAGATCAGGATCATTGCTGTTTGCAGCTTGACTTGGGTTATAAGCGACTATAAATAGTATACAGATAATAAATATATTGCATAGTCTTTTGCTTTTGGCAGCAACAGATTATGAACTAAATGCATGTAGCTTCCTGCAACTTGTATTAATATCCAAACATATTTTGACAAATTCTATGCACTGTCTTTTTTATCTACACACTTGAAAATCAGCTAAGAATGAAAAAAAGGGCGGTTAAGGTCAGTCCGTTATCTTCTTGCACAACTGACAAATACCAGAAAGGAAAAAGTTAAACGTATGTACAAGATTGACAGTGTTTAGACATAAGACTAGACTTCCATTGCTCAAAGTAACATTTTGTCGTTGATGAACACGGCAGTTTTAAAACAACAGATCGACATAATTATCACTAAACTACATTTATATTTTTGCAGTGTTTACAGAGAAATCACATTTAAAACCAAGTCTGTAAATGTCATCTAGGAAATTCAAGATCGTTTCTATGGATACTATACACACTGCTGTCCACATAGCATCATATCTGATCCTTGTAAGTTGACATCATTAAACTGAGTGGAGGTGATCCTTAAGAATGATAATATTCCATGTTTGAATGAAATGGCAACCAGGTGGCTTACTGAGCAATAATTGCCATCTGTGTTGATGATATAGGCTTTGACGTCTCATGGATTTTTAGATGAGGAAGTTCATTTTTTAGCACACAAACCACTGGACTGCAGGGACCTGTGTATATACTGGAGTTAACAAAGAGCCATCTATTCATTTGTTTTCTCACAGGAAGCAATAAGTAATGATTTCACTGTATTCTTTTAAAAAAACATATCAAGTAAGTCGATCAATGGAAGGTCTCAGTGTTCTGTTACAAAAGAGACTGATGTATTTCATCTGCCAGGGACTCAAATGAGGTAGGGGATGCATCGGTTATATAAAGCAAATGGTTTCTATGCCAGGAGTACGTATACCAGGTTTAGATGAAACTGGTTTTGTGGCTTTTTTTAATAGACAAAATTGAATTTACATTTAGTAAATGTGGACGATTGCATGACTGATCATGGCCAGTACATGATGGACACATGGTAAACAATGATACTCATCAAATCGGGTACTTCTCTGTTTACTAGATATTTTACCATAAATTTTGCATATGAAATAGTACAGACCTAATTCAGAAATTAAACACAAAGTATAATATTGACTGAGATTGCTGTCAATTTTATACCAAATAATCATTTAAAATAAATTGCAGTATTTTCTATATATTTAATAAACAATTATAGCCAAGTGACAAAATTTTCATGTTACTGACACAAGGATTGCCATAGTTTTGGATTAGTAAGGAGATCACATGACATTTATTTACAATGTATGTGTTGTATGGTAATGTATTCAGTCTTGTTTTAACATACAATTCTGGCATTACCAATCCAGAACTGAATTTAAAAGTATACAAAATCCTCTCTACAATTAGTCTACATAATGCTACTCAGTATTTCAATAACATGCCAGTTTCCTAATGGTGACTTTGGATGGTTCTTTTTCTACATGTTGTTGATATAAACAAACATAATAATATTCTTTTAACAGATTTGAAATTGTTCTGTTCACTTTGACATATGTGAATTTATCTGTTAACTTTTCCAGATATGAAATTTTTCTCTTCTCTTCAATACATATGAAATCATTCTGTTAACTTTTCCAGATATGAAATTTTTCTTTTCACTTTGACAGATATGAAATTGTTCTGTTTACTTTGACAGATATAAATATATGTGTTCACTCTACCAGATCTGAAATTGTTATATTAACTTTACCAGATATGAAATTCTTCTGTTTACTTTGACTTGATAGATATGAAACCGTTCTGTTTATTAATTGAAATTGTGAATCTCTGTGCTGGTCATTAAGTTATGGTGCTATGATATTCACATGTGAATACTTGAAATATGCAATTCATCAATGGAAATGAAGTTTGTGACACTGTTGTTCATAAACTATCCCCCATCAAAGTATTAATTTATAGAAAATACATCATCCAACAAAGGACAAGAAGTTGTCATATTTCACTAAGTTTTAATTTAGTGTAATTGTATAGAAAAATAATGATCATTATACAAAGTTTTCATGTAGTGTAATTGTATAGATAGAAAAATAATGCTATATACAAAGTTTCATTAATGTAATTGTAGAGAAATATGACACACTTTATGCAAAGTTTTCATTTAGTGTAAATGCATAGAAAATAAAACTTTTTATAAAAAGCATTGATTAAGTGTAAATTGTATAGAAAAAATATCAATTTATACAAAGTATTCATTGCAGTGTAAATTGTATAGAAAAAATATCAATTTATACATAGTATTCATTGCAGTGTAATTGTATAGAAAAAATATCACTACATACAAAGCATTCATTGCAGTGTAATTGTATAGAAAAAATATCACTTCATACAAAGCATTCATTGCAGTGTAATTGTATAGAAAACAAATATCACTTCATACAAAGCATTCATTGCAGTGTAATTATATAGAAAAAATATCACTTCATACAAGGCATTCATTGCAGTGTAATTGTATAGAAAAAAAATATCACTTCATACAAGGCATTCATTGCAGTGTAATTGTATAGAAAAAATATCACTTCAAACAAGGCATTCATTAAAGTGTAATTGTATAGAAAAATATCACTTCAAACAAGGCATTCATTGCAGTGTAATTGTATAGAAAAAAAATATCACTTCTTACAAAGCATTCATTGTAGTGTAATTGTATAGAAAAAATATCACTTCTTACAAAGCATTCATTGCAGTGTAATTGTATAGAAAACAAATATCACTTCATACAAAGCATTCATTGCAGTGTAATTGTATAGAAAAAAATATCACTTCTTACAAAGCATTCACTGCAGTGTAATTGTATAGAAAAAATATCACTTCAAACAAAGCATTCATTGCAGTGTAATTGTATAGAAAAAAATATCACTTTATTCAAAGGAAGGATTCATTGTAGAAATCATAGCAGAGAAAGACTGTCTGCAGAACTCCTCATGGCAACATTTTGTTTATGACACAACAAATCCTTTGCCCATGAGAATAAAGTAATAATGTTACACACATTGAAATGAGCTTAAACATAACACTATATATAATGCCAGACATAGCAACAGTATTTACATTATAATGTAATACAATGAGAAAGTTTTAGCAGTCATGATCTAACACACAAAGAATTTGGTAAGCCCTAAGGCCTTTAGAAAGCCATGTAAACTACCCCCCCATCTAAAATGGGAGATTGAACAGAATGCAGTTTGTCAACTATGATCCATTTCATCACCTCCACTCCATGCCTGACTTGCAAAATCTTTTAAAAACACTTTCACATAAAATCTAAATGTTGACAATGACAAAAACCATCACCACTGCCTTCAGTAGAAAATAGATAGCTACCAGGAAAAAAAAAACAGATACAGTCATACATACCACAGAAGAGAAAAGAGATACCTACCATAGAATGGGAAAGTGATACCCACCATAGAATGGGAAAGTAATACACACCATAGAATGGGAAAGTGATACACACCATAGAATGGGAAAGTGATATCTACCACAGAATGGGAAAGTAATACACACCATAGAATGGGAAAGTGATACCCACCATAGAATGGGAAAGTGATACTTACCATGCAAAATGAAAGAAGAAACATGATACCTACCACCATGTGTTACCTACCTACCATACAAAGGGAAAGTAATAATACTGAAAAAAGCTAAATTGGAAACGATATAGATACCATAGAAAAGAAAAGCAATACCTACCATCGAATGTAAAAGTGAGACCATAGGAAGTAAAAGTAATACCTACTTTGTAACAGATATTTGTTAATCTAGTAAATGTTTAAAAACAAAAGTAGTAAATACAATTTTTTTTTACATTTGTCTTTTTTTTTTATCAGATGTATGAGATTTGTATGCTGAATTAAAAAGCAGCAATCATAAACTCTTACAACAAAAATGCCAACCCTAAACGTGTGATTAATTTAGGTTATGGCTCTAGAGACTTTTCAAGATTCAGAATAAGCATGCTCTCAAATATTTTGATGATTTAATGTTTTAAACACTAAATGTAATTTTTAATATTCAGGTATTTTAGATGTCCAAAGAATGAACATCAGCATTTGGCAAAACATCTTTAAGATGTGCAGCTGCCGTTCTCTGGAATGAGCTACCAAATCATTTTAAAGAGCAATCTAATTTTAGTTAATTTAGATCATTAATTCTATCCTGGAATGGTAAAGAATGTAAATATAATATCTTTAACTAATAACCCCACCCCAATGATGTTGATGACTAATGTTAAGCAGTTTTGCTTATCTGTCCATGTCTTATATACATACTATCAAGTGCTCTGTTGTTAGTTTCTTTACTTTTACAATGTATCATAGCATGCTTTTTAGTTCTAATTTGTTGTTTCTGCATTTAATTAAAATTCCAATTTTTATGTTATCATCATTTGTTAAAAATTATCTTCAACTGTGGTTTTAATTTATCCAGATACTAAATTCACTATTAATCACTGCCCTTTAAAATGATTTGCTTGCTAATGTTTCATGTCATGCACAGTGTGTTTTGTTGCATTGTTTCATTGTAATATGTTTGTATGTCTTGCAAATCATGCTTGAAGTAATTCATCATTTGTTTCATAATATCATTATAAAACTCCTGTACTTTTATGTTGAATTATTGTTAAATGATTTAGATGTAAAATATATTTTATCTTATTTTATTACTTTGGCCCTTAAAATGTCTATTATAGAAAGAATAATATGGCTCAGCTAATTTCTTGGTGTTTGCATTTATGAAAATTTGACTTATGCCTTGATATGTGTAAAATATTACTTCTCCAATGCTGAGTGTTGAAATCATCTCTCATATTCTAGTGTGATAAGATTTTCAAATTAGTGAGAAGCCTTGTACATAGGTCAGTATAAAAATAAACTAATTAGATAATTGCAATACACAGCAAAGAAGAACAGAATATATGAAATTATTAATAATTATTAAACATCTGCTTGATTATTCAAAAGTAAACTTTAAAGTCCTTCCCTTCTAAAACTAATTTCCTGATAATAAAAGTTTACGAAAAGAATAGGAACTGTATTTTATGCACATGCTATTACTAGACCACAACAGTTCTCACTCAATGTTTTGAATTAATAATTTAAAAAAAAATAAACAGGAGGATTTATACAGCGCACACACACCACACACACACACACACACACACGGGGAGATAATGCACTACATTCCTTATTTATACACTTGTGTAGCAAGATTATCACCCGTAACTTACGAATACAACGACAACCGTCCGTGTTGACAATAACTTAAGTAAAGGAGACAAACTAAATGTGTTGCAAGCAAAATACGCTCAACATACACGTGTTGGGTATAAAGACATGAAAGCGGGTACTAACCAACCAAACCAGGTATTGATTGTGTCCTTGTGACAAACACCAATAAGTTGAACTAAAACGGACCCTTGTTTCGCATTGTGACGGTACGGTAATTTAAATGTTTGTCGTGAACTTATCCTATGTGTTTTAGTGATTTTAGATTTGACTAATTTTACATCAGTTTGCAGCTTTTTATGTGGGTCTGTTAGTAGGATTTTCTGTTTATCTTTACTAGTTCTCGGTGTAAAACAAATTTATTGCTACCAGTTTTCGAGGGAGGTTGGTTACATGGGAAAATATGTTCACTTTTATTTATTAAATATGTACGTAGGAAAATAATCAACAAACTAAAACGGACTTAATAATCACTATAACATTAGCTTTGTTAGCCAGAACTAAGTGGCCTTGTAACTTAACAGCTATGTCAAAAACAATGGCTTTATATATATATATATATATATATATATATATATATATATATATATATATATATATATATATATATATTCTTACTTCCCCTTTTTCACTTGAAATGGGGATCTAGTATGCACTAATTACTTAGCGAACTCATGTGACTGCGTTGAAATCTCATGATCAATTGTTTTCCAGGGTAAAGTGGTTTTGTTCAAATGGTTCAAGAAGTTGAGAACTTCTTTGGCGTGTATTTGCTGTACAACGTCAACCCACAATACAAGGGAAGAACGTACATTGGCTACACTGTAAACCCAAACAGACGCATCCGACAACATAATCTAGGAAAACAAGCTGGGGGTGCATGCAGGACTGATGGCAAAGGACCATGGTATAGCAAATATACATTTGCTCATTATTTTCGCAGTCAACAGTCAATATTATGAAATCTCTTGTTGCCTATGGTATACAAACAGCACTGAGGAAGAAAGATCATGCAACAACCTAAATATTTAACAAACCAAAGACAAGGAAATCATAAAATTTAAATATCTAACATGTGATTGAGTTTTCTTTCACTGCCAGTAAAATCTGATTTTTGTATTTGATTGATTTAAACAAATTAATGTTAAAACATTTGTGATGTCCAGTCCAGGTATCAGTCTTGAATACTACCATATTTTTGTGTACCATATACATGATAAGAGAGAATGATTTTGATTAATATTATAGTAAATGATAAAGCTTGAGAGGGTAAAGGAGAACTTATATTTCATGTAAAAAAAAATTCATTGTGAATAAAAACATGTGATACTTACTTATTTGAAACGTGGATTTAATGCCACTAGTTCATGCTGACATGGATACATGTATAAACATAGATTAAGATAAAATGGCTAATTGGACAAAGCCATAGATTGAGGATATTTATTTTCTATTTGGAATACAGTTATGGTCTGAAGGAAATTCTTCATGCCACATACCAGAGATAGATTGCAGTTTTAGATCAAGTTACCTCTTTTACAATTGGTGTCAACCTTATTTGGTATCAGCCTGAATTAGAAAATACCTTTCTATATCAACCAATCATATTTAGCACCTGCTTAACTAATTACCTATATACAGTGGGAGGGTGATCAGCTTAGGCTTGGTGTCAGTAGTTGCATCATACTAATGGACTGCATCTGAGAAATTGTCCTCTAAGTCAGTAACTTTAATCCATTATAGTTTAGAAAATACAGCTTATATTTTAATGTTTTGGCTCAGTACTTGATGATGACTTTCTTACAGTTTAATGATAAACATGCAAAGTTTGATATTTGTTGGTGCATTAGAAAAATATTTCTTATGCCAATTAGCTTGGGCTTGGCATGAAGGAAATTACAGAATGTCCATTGCTATTGAGTCAGTTGTATTATGTTATATAAAATAAGATATGGGGATAAAGATACAATATATCCTGCAAAGATAAAGATGCAATATATCCTGCAAAGATACAGAATCCAATAAAGATACAATATATCCTGCAAAGATACAGATACAATAAAGATACAATATATCCTGCATATCTTGTTGGTTGTATGCTTGATAGTTTTAAGACACATGGGATACTTGAAATTATCTGGTTTTTCATGGAATCAATTTCTTTCCTAAATGAGAGGATAACCCAAAAGATGGTTTACAGTGATTGCAAAGGAAGTAAATTCTGTAAATACTACATTACATGAGGTATGACAAAGATGATGGTTGAAATGGGTGAAAATATAGATTTCTCTACGATGTTGAATATAAAATTCTTTGATGAGTATTTTCTTTTCTTATACATTTTAGAGACATTTCTTTTGAAAGTATTCATTTTTTTTAAAATTAAATTTCATTTTTCGTTTAGATTTTATGAGGACTGAAACCATAACTGCTTGCTTTAGACTTTTTAATGTATGCTCTAGATTAACCGGTACTGATATATTTCCACAGTCTCTCTCTATCCAATTTTATCGTCTTAGTTCCCTTGGTTTAGGGGTCTAACGTTTTCTGGCAGTCAGCAAGCCAAACAGTAGTTAAAGATTTTAAGTTTCTTTATCATGCAAGTGTTAAATAATTTAATTTGTCCAGAATATAGACATGTGTAACCTGGAAAATGTTATTTTAAAGTTGCTGATCAAACTTTTTGGCAACTTGCACTTTTATGTATCTTGCTAATACTGGATACATTGTGTTTTTCTAATTTGTCAAATGAACTCAGTTTATATTTTTTCTTAAATATGCATTTCCTTTGATAAAATTGTCATGCTTGTTAATAAGTATTTGCACCAGTCCTGTTCCAAAACCAATCAGTGGCATTTTCTTCCAAATCTTTATCAAGTGTTGCTGCTGCAGCATCACCAGTTTAAGATTTCCGAAAGACTGTTAGTAGCTCAGGAGAAAGAAAAGTATATACTCTAGCTAATAATCATTTTTAACAGGGAAATGGCGTTAATTGTCCATGGATTCCCTAATGATGTCTCTGCATTGAGGGTGAGTTTCCACAAGTTTTTATTTCATCTTAGGTTTTTATTGTCAAAACATTTTTATGTGTAAATACTGTATTTTCTATTCAGTTAGACTGTAATAAGAATGCATTTACTAAATTGTATTGCCATATATTACTACTTGTAGTTAGGAATGTTTCAAAGTTGTTTCCTTCTGGATTCTTGGTTAAATCATAAAAGACTACAAAGAGGTAGTATTTGTAAAACGTTTATTCTTTTGCTTCCTGTTTCTGACATCCAACACAAAGTTCTAGCTTTGTGGATGGGTACCTGATGGTAACGACTGACAAAATAGTAAATACATGTATTCCCATGTGCATTTGTTTTTCCAGGTAAGTATATGATGGTTACATTGTGTTGATCTTTAATGTTACCAAATTTCAACCCAGAGGCAAAGTAATTTTTGCATTAATTCTGGCACTTGCATCATAGATTACACATCCTAATTCTCTGACTTGGCTGACCACATTTTAGTTATTTGAAATTTATGTATGATCACCTCTACCACATGCCTCACCTCTATGGGCAAGAGAAAATTTTTAGAAAGTGTTTGCACAATCTACACCCTCAGGAAATATCACAGACACATCTAGCTTTAGGACTAGTTAAAGACAATTACACATTTATGATGATATAACAGTACATGGTTAGTGACAGACTATGCCACAATGTCCCTGCAGTTTTAAATGGTGGTACAAAAATAATGCAGTTTTAAATAGTGGTTCAAAAATAATAACAAAAACTTGAATGCTTGTATAGCCGAATATTGAAGAAACAAAATTATTTAAAGGAGGCCTTAGTCCTAAACACTTTAAAGGGTCAGTTTATTATATAAAATGAATTGGTGTGGTGACATCTTACTTTGACAGTCTTTAATCCATTTCTGACAAATTTTTAATTTTTTTGGGGGGGTTTTTTTTGGGGGGGGGGGGGTAGCATGGTAGTCCCTTCCAGTTCTAATATACAGTATGTTGCAATGTTTTTTATTTACAGTTTGAGTGGGCATGGCAGCATCCAGAAAAGTCCAGACGTTTGAAACATATCACTCGTAAACAGAAGAAGGAATCTGCATTTGACTTCAGATTCCGCATCTTGTCTGAGATGCTGAGAACTGGCCCATGGAATAGGTTAACGTTGACAATCCGATGGCTGAAACAAAATTATCACAGAGATTTTTCACCCAATTTGACACCCCCACTTCATATGCCAATTGCTTATGGCCCTGTAATCAGTAAAAAGGTGATTGAGATGAAAGAGACTGAAGTTGATCAAAAGGTTCATTGTTCAGAATTGGAAGATGATGATGATGAGCTGATCAGTATGTCACAAGTTACTGGAGCTGCTCCACGTTGTTCCGTCTGCTTTAAAAGAATGCAGGTGCATGGATTTGTATTGTATTGTCTACTTGGGATGACACATAGTGAGACAAATAATTAAATTGCTGTCTTTGGGGTGAGGATAGAATAAATGGTTTAAGATATTGCATTAGGATACAGGTACATTGTAATGTTGGGAATAATTTGAAGTACAAAACATTGAGGATTGGTACATCCAATCAGCCATCAATTATAATATTTTGACTTATTTTTCATGAATAGGGAAGCTTTTCCATTAGTTAAGGAAATATTGCTTTCATCATGGGAAGTCACACAGTATACTGACACATTAGTGGAAACCGCTCCGGTGGCCTAGTGGTTAGAGCATCCGCCACAGAAGCGGTAGGTCGTGGGTTCGATCCCCGACCGAGTCATACCAAAGACTTACAAAAATAGTACTAATAGCTGCCTCGCTTGATGTTCAGCATTAAGAGGTTAGTGTTAGGACTGGTCGGCCTGGTGTCAGGATAATGTGACTGGGCGGGACATCATGCTACATGTCTGCGGCATGATGTCCCAGTGGTAGACAAAAACTGCCTCACTGCAGACATCGTAGCGATATGACTGAAATTTTTTTAAAACTACGTTAAAAATCCTAATCAAACAAACAAAGACACATTTGTGATATACCATATTATTGGCATCAGCTTATACTCAGATAGAAGGTTAATTTTACAGTAAGATTTTGTTTGTTGCAAATTTGTGGCCATATGTTTAGTAGCAACAGAATGAGGCCCTTATATTTGGTAATAATACTAATAGTGATGACTATTGAACCCTTAATATTTGGTAATAATAATGATGACTATTGAGGCCCTTATATTTGGTAATTATAATGATGATGACTATTAAGGCCTTTACACTTGGTATTAATGATGACTATTGAGGCCCTTATATTTGGTAATTATAATGATGATGACTATTAAGGCCTTTACACTTGGTATTAATGATGACTATTGAGGCCCTTATATTTGGTAATTATAATGATGATGACTATTAAGGCCTTTATACTTGTTAATAATGATGACTATTGAGGCACTTATCTTAAGTAATAGTAATAATATTTATGATATTGAGCCCTTATATTTAGTAATAGTAATAATAATGATGACTATTGAGCCCTTATATTTGGTAATAATTATGATGACTATTGAGCCCATATATTTGGTAATATTAATGATGACTATTGAGGCCTATATATTTGGTAATTATAATAATGACTAATGAGATCCTTATATTTGGTAATAATAATGATGATGACTATTGAGGCCTTAATATTTGGTGATAATACTGATGATGACATTGATACCATTCTATTTTTTAATATTAATGATGACTATTGAGACCTTTTATTTGGTAATACTGATTATGATGACTATTGAGGCCTTTATATTTGGTAATACTGATTATGATGACTATTGAGGCCTTTATATTTGGTAATACTGATTATGATGACTATTGAGACCTTATATTTGGTAATACTGATTATGATGACTATTGAGACCTTATATTTGGTAATACTGATTATGATGACTATTGAGACCTTATATTTGGTAATACTGATTATGATGACTATTGAGACCTTTTATTTGGCAATACTGATTATGATGACTATTGAGACCTTATATTTGGTAATACTGATTATGATGACTATTGAGACCTTATATTTGGTAATACTGATTATGATGACTATTGAGACCTTATATTTGGTAATACTGATTATGATGACTATTGAGACCTTATATTTGGTAATACTGATTATGATGACTATTGAGACCTTTTATTTGGTAATACTGATTATGATGACTATTGAGGCCTTTATATTTGGTAATACTGATTATGATGACTATTGAGGCCTTTATATTTGGTAATACTGATTATGATGACTATTGAGGCCTTTATATTTGGTAATACTGATTATGATGACTATTGAGACCTTATATTTGGTAATACTGATTATGATGACTATTGAGGCCTTTATATTTGGTAATAAAACAGGACTATTTAGGTCTTTGTATTTGGTAATAATAATGATGTTGTCTGTTGAAGTTTTTATATTTGGTAATATTCATCATCATGACTTTTGAGGCCATTATGTTTGGTAATACTAATCATGTTGACTATTGAGGCCTTTATATTTGATAATAATCATGATGACTATTGAAGTATTTATATTTGGTAATAATAATCATGTTTAGTATTGAAACCAATGCAATTGCTAATAATAATCATGATAACTATTGTGTCCGTTATATTTGGTAATCATAACCATGGTGACTATTGACAATTGTATTCGGTAATAATAACCATGATAATTGTTGAGGCCTTTGTATTTGGTATTGATAATCATAATACAATCAGGCGAGGCATCTAGATGTGCAGTTCATTTAAAAATGCTTATTCCACATCTTCCTTGTATCAAGCATTCATTATAAATTTTTGAAGCACTTTGAGTGAAGTTGTCATTTCTGTCACATGCCTTTTTCCTGGTAACAAAAAGAACATTTGTACTTCACTGTTATACCGATATAGTATTGGGTTATAAACATACAAGTATGGTTAATGCAGTAAACATTTATTAATATTACCCATAATTCCCAAACAATTGTTTGTAAGGAGGTTTTGAATTTTCACTAAATTACTCCTACCACTAAATATCTAAATATTTTTTCTAAAACAAAACGCCAATATATACATCAATTATATAAATTTATGGAATTGTGTCTGTTGAAAAAAATTTTTAGAAAACAATCATAAAGTTAACTGTGTGAAAATGACATGTATTTCATATTTTAGGCAGATATTAAAAAAATATGAGTTTCCATTGCCTTTAGTAATACATGTATGACTATAATATTTGCTTACTGGTCAATTGACTCATTTCACTCAGATAAATTTACTCATCTTTTTAACTCTTCTTTGAGTGAAGGCATGGTCCACGATACAAAGGCTTGAAATTGTTTACAGCAAGATAAATATGCTATCAATTCTTTGCTTGTTTGTCAATCAAGAAGTTAAGCAAAATTAATCTTAGACCACTTTTTTCCATACCACCTACCAGATAAAAGGGAAGATAACTGGCTTTGATCCCTCATTACTAATGACAGTATTGTTTGTTGGCAAGAGACAGTAGTTCCTACAAAGTCATAAATCATGTACTTGACCAATAAAACTGCAATTTTTCTACCTTGTGTATCTTACACTTTGAATAATGGCTTAAAAGATCCTGTATTGTTGAGACAATGCTCTTGTTTTGAACAGTTTTATGACATTTCTCCTAATGACATCACATTATGACATCATCAGTTAGATGTGATGACTTGGTTTCTGCATTGTTCAAAACAAGCTTGACAATCCTCAGACAAGACCTAGTCACTGTGTTTTATATTTTGTGCTTTATTGGCTCGCATTAAGCTCAATATTTTCCTTTTGCATTGATTCTAACAAAGCATTGCTTTTCAAGCTTTTCGCAGTTTTATATTGTAAATTGTATGTGGTTTCATTTTCTTCACCTGTGGAGTCTCAATAAACATGTTTATTTGTTTTAGGACACGGACACAGTTCTGAGCTGCTATCACCCCAAATGTATGATGAAGGCACACATAATATGCCTGTCTCAAAAGCTTCTATCTGCTGACACCATTTCTGGGTTGGATCACATTCTCCCGGTTAGTGGTAGCTGCCCACGCTGTCAGCAGCCTGTTTTATGGGGAGATCTCATTCGACACAAGCAAGGATGTTACCAGAACCTATCCCAGGTATTTCACAACAAACATCTTGACTTTATGAATTTTAACCAAATAATCAGTACAGCTGTACTAGTATAATCAAGAGCAGTAATGTTTATTATACATTTTCAAAGAAGAGGAAAGATGTGAGAGAAAGAGTCTCGTAGTACTTAAAGTTTACAAATAAAATGCTTTAATACATAGGCCAGTAAGTGAACCAAATTGGCAAATACATGTACCATAACAATGTACAAATATCAGAAAGTGTCACATCATTAATAGTTATTTATTATCTTTTTGTTAGAATTTGTAATAAAAAAAAGGTACATTAGAGCTGTGGATAATTTGTTGTCATTGGAAATTAAAGTACAATTTATATTTGGTGTATTTGATGGATGGATGGATCCAACCATTAAAGTAACTTTATAAATTTAACGAAACATTCATTTAGATTATAAATTCTATGTTTAATTTTATGTTGTTATTCTTTTCTTTAAGTTTATATTTGTTTCTTTAAAAATTTAAAATTTCTTGAATAATTAAAATATTACTACAGTGGAGCCTTGTTAATCCGGACTCCGTTTATCCGGAAACCTCTCTATCCGGACAGAATTCAACGGGGACGGAATTCCTAAATGTTAATTTGCTCCATTAATCCAGAAATCCGTGTTCCAGATCCAGAAATCAAAATCGGGAACCAAAGTGTAAAATTACATTAAAACTTGTCTCGATAATCCAGAAATAATCTGTCCAAAAAAAAGGATAATTCAAAAAAATCGTATATGAAAATACATTCCGCACAATAATTCATAAAACACAATAGTGAAGCCCTTGAGAATATATGGCCGCTATCAATAACTAAGTAGTGTAACCATATTGTAACCAGCGATTGTGTAAACAATGTTTTAGCTAGTCTGCGACGGGGGTGGTAATAATTATATAAACACACTGGGATCAAATCATCCACGCTTTTTGACATAACGTATGGTAAATAGATTAAAAGTGTCATTAAGCCTCTTTGTTGTTTACCATTTGTATGTAACAATCACAGTTTATTGATGGCTGTACAAACAAAGTTGACTGATTTAAGGTGTGGACAGTATAGGGCTTCATTTCCGAATAAAAAAACATTCTTGGCCATGAATCGTGACTTTAAATATTGAGCTCCACTTTGAATACACGTGTCCATTATGCTAAAATATCAAAATCATGGTAGCAGTGTACAAATTCCATAAGGACTGGTATTATGATGATCTTATTACAATCAAGCAGGACAACCCCACATGCTATAAATATCTACGTAAAAAAACACCAAAACATGTATTACTACGCTCAGTTAAGATTTATGTTTCTTAATGATGGAAACAGAATAACATAGCTAACAATTGCAATTTCAATTATAAGAGTTTAACGTTTTTTCTGCATTTATCATGGTATAAACTGTTAGTTGCTGACTCACACCGCTTACATAACGCCCTTCAAGCGTTATTTGCGGATTGAGTCGGCAACTGACAGTTGATACCATGATAACCGCAGAAAAAAACTTTAAATTGTTCATTGTAACAGCCGTAAAATATGACTTATAAAAATGACTGCATTTTATTAGTTTACCATAACACGCATTAAACTGCGAGATAACAGTTTGTATTCGTTGTACTTTTTACAGTACATTACATTTAAAGCTAGCATATAGATGTACAAATATACTGTGTGATGATATCGTAAAATAAAAAAAAATGTGCATGATTCAATTATCCGGAAAACTCATTAATCTGGACATGTTAACTGGGAACAAATGTGTCCGGATTAACAAGGCTCCACTGTATATGGAAAATATGCAACCATTTGTAAAAATCATGTTGCCCAGAAAACCATGTTAGCTAAATTGACGTTCTTGTATTTTTATGTTTGACCCAAAAAAAATTATTTGTTTTATTTTTTTTCTTTTCCACTAAGAATGCAGACAGTGATGACATTGAAGCTGACCACTGGGCAGATGAACTTCAGACTCAGGTTATATAATATGACTTCAATAGTTCCCAGAACTGGAATCTTAGTTCACAAGTCACATGATAGGAGTGAGATGTTTCTCAGAGAGAACTGAAATCTTGTTTCACAAGAAATGGTGTAAGATGTAAAGATTGAATTCAGGACCAAGACTGCATCTCATCAGCATTGCTTAATTTTAACTTCTGACTTGACTGCAAAATCCAGTGATCTGATTTGCTAAAATTTAAGTCTGTCCTAAACTTAACCGATGAAATATCTCATATCTAAACATATCCTTAAAACTAATGTTGGTGAAATTGGGGTGAGACCACTTAAAAGTGTCAGACATTTTAGACTGGATTTTCAAGTAGCAGTTACACATATGTCTAAATAGATTGTTGCCAGTTAATGAATGGTTTTACATACAAGAAATATTGCCAAACATTAATGGCAATCAGACTACATACATACTTTGCAAGGCAATCAGACTACATACATACTTTGTATGGCAATCAGACTACATTCATACTTTGTACTTTGTATGGCAATCAGACTACATACATACTTTGTATGGCAATCAGACTACATACATACTTTGCATGGCAATCAGACTACATACATACTTTGCAATGGCAATCAGACTACATGCATACTTTGCATGGCAATCAGACTACATACATACTTTGTATGGCAATCAGACTACATACATACTTTGCATGGGAATCGGACTACAAACTAACTTTGCATCTTGTAATTTAATGAATCAGATTAACAGAGTTACAGAATAACAGTTCAGCCACAGTTGTCAGGAAATTGATTAATTGTGTACAGTAAAATAATGGCAATTAAGACTAAGTTGTTAATTTTGTGTAAAATTGAATTCAGTAACTAATGAGGATTCATTGTAATTTAGAATTGGAAAACTGGTAATAAGTGTGAAATGTTTATCATATTCTACATGAAGCATATATTATATTAGAAATCAATAGTGCAATCTTCCCTAAACCATGAATTGAAGTACTGATAAAAAGTGTAATTTTTGGTTGAGCTTTAAAATGCACAAAATCAATTTTACTGTATGTCTCAACAGAGATTTTAATTCCAGCAAATAAACATGGGGAAGTTTTTGAGTTCCATTAAGGATAAAGGTATTAGAATTAGCCACCATCCGCTTAATAAAGAAGTCTCACACCAAAGAACATAATATAATAGTGATATTATTACAATTCATCAGCTGTAAATCACTGCATGTCCATAGTGATATTATAACAAGAGAGCATATCAACATTTCTTTATCATGCCATACTTCATTCATAAAAAGTAATAATCTTGGAGACATTAATAAATATAATTTAATAATTAAATAAGCAATTACGCTTTCAAATGGGTAAGTGCCTTTGTTATTTTATATTGCAATTGAATCATTGACCAAAAAGAAAATTCTAAACAAAATGTAAAACTGAGTGTAGATATAGGCATTGAATATGTATACTTTATCGAACACATGCTTTGAAAATTTGTAACAAGTCATAAATGACACATGTTATAAGGTATTAATATTGTCATCAGAAATAAATAAAATAGATCAACTTGGTTTTGTGGTATTTGCTATTGAAACCCTTTTTAGTAATATGCAGATTTTATCCACCATTTAAAGTAGGTTAGAAATTCCAGTTTTATGCTTAATTACAAGGGCATCAGCCAGATTTCAGCTATATGTTGTCGATGTCTCAAAATGATAACTGTCTGGATAACAGTGCCTTACTGTATGTATGTATGGGCTATAGTTGACATGTGTGTTATGTTGCTAAATCAGTGCGTTTATTATGGTTATGGTTTTTAGCTAACTGAGATATCCCCCACTCCCAGTATAATGCCAGTAACACCCAACACCAGGGCCAAGAGGAGACGTTGTAATAACTCTTGTCTTATCTTTTTACCTATTTCAGAAACTATTATTGAAGACATATCTTGTAATACAATTCATTCCATATAAAAAAGAATGATTTTTTTTCCTTCATTTTTGTGATTGTACATCAATTCCCTTGTAGTTTTTCCACATATGTGTGTAATTTTATACAGTTGTTTTCCTAGATCTTAAAATTTCCTCACCTGAAAATTGAGAAAATAAATGTGCTCTAGTTTATAATTCAGTTCATGTATGAACAGTTTTTAAAAAGTATAGTATTTACATAATAACATGTAATAAAATACCATTTATGCACACTCCAGCGAATACAATTAATTTTTGTGTTCTACACCTGGTGATAGCATTATCACTGTCAAATAATAAAGTATGTTTTTTAGTGACTTTTATTGTGGTACATTTCATTCTCTATAAATACTTGTGCAGTGTCTGAGTTAAACTGATTTGTAGGACATAGGTTACTGCATTTGAATGGGAAAATATAAGCAAGTTTATCAGAACAATATTGCATGACTTTTGGGAGTGAAGCACTATTTCAAAAAAATGAGTTTATATTTTCCCATAAAAACACACTAATCTTTTTATTATATATTCTAACTTATTTTGTTATTCTACCTAAGGCTTAATTATAAAACAAATTACTCTTCAAGAAACAAAGTAATTGAATTTATTATGTATTCCAAAATAAATACACAAAAGTAGATTCATCAATTCACAATAACAATACTAATGAGACCAGTGACCTTTGAACTGCATCACAAGCCAGACATTAATTCCAGAAAGAAGTGTCGTTTTGATCTCTTGAAATTTTGAGTCATAATGTGAATGCATACAATGAATCCTCAACTTTGCACAGTGGGTTGTCAAGTTTTGGAACCCATGACATAACTCATATAATTCAGATTTGCAGAGCTAAGTAAGTAAAATTTGAGTAAATTTAGGATGTAAGTATATTTTTTGCTTTTTTTATTACCTGCTAAAGAAAATATATTTATGCCTTATCACTTGCATGCTGTTTGTAGGGACCCCAGCAATGTTATGACCTGTATGGTATCTATCACTAGCCTTAATACAAAACATTGTATCAATAAAGTTAACTTGTAATATTGCAGTCCATGAAGGAAGTGGAAATAAGAATTCCTTGTCATCTTGGCTTATTGACTCTGAGGCACTTACTTGTCTACCAAAACCTACATTTGTATTTTTTCTCACATTTTTCTCGTTGACTTATAAAATGGTATGTCTCTGATAAATATGTAACGGTACTTGGCCTTGATATGCTTTTCTATGCTGGTCTTAGTGTGAGTCATTCCATTTATGAAAAGTTACAAACATTTCTCCTAAAGAACTTTCAATGATAAAAATGGTATTTTCAATTACTCTGTCCCTCAATGTTTGTTGTTGACATTGTGAATATCATGTTCATTCATGTGCTTGCTTTTTTTTCATTTATGACTCGTACACTGTTGACTTTATAATGCTTTCAGATGGACGAAACACCTTGTTGAGCTCATTCACAAACAAATCTAATCAACCAAAAGCATACGTGAGTGTACATGGTTTGTTTACAAAGTTGTTCCTAATATACTACAATATTTTTAGGCACACTTGTCGTGCATGTGCGTTTAATATCATGGTGTTCAGTATCGTAAGCCACTGCCCGATTCTGACAGTGTAAATTTAACAGAGATAAAAATGAGCATATAATAATAAGATGCACTGCTTGTTACTTTTTCTAGTGTGTGCAGTTATATAATTGTGAAACATTTTCAGGTAAATCATCATCCATACGACTTGTACTCTTTTTTTGTGTTTTGTATACTTGCTTATTTGCTAGTTTATTTTGATCTTCTAATTAGTTTTTGTAATCACCTTTAGCTTCTTTATCTCTGTTTTCATACTCATTCTTGTTATTCTCATTGTGTTTTCAAATTTCAAAATATCTTCCAAGATTTCTTTTACATACCTTTGGTGTACTTTTGTTTTCAGTTGTGAATCAGTTTCTGTAAAGTTGAATTTCTTTTCCATGCATATCATTTTTTAATCATTTTTGATTTCCAGTAGAATGCTATAGAAAAAAGCAGAACTTTTGTTAGTTTGTGTGGAAATCCTTACATTTATTTTGTCCCATGTTTTCCCATTTTATTCATCTTTTTCTGTCTTGCAACTTGATCAATTTATCTGCTATGTGATTTTTAAGTTACACTAATGTACAGTAAGTTCAGTTTCTAGCTAATGATCTCTCTTGCTTATGTTAATTTTATTTCACCGATTATTTTTAAAAAAAAATTATATTTCTAATTGACTATAGTTTATATGGAAGTCATATTCGTCCTACTTGAAGAATCTTAACAAGGAGGCCTTAGATAGAAAGCTAAATCCCTTGATCCCTTGGTGTGGCAAACAGAATAATCCAAGTTGGGGCTAATACTAAAGCTTTTATTGGACTTTTCATAAAATGCCCCAACAGATCACTCTAATTAATTCAGAACATGTACTTGTTTAAGTAAAAGTCATCATGAAACTGTCTACTTATAATTCTCGCTGAACATAGTAACCCATTCAGGAGAGGGAAGCATTTCTGTAGAGACTTTTCAGATTACATAGCTAATTGACTGACTTTACAACTATTAAATAAAGAATACATCTTTGCATAGAACAGGCAACAAATTGTATTTTGTTGTTTGTGATAATGCATGCAGTTTGTGTGCTGATTTTGTCCCAATATACCTTGTAGAAAATCTCAGATAATCGTAGACTTCTTAAGAAACAGATTACAACTTTAACACCATGCACATGACTTGTGAAGACTAATCTGCTACACCATATTTGCACACTTATGGCAAGTGGAGACTAATCTGCAACACAGTTGTTGTACACTTATGACTAATGGAGACTAATCTGCTATATGATACATGTACACTTATAACTAGTGGAGACTAATCTGCTATATGATACATGTACACTTATGACAAGTGGAGACTAATCTGCAACACAGTTGTTGTACACTTATGACTTATAGAGACTAATCTGCTATACGATACATGTACACTTATGACTAGTGGAGACTAATTGGCAAGACAATACTTGTACACTTGTGACTGATGGAGACTAATTGCTACACCATACATGTACACTTATGACTAGTGGAGACTAATTGGCAACAATACTTGTACACTTATGACTCATGGAGACTAATCTGCTACACCATACTAGTATGGTTATGACTAGTGAAGACTAATTTGCTTTACTATCTTGTACACTTATGATTAGAGTAGACTAATATGTAACAGCATATTTGTACACTTATCACTTGTGGAGACTAAACTGCTACACCATACTTGTACACTTATGACTACTGGAGACTAATATGATACACCATAGTTGCAAACTTATGACTAGGGTAGACTAATTGGCTACACCATACTTGTACACTTATGACTAGTGGAGACTAATCTGCTACACCATATCTGTACACTTATGACTTGGAGAGACTGTATTGCTACACAATACTTGTACACTTATGACTAAGAGAGACTAATCTACTACACCATGCTTGTACACTTATTATTAGAGCAGACTAATCTGCAACAGCATACTTGTACACTTATGACTACTGGAGACTAATCTGATACACCATACTTGTATGTTTATGACATAGGGAGACTAATCTGCTGCATCATATTTGTACGCTTATGTCTAGGGGAGACTAATCTGTTACACCATACTTGTACACTTACTACTATAACTAAGGGTAGAATACTCTGCAATGGTTTAAAATTGCTTGATAGTGACATGATTGAAAAGATCAATTGTACTCGCACAGTAATTTGCTTACCAATGAATCAGTTAACAGTACATATATTGAAATGTACTGAATGACAACAAATTCGGATTTTTCCATGTTGTATGGAATTTTCGTCATGATTGAAATTTACAATGTTAATTTGACCGTTTCTTGCGAATTCCGTTTTATCTAATGCATTTTTTCTTCAAATGTATCTTTTATATGAAAATATTGGAGAATACCTTAAAAAAGAGAGCTATGTGTTATTTGTTGTTGTTTTATTCCTTAAGTGCAAACAAAATATAAGGATTTTTGCAACATCTGGTTACCTATTACCTGAGAGACTAAATAGTCCACCTCGGATGCGGGAGGTCGTGTGTTCGATCCCCGGCCGAGTCATACCAAAGACTTACAAAAATGGCACCAACAGCTGCCTCGCTTGACGTTCAGCATTAAGAGGCTAGTGTTGGGACTGGTCGGTCTGGTGTCAGGATAATGTGACTGGATGGAACATCATGCTACGTGTCTGCGACATGATGCCCGAGTGTTAATCATCACTATAAACAGCTACACTGCAGACATCGTAGCGATATGACTGGAAAATGTTGAAGCTACGTTTAAAAAAAAAACAAAAAAAAAACACGCACTAAATAGTGCTTGGATGAGAAATTTGATAATTAATGAGATTTCTTCGAAAATCTAAGGCCCTTACTCGTACTACATATAAAATTCATGCGTTGTGGACGAGTGAGTGTAATGTCCAGTTTAAACAGTAGTTTTCTTCTGAATGTTTTAAACATCACGCCTTCATACATTTGCTCTGTATGAGGAACGCGTGGTATCGCCACTTGGTTCGGTATTATCACAAATCTATACACTCTTTAGGGTCATCAATGGTGTATTTTTTCTTCAACTTTGTATATTCAACTTTTTATGTTTGAGTGCGATTGCAGTTGCGGTATCGCCCCTTTTCATCAATATGTTATAAATGCATCAGTAAGGTGCAATTAGTTTTACGAATTCTATTTCGCCCACTTACCATTACCTGTATTTAAAGACTCCACAAGCTCAAGGATTTTTAATCAAGGTTCTTTTTTAAATTAGACACACGTGTGTGCGTATAGGTTTGAGGTGAGTATAGATTTGAGATGTGCATCCGCTTTTCATTATTTTGCTTTTTTCCAAGACAGAATGCGACGCACGCAAATCTTTTGCTGAGCAGTACAAATACTTTCCTGAGTTTTTGAAAGCAGGAGTTTTCCCATAGCTTACCTTCAGTTAGGTAGCAACATTTGTATTTTACTTAGTTAACCTTGATACCCATTTTCACTTTCATACAATTATCGTTCTAATCCGGAGTGAATATTGTACAGAAATTACATGTCAACAACCCAAGCAGTCTTCAGAGTTACTATTGACATTTTGTGTCTCGCGCCTAATCCATAATGTCAAATTTCGATCTTTGTCACAGCTCATTTGGGTCATTACCTGTCTTCGAAATAGATAGTAATGATAACTTGCTTGTTCGTAGTAAATCGCTGTTCGTTGTACTATCGGAACTTTTTCGCAGACTGAAGAAAAATCTTGCCGCTTTGCTTGAAGCGCGGTGAAATAATTGTTGTTTTTATACTTATATGGCAGGGATATTTTTGTTTAACTCTCGATATCACAGAACCACTCCTTACATTATTCGCGATGCGGTAGAATTGTCATTAACGTTAATTACAGTTAACAATTTTGGCATATTAAGAGGAGTCGAAATGATTTCTCAAGTAGAGTTGCACTCGCGGGGAAAAAGGGGTTTTCTAAAATCAATGTACACATTCATAATTGTCAAAACGTTGGGCTGACACGTTAATTCCATTTCTTACGTTCTTGATCTATTTCAAAGCACAGTTTTATTTCCTAACAAAGAGAACCCGTGGAACAAATTGATTGAACCGCAATTTTAAACGCATAACAAATAATAGCACCTGAGTGCTTACAAAATATTACGATATACCTAATTTTCGACAAAATGTCTTTCTCACGGAACAATGATGGCTGAGTGGCAAGAGTGTCTGACTCGTGAGTTGAAGGGTGCGGGTTAGAACCATGCTCAAACAATGTGGAGTCGACTACAGCAGTGTCTCTATGCAAGGCATTTTACTCGATTACCACGGCATAAGTTAACCTTTTGTGTGTTGATGTGTTTTAAACGCATATCAGTCAATATGTTAAACAGCAATCAGTCAATTCTGCAAGCAAATGCTCACATTTCAAGTTCAATTATATTTTGATGCAAACGAAAACACGTTTAAATATAATTATAAATCATTGACCATTAAACTAATTTTTTTTAATTTACTTTTATGTATTCGGTTAAATAATCTTCGTTGGAAAAATCGAAGTTTTAATGCAAATATAACCTTAATTTACTAAAACCGAATCAAAGTACTTAATTACAAACTATCCGTTTGGTCAGTTAGGATAGTATACCAAGAGTACCTTCTGTCTTTTCACCAAAAACACTCAACACACACACACACACACACACACATATATGTATGTATGTATGTATGTATGTATGTATGTATGTATGTATGTCTGTATGTATGTAATAAATGTATAGTGACATGGTCGCCTTAACTGGCATGACACTGATTATCATCTCACAGGTAAATATAATAATTACTAGGTACAACTATATGTTAAAATTACAGGTATTCAAAGTCAGGGTTGACTATTGATAAGCTGGACCTGACGATTATACGTACCCAGAAAGGTAAATCATTTACATTTATGTATTTGCACATTGTTTGGGGTACCTAGGTGTTAAAACGTTACCCGATATCACTCAGAACACTTTATGCATTAGTTCAACACATAATAAGAAAAATCTCGGGTAAGGAAAACGCTATTAAATGCATAGTTCCGCTGTTTTATTTATATCTAGGACAATAGTCGCTATAGAATACAAGTAGCTTCGTTTTCTTTTTAATTTGATGGTCTCAAATGTGATCCCTAATCAAAACACGGTCGCTAATAAGTTTAAGTGGAGTTAATATCCATACAATCGATCTTTGTATGTGTAGCTAAGTCGTATTGACAGGGCGCCATTTTGAGGCGTCGTTCAACCCCATGGCAACTCAGGTAGGAGAGACTTCAAAAGTGTAAGGTTGTGTACTAGGGAAGCACACCTGCCAACGCATGGATTGAATTCGAGTGAGGAAACATGTGAATGACTAGCAAAAATACATCTATGTACGGCGTGACCAATGGGCGTGAGTATAAATTAGTCTTCATGTAAACACTGGGGTCAGGATGATAATTTATATATGTAGCTTTGTTAGCTCGGCTAAATATCCTCTTAAATCATTTTAAAAGTATTCCTTGCTTTAGTTTAACAGTATTTCTTGCTTTAGTTTTGTTAATATGTATTTGTTTTGAAACTCTCTTTATATTTAATATTTTGCCAAGCAGTTTTGGCCCCAGCTGAATTGCACAAGTCAGGATGTAAAACATAATTTGCTAGATTATGCTTATAGATCATTGTTTTAATAATGTATTTGTATTGACTGTAAAAGTACCGTATTTACGCTGACTCTTGTTGCCGGTATTATAAAGCAAAGTTTGTGAAGTATACTAAACATAAGAGATACAATTAGCTATTTTAAAATATTAATGTTGATAACTAACTATAAAGTTTACTAAAAACGAGAGATACAAAAGCTACTTTTTTTCATTATTTTATAAAAGCAGTGTTCGTGACCCTTCCAAATTCGGTGTCCCAGAAGTGGCGAAAAATAACACAAATACCACGAGTTTTCAGTTTAAAGTGAAACAAATCATTTTTCGAAATCCCTCATTTATTCCTAATTAAACGCCGCCACCATCCCAGCAATGTTCCAAAGTAGGATGGGGTGAGAGAAGAAGAGATTCAAAATTAAAAACACATTGTACAAATCATCAGTATGTTTTAATGCTCTTGGTGAAGTTTCTCGTCATTACGCAGGTAAACACACACAAAAGTGTAGAATTTCCTTTATTTCCTCAAATATTTGCAGAGACGAAAAAGGACTTCATTATAGTTATAGTGACATTAAAGTAAATTAATTGACTTATGACAAAAATTAAGTAACCGTAATAAATCAGCATACCTTATCATGTTTCCATAATAGCGATCGATCTTCCGGAACATCCAAATTATACCCATCCATCCACCGTTGAAAAAATGCATTGTAGCTACGTTGAATTGTTGTTGAATTATTGTTTAACGCAATTTTCAGCACAAGATAGGCTATACATGGAGGACAGTAATAATGGTGGAGGAAGAGCCCGGGAAAACCTCGGAAAGAACCACCGACCCACGAGAAGCTACTGGCAAGCTTTCTCACATACCCACAATGGCCGAATCCGAGACTCGAACCCACGCAGACAGAGGTGAGATGGTAGTGATCCGTAACGGAGAGAGCTTTAGACCATTTGTCCCGACCCCCCCCCCCCCCTCCCCATTGTAGTTACGTTACATGTGTAATTTACATTTGTTTTAAAATTAGCTTGATATGTAATTTTTAGCAAATGTAGCATTTAGCCTTGTTAGTCTAAAACTTTCGATATTTTATGCATGCCTCACTTCACAGAAAGCACTGATTATGGAGGTCGGTGTATTAAAATAAATGATTTTAATCATCAAGGAAAACACACTCTTGTTGTTTTCTATTTTTACAATATGCATAACAAACTTATCTTTTTTCTGTTTTCCCTCTGTCATTTTTAGAAATGACACGCTTGTCCCCCTTTAATTTATATCTCCATTACTTATTTGTATTGAAAAAAAAATGCACAACAAAACACTTGAATGAATGTGATTAAAGCATCTCGAACATGGTGATCAATGTTTCACAAGAGTTCCACTTGCTTATGGATATGTACCACAGTTAATTTTACTTTATGTTCTCTACTGACCTTTCCACTCTGTGACAATCAATTTAATTCATATGTTAATCTGAAATACCTTCAAAGATGACTTTATGGCGAAGTTCTTGTCAAAGGTTCACAGGCATTTTGTTGTTTTTTGGTGGGTTTTTGTTGTTGTTGTTGAGAGGCTGCATTGTAAACAGAGCAGTATTTAAACAGAACACATATTTCACTTCCGGATCATCACCAAGGCTTTTTTTACTCACTGTGCACTGTAGCCGAAATACACACAGACAACCACTCTCTGAGCTCACATTCTCAAGAATAAACAATTACCTTTAAATCTCTACCAAAAAATGCATCAATATAACTCGTCTGTCACTACCAAAATAAAAAGAGGAAAAAATGTTCTAAAAATAGACTAGAACTACATTCGTACTGAAGTGGAAATACTAACATGCGATTCCTTATGAGTGTATTACCATTGAACCGGAAGTGATTTAACATACATCTAAAATCAGAGTCCGAAGTTTTATTGCTTGTTACCAAGACTGGAAATGTACAAACCGAAACGCATAGGTATGCGGACACAGAACCCGATGTATGGTTTCTTACTGCTACATTTGCAGTTGGTGGCATATTCCAGTTGGTTTGTGCCATGATATAGTCTGTAAAAGACTAATATTAGAAACCGATACAATAGAAGATACGTCTGGTGCAAATCAAGAAATTGCACACATATATTATTATCGCCTCTAATTCTGCATGAAATCAACCTTTCTTCACCTTACCCTGACTTGACTAATGTATACACATTTCGTCTCCTTAATAGCTTGCATTTCTCCCAAAAGGTTATGAAAGACCGCTGCATTGATTTTGAGAAGTAAATTGCGGAAGATCCTAGCAGCGATAAAGCATAAACTACATTGTTGACTTGAAAAAAAAAAAAAAATATATATATATATATATATATATATATATATATATATATATATATATATATATATATATAACATAATTCCCTGGGATTTGTTCATTGTCTAATAAGATGGACAAATACCTAGACATGTCTTGCATTGCTGTCTCATAACATTGAAAAATATCGAAACATACCATTTATTTATGTCTCATTATATGGACAAATAGATATTCGACGTTGTAATTTACTTACGCCGTCTCTCGGCCGTGTAAATGGATGTTTGGTTACAAGGAAAACAGACCGACGGTGAAATGGCGAGATTGACGTACAGGTACACTTCCGACAGGACAGTCATGACCAATCACAATAAATCCGTAAAAGGACTAATTTATATATATATATATATATATATATATATATATATATATATATATATATATATATATATATATATATATACACACACACACACACACACACACACACACACACACACACACACACAATGTACATAATTTGATTATATGCCACTTGCTTCACTGGAATTTGCCAAGCCACCCACTATAGTCAAACTGTAATGAAAGTATATATGCGTGTGGGTATACTTTTCGTGTCATTTTGTGCATATACATGTATCATGTAGATGAAATCGATTATTCTAATGGCACTCTTAGAAACATTGGCACCTCGTTTAGTATTAGATGCGCCTAGCATGCACTTGTATTGACAAAACGAAGCAATCGAACTAATTGAATCCCAAATTACTATTCTTTTATTTTTTTAATTGACGCATTCAAAGCGTATATTGCTTTCCTGTGCTTTCTTTTATGAAAATGAACCTAGAGAGACATAAATCTTTCTTTATCTTGATACTATGTTTACCTTGAAAGAAATAATGAAGTAAAAATGCGTCTAGAGACTACCAAATAAGTAATGAAGTTAATGTTCACAGTGAAATGAAGGGTTTCGTTATAACTTGGCAGATCAATCTTTTGTTCGGGTAGTATTGACATTCTGTTTGCTTTTGTATTACAAATTCCATAGTCTATATATAAAAGAATATTTCACCTTCGAGTGTCGGTCTTACATGGGATCGATATTTCCCCGTGTCTTCATCGATTATCATAAAGCGATGGGTGGCGTTGGTCTATTCTGCAAATTTTGAATGGGAATAAACTAGCCACATTTAGAAAATTGGATAGATCTTTTAATAATGATAACCCATCATTATAAAAAAGTCATCCACCCATATCAACCAAAAGCTATTAGGACATTTTACATCTCTCTCTCTCTCTCTCTCTCTCTCTCTCTCTCTCTCTCTCTCTCTCTCTCTCGATCGATCGATCGATCGATCTCGATCGACTTACACACACACACACACACACACACATACACTGTTACTTACTATACTATACTGTCTATTAGACAACGCGCTTATTGATTCAGATTTGCTGTGGGAGTGGGTTGGGGAGCTGTTGTATGTTTTCGCTCAAACACTTAAAATCATGTTCTTAAATATATTTGCTTGTTCGTGAGCATGTCACGCAATATTTTCCTTATTTACTCCGCCTTTAGGGGTATATTCCGTTCTCAACCGGAGAACGATGTTCTCGTCGGATCTCGCACAACGTTCTTGACGCATGGGCATGAGGAGCGACGACATTGTTTTAGTGTCAGTAACTTTGTTCTCGTGTCTTGCCGAAGGACACTTTGTATGGCGTTTGACAATCTAAGATTGTGACGTTGATTAGACCTACTATGTTAAGGCCATGGCTCATTCCAAGCAAGATTACTGTATTGAGCATGAAGTTTTAACGATTAAAATTAAGATCAAACTGCTTTCAGGACCGTAAAGAATGCATATTCGTTTACAGAGCCGCAACTGCGAATTATACTAAATAAGGAAATTGTGAGATGCATGATCTAAGCTGGAACATTAAGTGAGATATTTTAAGTATTTATTGAGAGAAGTGATGTTAAGAATCCTTATTTGCACACCACCACCCCAACCAAAATTCCACACACAACCTATTTCAAAGCCCATTTTGGCGCCCCCACTAGTCTGGCGCCCGGGGACATCTGCTCCCCCCCCCCCTCTATCCACCTCCTCTAGCTATGCTTATGATTCTAGGTTGTTTTTCACCATACGATCAGAATGTTTCACGATTTGATCGTGTTTTTCAAAATTTCATTTCCCTCGCAGATTAATGTTTTTATTTTTGTTTATTCATTTTTTTAAATTAGTCTTTTTGATCATTGGCACGGAAACAGATTCTTCCAAAACATCAGCAGAAGACAACACAATCATAGTCGACAAATCGCTGTAGTTGTTTAAACTTTGGTCTATATATTCATTTTATAGAACAAAGGAATAGAGATATGTCGTACCCGTTGGAAATAGTTTCCGACTTTCTTGATCCTTTTCTGTTTGCTCGGCTTGTTTGCATTGAACATTTATTGAGTATTTCGAGAGGGCAAAATAAATCGAAACCGCACGGTTCTCAAACTATCTTTTCTATTAAGTTAATATGTCACTGTTTGAGGCAGTGTGGTTCTTGGCAGATTCCCCACAAAATATTCTTCTGAAAGTTTACATTTTACGCTCTGCTCAATAGCTAGACGAGGGGCCCCGAATGGCCGTGTTGTCTAAAGCGCTCTCCGTTACGGATCACTGCTATCTCATCTCTGTCTGCGTGGGTTCGAGTCTCGGATTCGGCTAATGCAGGTATATGAGAAAGCTTGCCAGTGACTTCTCGTGAGTCGGTGTTTTTTTCCGCGAATTTTCCCAGGTTGTTCCTCCACCATTAATACTGGCCGCCATGTATAGCCTATTGCGTGCTGAAAAATGGCGTTAAATCCTACAACAACAACAACAATAGCTTGACGACTTAGACTTAGGTGCGTGAAAATTCGAACGCAGATGACCGGTGAAAAAAGCACGAGCTGCAACCACGCATTTCTTGATTTCTTAAAATTAGAAAATATAAGGACTTTCGCTTAAATTATGATTATCA
Organism: Unio delphinus; assembly: GCA_029339505.1. Lineage (NCBI taxonomy): Eukaryota > Metazoa > Mollusca > Bivalvia > Unionida > Unionidae > Unio > Unio delphinus. The sequence continues at coordinate 6,211,614 of JAQISU010000094.1, read as the reverse complement.
TTCGGTGTCAGTTATGTTTTTGAAAAAAGCTAAATACATTACCTTTTAAAAATGAATGTTCATTGCCTTTGTTGTTAGTATTGTTTTAGGCGTATAGAAAATACATGTTCGCATGTAAATCTAAAAAAAACTCCGAAATCTCGTCTGTCAATTGTAGCCTGAAATATAATATAGTTGGTGTAAGCATGTGCAAATGCTGAGCTGCACAATCGGCTAAAATATGATAAGTCGGGCACTTATTTATATGTTGCTACAGAAGCATAGAGTTGCTGTCTGATTTATAATCGATTTATAAGCATAATGTTGACAGAGTACAAATCAATTGCTCATAAACGTGACGATTCGTCTACATCGGAGGCTTCAACTCTCTTTGATAATAGCGATGTTTATAGTGCTTTGCACGAGCTGTGTATCTCTGTTTGAATTATTCTCAAATTTGGATTTCCCTTGTCTTATCGATTTTATTTATTCTTTGTCTACCATCAGAGAGAAAATATAATCTTCCAAATGCCCTTGTGTGTGTTTGCACGCGTGCGCATGTGTGTTTGTGTATGTGATATATATATATATATATATATATATATATATATATATATATATATATATATATATATATATATATAGAGAGAGAGAGAGAGAGAGAGAGAGAGAGAGAGAGAGAGAGAGAGAGAGAGAGACATGATTTCGCAAACGGCCAATTTTAAATAGCCACAAATTCGAACTCTGCGAAAATCTCCCAGTATCGTCATCCTGAGGGCCAGTGTAGTACGAGTATACAATGACGAGCAACGGTGCACATTTGCAGACAGACTTACGCGTTTTCCAATACAATATCTTATATTTTTACCCGGCAAATGCTGTACATGACTTATTCGAATCTATAAATGTATTTCAGAATACTTTTCTCAAAATTTGTGAAGCTCCGCTTTCCGTAGTTACAACTTCTGGTTCTAGGACCACCATTCACTGGTACTATGCTCGCACAATGCAACGTAGGGTATTATTTGTTATTCATTGAATACGTCTGGTCTGCATTTCACAAACAAAATTTAAATGTAGAGTTAAATTAAAGTCAATAATTCGGTACTTTCATTCGGTGTATATTGAGTCCTATTTATAATTTAAAAACTACTCTTATTACCGTTTATATAACGCTCAGTGAACATCGTACAACAAAATATGCAATCGAATAATGCCCCGTTAGATCTGGGTGTGCGTTGTTGTTTATACTCATTAATGCAAGCGAACAGTTGAGACCATAATTTTGTTGCATAATATATAGGTAGATATTAATTTAATATGTTCGCACCTGGGTGCGTGTTACAGTAAGGCATTTTTATTATGCCTTTCACTGCTGGAGCTGTGTCATATTGACTTTGGCTCGTCCATCTGCCTGAACATCCGTCCGTCCGTCCTTGGAAATTCTTTAAGCAAGATCAGACAAAACCAGTCAACACAGAAAACTGAAATTGTGCTATCTTATCTATGTGTATATCTAGTTGACATTACAGGATTTTCAGACTATCACAGCAATTTTGCGATTTTGTAAACACGTTGCATTTTACTGCTTGGGTTTGGATATTGCTAGCTCATTTAAGTAAAAGCTACATAAGA